>OY997272.1:464589788-465064788 GCA_963921465.1 Triticum timopheevii | reverse complement strand
AACACTCAAGAACAGAAAGAAAAAGGCAAAAATAAATTTTATTCATTGGGTTGCCTCCCAACAAGCGCTATTGTTTTACGCCCCTAGCTAGGCATAATGCACAGATCTAGCTATTGTCATCTTTGGTCCTAGATCCATAGGATGCTCTCATAATTGATTTCATATGGTGGCTTGATTCTTGTTCTAGGGAAGTGTTCCATCCCCTTTCTTAGTGGAAATTAAAATTTAATATTGTCTTCTTTCATATCAATCACGGCACCAATAGTACGTAAAAACTGTCTACCAAGTATAATTGGGGAGGACGGATTGCAATAAATATCAAGAAATATAAAATATATGGGCATATAATTCCTATTTGAAAGAATAAGAACATCATTAATTCTTCCCATAGGCTTTCTAATAGTAGAATCCGCCAAGTGCAAATTTAAAGAATATTCTTCAATATCAGCAAGACCAAGTACATCACATAAAGATTTCGGAATTGTGGAAACACTAGCACCCAAGTCACATAAAGAAAAACATTCATAATTTTTAATCTGGACTTTGATAGTAGGTTCCCATTCATCATGTAGTTTTCTAGGAATTGAGACTTCTAGTTCCAACTTTTCTTCCAAAGCTTTCATCATTGCATCTACAATATGTTTAGGAAAAGCTTTATTTTGTTCATAAGCATGGGGTGAATTAATCATGGATTGCAACAAAGAAATAAAATCAGTCGAAGAGCAACTATCATAACTAAAGTCTTTGTAATCCATAAGAGTGGGCACATCACTAGTTAAAGTTTTGACCTCTCCAAACCCACTTTTATCAATTTTCTCAACAAGATTTTCACCCTCCGAATCATTGGGACGCCTTCTAGCTAAAGTTGACTCTTCTCTAGTCCCATTATCATCAATTTTAATCTTAGTAAACAAGGAATCAATAGAAGAAACACCAATCACTTTAAGATCTTCATCATTTTTATGAAAGCAATCACTAGAAAACGCTTTTTATAAAAATTCTCTTTTAACTCTAAGCATAGCGGTTCTTTTCTTACTTTCATCCATAGAAACATATAAATCTTTAATTGATTCTTCAACCTTAGGCACATAAATTTTCAATTTTAGATTTCCTACATCATGAGAAATCCTATCAATGCTTCTAGACATATCATCAATCTTATTCAACTTTTCTTCTATCGTATTATGGATAACTTTTTGAGCATTGATAAATTCTTTAATATTATTCTCAAGATCATAGGTGTTCATATTGTTATTATTATTATTATAAGAAGGATTACCATAGGAACCACCATAATTATTAGAGGAATTTCCAGGAAAAGGCCTAGAATTAAAATTACCTCTATAAGCATTGTTATTAAAATTGTTTCGTGAGACAAAATTCACATCTACGGAATCACTATTTTGCTCAATCAAGATAGACAAAGGCACATCATTAAGATCAATAGGAGCATTTTTATTAGCAACCAATTTCATAAGAGTACCAACTTATTCACTCAAAGCACTAATTTCTTCAACCAAATTAACCTTTTTACTAGTAGGAGCTCTCTTGGTATGCAATTGTTAATAATTTGCCATCATATTATCGAGCAACTTAGTAGCTTCACCCAAAGTAATTTCCATAAAAGTACCACCTGTGGCAGAATCTAAAAGATTTCTTGAGACAAAATTCAATCCCGCATAAATTTTTTGTATGATCATCCAAAGATTTAACCCATGAGTAGGGCAATATCTTAGCGTTAATTTCATTCTTTCCCAAGATTGCGCAACATGTTCATGCTCAAGTTGCTTAAAATTTATGATCTGAGTTCTAAGGGAAATAATTTTCGCGGGCGGAAAACACTTAGTAATGAAAGCATCTCTGCATTTATCCCAAGAATCGATACTATTGCGAGGCAAAGAAGAGAACCAATTTTTTGCACGATCTCGCAAAGAAAACAGAAATAATTTCAACTTAAAAATATCATTGCCCACATCCTTTTTCTTTTGCATATCGCATAATTCTATGAATGTGTTAAGATGGGACGTGACATCCTCCTTATGAGTACCGGAAAATTGATCTTTCATAACAAGATTCAACAAAGCGACATTAATATCACAATATTTCGCACTAGTGGCGGGAGGAGCAATAGGAGTGCTAATAAAATCATTATTATTGGCATTGGAAAATCACACAACTTGGTGTTTTCTTGAGTCATCATGACTATGCAAACAATATTGCACACAAAAACAGATCTGACGAGAAAACGGCAAACGAAAAAGAGGGCAAATAAAACGGCAAATTTTTGTGAAGTGGGGGAGATGAAAATGAGAGGCAAATGGCAAATAATGTAAATTGCAAGGAGATGAGATTTGTGATTAGGAACCTGATAGATGTTGATGATGTCTCCTCGGCAATGGCGCCAGAAATCGGTGAGTTGTCGACAGACTATCTTGACTTGATCCTCCCCGACAACAGCGCCAGAAATCCTTTCTTGATGGCTCGTGTCCGCGTCAATTTTTTCCCAAAGAGGAAGGGATGATACAGCATAGCTACGGTAGGTATTTCCCTCAGTGATGAAACCAAGGTTATCGAACTAGTAGGAGAACCAAGCAACACTATGTAAATAGTACCTGCACACAAAGAACAAATACTTGCAGCCCGACGCGTAGGACGGGTTGTCAATCCCTCCCACATAAAAAATAGATTGATTTGTATGATTTTGGATAAATAGATTTGTCGATAAAACAAAATAAAATAAATAATAAAAAGTGCAGCAAGGTATTTTTGGGTTTTTAGAATTATAGATATGAAAACAAAAGCAAATAAAAATAGATCTCGAAGCAAATATGATAAAGAATAGACCCGGGGGCCATAGATTTCACTAGTGGCTTCTCTCGAGAAAATAACATACAGTGGGTAAACAAATTACTGTTGGACAATTGATAGAACTTCAAATAATCATGACGATATCCAGGCAATGATCATTATATGGGCATCACGTCCAAGATTAGTAGACCGACTCATGCCTGCATCTACTACTATTACTCCACACATCGACCGCTATCCAGCATGCATCCAGTGTATTAAGTTCATGGAGAAATGGAGTAATGCAATAAGAATGATGACATGATGTAGACAAGATCTATTTATGTAGGAATAGACCCCATCTTGTTATCCTTAATGGCAATGATCAATACGTGTCTTGTTGCCCCTTCTGTCACTAGAAAAGAACAACGCACGATCGAACCCATCACAAAGCACCTCTTCCCATGGTAAGAAAAATCGACCTAGTCGGCCTAACTAAACCAAAGATTTGAAGAAGAAATATGAGGCTATAAGTAATCATGCATATAAGAGATGAAAATTCAAATAACTTTCATGGATAAAATAGATCTGATCATACACTTAAAGTTCATTGGATCCCAACAAACACACCGCAAAAAGAGTTACATCAAATAGATCTCCAAGAGACCATTGTATTGAGAATCAAGAGAGAGAAGGAGACAACTAGCTACTGCATATCGACCCGTAGGTCTACAATGAACTACTCACGCATCATCGGAGAGGCACCAATGAGGATGGTGAACCCCTTCATGATGGTGTCTAGATTGGATCTGGTGTTTCTGGAACTTGCGGTGGCTGGAATTGTGTTTCGTCGACTCCCCTAGGGTTTTTGGAATATTGGGGTATTTATAGAGCAAAGAGGTGGTGCGAGAGGCCACTGAGGTGGGCACAACCCACCAGGGTGCTACTGGGCCCCTTGGGGCACCCCTCTCGTAGTTGTTTGGCCCATCGTGTGTCTTCTGGCTCAGAAAAATTGTCCAAAAAGTTTTGCTGCGTTTGGACTCCGTTTGGTGCTGATTTTCTATGAAGTAAAAAACAAGCAAAAAACATCAACTGGCACTGGGCACTATGTCAATAGGTTAGTCCCAAAAAATGATATAAAGTTGCTATGAAATGATCGTAAAACATCCAAGAATGATAATATAACAGCATGGAACAATAAAAAATTATAGATACGTTGGAGACGTATCAAGACCATCAGATGTGTTCATAGCAACCAGAGTTGAATTCTAAAAATTAATCTGCAGCCCAACTAAGGTAGCATAGTCCTGCAGAATTTTCTTCTTGTGTTTAGATTGCTCCAGCACAATAGCATAATAACTATAATGTCATCGACATACTGGATTATGCAATAATTCCACTCTGGGATTGGAATGGGCAGATGAACGAGATATCTGGCAAACACATCATTAACAGCCACCTCCAGCCAATATGCAGCGATCACGAAGATGAGTGGCGACAAGAGATCCCCCTATCGCAACCCACGCTTACAATCAAATTGCTTGCCAGGTGTCCGGTTAAGAAAGACAAAGGATTTACCCGTGGAAAATATGCACTGAATCCATTGCACTCTCATTGAAGCTCGTACATATCACGATTTCCATTGTAGGGGCGTGCTCGATCATGTCGAATGCGTTTGCAAAATCTAGTTGAAGGACCGCTATAGAACAAGCTGAAGCCTCACATTGGTGAACAAATTCAAAAAGACTAGGATAAGCAATCCTAGATCAATCTGAGGAATCCATACTGGTTCCAATGAATAATGCACGGTATGAGTTTATAAAGATGGTTCACTAGCAGTTTTGTTAGAACCTTGAGGCAACAATTCAACACGGTAATGGGCCTATAGTAGCTGTTTTTGGTGGCTGAATTTTTGGAATCAAAGTTATGAAACCAACATTTATGCTCTACAGCTCAAGCTTGCCATCATAGAAGTCAGAACACATTTTATATAAATCATGCTTGATGGTGTGCAAGCAGGATTTTAGGAAACACCGGTTAAACACATCAGGCCCAGGGGACCGATCAGAGGGCATCGTTTTAAGCACTGATTCAATCTCCTCACTTGTAAAAGGAACAGTGATGTCTTCAAGAACAACGATCCGATTGATAATGCTAGGCATATCAAAGCAAATGATCACATGATCAGAGTGGCCAAGGCGGTCGTTATAGGCTTGGAAGAGAAAAACCTCCTTTCCCACATGATCGTGCACGACTATATCATCAAATAGGCACAGAGATGCTATGGAATTCCTTCTGAACCTCTCTATGGCTACCTGATGGAAGAATTTTGTATGGCCGCCTCCAAACTTAAAGTACCTGACCGTACACTGAGGGAGTCATGGATTAGGGGTTATCCGGACAGCCGGACTGTGTACAACGTCCGGACTATTGAAGCGTGAAGATACAAGACTCAAGACTTCGGCCCGTGTCCGGATGGGACTCTCCTTTGCATGGGAGGCAAGCTTGGCGATCCGGATATTATATTTCCTTCCTTGTAACCGACTCCATGTAAACCCTAGCTCTCTCCGGTGTCTATATAAACCGGAGAGGTTGGTCCTTAGAAGGCCGATCACAATTACATTCATACCATCATAGGCTAGCTTTTAGGGTTTAGCCTCTACGATCTCGTGGTAGATCTACTCTTGTACTACCCATATCATCAATATTAATCAAGCAGGAAGTAGGGTTTTACCTCCATCAAGAGGGCCCGAACCTGGGTAAACATCTGTTTCCCTTGCTTCCTGTTACCATCAGCCTTGACGCACAGATCAGGACCCCCTACCTGAGATCCGCCGGTTTTGACACCGACATTGGTGCTTTCATTGAGAGTTCCTCTGTGTCGTCGCTGTCAGGCTCGATGGCGCGTCTCATCGTCAAGGACGACATTACTTCAGAGGGGGCTCTGGCTGTAGGCTAGACGCTCCGACTCGGCGGCTTTATTATGGCCGCCCCATCGGCGGTTGCGCCAATGATGGCCTCTCGGGTCATCAATCATAAGCTTCGCGTCAGTTCGAAACTTGCCGAACAAATGGACCCAATGGAGCTCTCCTCCCTTAATGAACTCTTGGATCGCATCGCCGCTCTGGGAGTCGCTACAAACTATGACCGGATTGGGCTTAAACCCGACCGAAGGGACATCAGGTCCCTGCCGGCCACCCATAAGGTAGCGATAGTGGAGGAACCACACGCGGATTGTCCCTCAACTTTGAGGATGAAATATGTTTGGATTGCCGAACTCCTTGAGCCAAAAAGCTGCTCAAAGGGAAACATGACCCAGGCCCCAGACTTAGAATCGGGCACAGGGCCAAAGGAACTGGACGGTATCCCGGATTCTGAGCTGTTAAGCTCACAACCGCCCGCGCCCTTGGGTGTTAGATCGGATCAAAATCCGGATCCCGCTGCAACACCTACCTGAACTTAAACTGTCTCTCCCGCATCAGGCAAGAGCCCCAGGAGACGGTACACCATTACTGGGCCAGATTCCTCCTTGCGCTTAACAAGGTCAAGGACTGCCGCGAGGAGAACATGGTCTCACTCTTCTGCAAAAACTACACGGACGAAGGGCTCCTTAATGCTATAAGCCGCCGCGACATAGTACGCTTCGCGGACTTAACAAACATAGTACGGAAGTACTATGCAATGGAGAGCGCTTGGAAGACCCGAACGGAATTTTGGGATAGTACTGCTCTCACCAAGACCTTTGTCCAAACTAAACGGACAAACTCTCGTAAGCCGTCTGATCCAATCCCTAAGAAACCAAGGCCCGCCCCAGGGCAGGAATCCGTATTGGAGGAATGGCTCGACGGGACATGTAAGCTCCATAGTACTCCGGATACAATGCCAACTCATAGCCCGAGGGCATGTTGGATACTCCGGTAGGTGGCAAAAAGTGGCGAGGATCTTCTTGTAAGCCATAACATCCTGCCAGCGGACACAATACGGTACTAACAGTCTTTGAGACTTTTGCCTCGAACAACAGGCGCAAGCGGGCTCATCGAAGCTCTGCAGAAATTTGCCATGTGGCAAAGATAAACCCCTGGAACAACACTGCCATAACTTTCAATGCCAGTGATGAACCTCGATTCCAGACTGTCCGGGCACCGGCTGCTCTGGTCCTCGGCCCAATTGTGGACGGCTTTCGGCTCACCAAAGTACTCATGGACGGCGGAAGCGGGTTAAACTTGATCTATGAAGAAACGCTCAATAAATTGGAAATTTATAAGGCTTGCATTAAGCAAAGTGATACCACCTTCAGGGGAATCATCCCTACTCGGGAAGCGCGGTGCGCGGGAAAAATCACACTCGATGTGGTATTCGGCGCCCCGGAGAATTACAGGTCCGAAGAAATCACATTCCAAGTGGCTCCCTTTAGCAGCGGATACCACACCCTTCTAGGGCGAGACGCGTTTGCAAGCTTTCAAGTTGTGCCCCATTACGGGTACATGAAGCTTAAAATGCCCGGGCCTAAAGGAATCATCACTCTAGCCAGTGATCCGGACGTCGCACTTCGCGCTGAAAACAAAACCGCAGCACTAGCCCTGGAAGCACTATCTGAAGCCCTAGCGGCCGAAGAGTTAACGACACTGCGGGCCACCGTAGACAGGGATGATGTGATACTCGACAAACGACCCAAGTCCACCTCATTTAAACCTGTAGACGAGATAGTCAAATTCCAAGTCCACCCAACAGACCCCGCCAAGACAGCATCCATCGGGACACATTTGAGCCCCGTTATGGACGCCGCACTGCGAGATTTCTTACGCGAGAATTGGGACATTTTCGCCTGGCACCCTTCGGACATGCCAGGCATCCCACGTCGGCTGGCCGAACACAGCCTCAATATACTGAAGGGATACAAACCTGTCAAACAAACCCTAAGGCGGTTTTTAGAACCCAAACGGCAAGCCATGGGGGAAGATCTAGCCAAGCTGCTTGAGGCCGGATTCATGAGAGATATTAAACATCCAGATTGGCTGGCAAATTTGGTAATGGTACCAAAAAAGGACAAATCTTGGCGCTTATGCGTTGACTTCAAAGAGCTCAACAAGGCCTGGCCCAAGGATCCCTTTCCCCTCCCTCGCATCGATCAAATCATCGACGCCACAGCTGGACACGATTCGCTATGTTTTCTCAACACATACTCCAGATACCATCAAATAAAGATGACAGAGTCTGACCAAGCTGCAACAACTTTTATAACGCCATACGGCCCTTTTTGCTTCAACACTATGCCTTTCGGGCTCAAGAATGCCGGCGCAACCTATCAACGCATGATTTAAACATGCCTGGAAAAACAAATTGTTAAAACAGTGGAAGCATATATGGACGACGTAGTCATAAAAACTAGACACGTCGAAACCCTAATAGATGACTTGAGGCTTACATTCGATAACCTCCGGACATACGACATCAAGTTAAATCCAGAAAAATGCGTTTTCGGTGTCCCCTCGGGGAAGCTGTTGGGCTTCGTTGTTTCCCATAGAGGAATCGAAGCGAATCCAGCAAAAATCCGAGCTCTGTAACAGTTGGCTATACCAACAGACCTCAAGCACATCCAGAATCTAGCTGGATGCGTGGCCGCTTTGAGCCGCTTTATATCCAGGCTAGGAGAAAAGGCATTGCCTCTTTACCGCCTTCTTCGGTGCACCGAACACTTTGTATGGATGGATGCAGCTGCGGCCGGACTCGATGAGATAAAGACCTTATTGGCCAGTAATCCAGTCCTAACAGCGCCAAACATAGGCGAACCTATGCTACTATACATAGCTGCAACACATCAAGTGGTAAGCGCAGTTCTCGTTGTCGAACGAGAGGTGAACGGATACAAATTCCCGCTTCAAAAGCCGGTTTATTACGTATCCACGGTCCTTACCCCATGCAAATCCCGATACCCACACTATCAAAAAATAGCATACGCGATCTTCATGGCATCTCAGAAGCTAAGGCACTACTTTCAAGAGTGTTCGATTACCGTGGCCTCCGAAGTACCACTCAATGACATAATTAACAACCATGACGCCACGGGCCGGATCGCTAAATGGGCTATCGAGCTACTCCCGTTCGACATAATATACAAACCACGGCGAGCTATCAAGTCGCAAGTACTGGCTGACTTTGTCGCCGAATGGACAGAAGCCGAACTCCCTAAAGATTACGGCGCATACTCTAACTGGATCATGCACTTTGACGGCTCCAAAATGCTGGCCGGACTGGGAGCAGGGGTAGTCCTGACATCTCCCACCGGGGACACGGTCCAATACGTCCTACAAATATTATACACAAACTCCAACAATGCAGCCGACTACGAGGCTCTGTTGCATGGTCTTCGGATGGCAGTCTCTATGGGCATCCAATGTCTGGAAGTGCGCGGGGATTCGAACCTCGCAATATCACAAATAAATGAGACTTTGATGCCAAGGATCCGAAAATGGCGGCCTATCGTAACGCCGTCCTCAAAATGTCAGCTCGGTTCGAGGGGCTCGAATTCCACCATGTGGCTCGAGGAAACAACCAAGCGGCGGACGTCCTTGCCCGCATCAGCGCTAAACGCGACCCTGTTCCACCCAATATATTCCTGGAAAGGCTGTTCAAGCCATCCGTAGTATGGGAAGGGGAGTCCGGCAATACCAGCACGGATCCGAATACACCCCCAGACTCCGAACCATCAGACACAATTGGAGGCTCTGCCACCGAAATAACATCTTCGGCCCACGAAATCATGGCCGTAATCTCCTCGTGGACTGAGCCTTTCTTGGCCTACCTAAATAGGCAGGAGCTCCCCGAAGACCAAAATGAAGCACGCTGCATAGTCCGGGTTCTAAAGCTTACAAAGTCCACGAAGGGGAACTCTACAAGAAAAGTGCGACCGGAGTGCTCCAGAGGTGCATCTCTGAAGAGGAAGGGCGGCAACTCCTGGCTGAAATCCATGCCGAACTGGGAGGACACCATGCCACAGCTCGAGCACTAGTCAGCAAAGCCTTCCGTACAGGCTTCTATTGGCCGACGGCCCGAGCAGACGCACAGGACCTTGTCCAACATTGCTTCGGCTGCCAGCTCTTCGCCAATCAGAGTCATATGCCCCGCACCGCTCTCAAAACAATCACCATAACCTGGCCCTTCGTGGTCTGGGGGCTGGATATGGTTGGTCCTCTTAAAGGGGGAAGCCATAAGAAAAAATACTTGCTGGTCATGGTGGACAAATTCACCAAATGGATCGAAGCCAAACCAGTTAAAACAGCCAAATCCGGACCAGTAATAGACTTCATATCCGGGGTCGTACACCGGTACGGTGTCCCCCATAGCATCATCACTGACAATGGCTCAAATTTCACAGCCGATGAAGTGAAAACTTGGTGCGGCAAAATGGGCATTAAGCTCGATTACGCTTCCGTCTACCACCCCCAAACAAACGGCCAGGTCGAACGTGCAAATGGTCTCATCATGAGAGGCATAAAACCCAGACTAGTGCGATCTTTAACAGAATCGGATGCGCACTGGGTAGAGGAGCTAGACTCCGTACTCTGGGGGCTGCGGACCACACCGAATCGAACCACCGGATATACACCATTTTTTATGGTGTACGGTGCGGAAGCAGTACTACCCTGCGACATAATACATGATTCGCCACGCGTACGCATGTACGAAGAGAAGGAAGCTGAGTTAGATCGGCAGGATAACTTGGATGCCCGGAAGGAGGAGCGCGGTGTCGCAAAAGCCCGTTCCGCATTTTATCAGCAGCAGGCTCGACGATATCAAAGCAGAGAAGTGCGGGCCAAACCTTACAATATTGGCGAACTCGTTCTACGCCTACCGGAGAAGAAGAAGGACAAACTCAAACCCAAGTGGGAAGGTCCCTTCGTCATTGACAAAGTTCTCACCGGAGGAGCGTACCGTCTATGTAATGCATCCGATAACAGACTCGAGCCGAACCCATGGAACGCGGCCAGACTCCGGAGATTCTACGCCTAACGCCGAACTCAGTGTTCGTCTCCTCACCCCTCCTTTTTAATTATGCTCCACCTCTTTTCCTCTCCTTTCTCGACTTTTTCCTTTTTCTTTTTCCTTCTCTCCTCATACAAAGTATTTAATAGAGTGCGGGTTACCGGATCATTCCGGCCGTACTATGTGTGTAAGCTATACCTGGGGGCTTCCTATTCGGAAGCTAGACATAATTACTTTAAATGGCTTTTTGCCCGTCGCATATGCGTTCCTTTTCCATATGTGCCTTTCTTCACTATTTTATGCATCGATATGACTTAAGATGTGGCCAAACTGGATTGCCTGGCTCTTGTGTTTATGCCCTACGTTTCCGTTAATTCGGCTAGGACATAAGGGGAGCACCTCTGCGATTGTTACTGTCGGTTAAGCCGGATGTGTACCTCAGACTGGGTGAAGCCGAAAGCTAGTTTCCTTAAGAGAATATTCGATCAGTGAACAAAGGATGTATTTGTTGGTTACAAAAAAACCCCAGAAACTTTTTATCCTGCGCCATAGTTCGCAGTCCGGACATGTGCATTGACACATGCATACCCAGGGAAAGGAACCCCTAACGGAACTATTCTCCCTAGAAGATGTTTCTTGCTATCCATGCAATATAACATAACTAGTTGGGTACTTGTCTGTTCAAGCACTTATGACCCCTACGCCTGGTCTCCACGCATACCCCGGTTCTTGTATAACCGAGCGGGTATTCGGACACACCCCGGACTATAGGGTCCGGGGGCTGAAGCGAAAAGGTCTGCCATGACAAATGATTTCAATCCGGCTAGGGGCTGTTTATGCCAATTAAATTACAAAGTCACTGAGACTGACTATATTCCTCCTCTATACCATCTAACAGGCTATCTAGCCTACAATCTTGCTGAGAACACTTAGCGTCTAACGCTACCTGGTCATATACCAGACTCATGGGAATTTCTTGCCCATTTGGCCCCGCCGGTCCTACTTCGGCCATGTGGTTCGGGTCCAGCTTGGTGTAGCGCGTCTTCACCATTGCCCAGGCTTCTCTTGCTCCTTGTTGGCATGCTGATATCTTCCATAGACGGAAGCGCCGCCGGGCTCCTTGAAGCAGGTCCGCAAGCTCCCCCATGCCATTCGGCAGGAGGCTCGATGGCCACAAGGCCTGAGCAATGCCATGCATCACATGTCGAGCACGCTCGTGCAACTGCGAAAGTTCTTGCAGCAAATCACCTGCAGATGAGGGCATATGCTCTTCAGGGTGACCCGTTAACATTCCTGCACGCAAAAAATTTCATTGAGACTTCCTCGCCGAACTATCACATAGTTCGCTTGAGCTCTTACCATAAATGTCGCGTCGAAGCTTTTTGTTCTCCTTCACGGAGTCCGCCAGTTGAGCGCGGACGTCCTTTAATTCCACGTTCAGACGGATATTGGCATCTTGTAGCTTATTCTTCTCTCGGGTCACCTGCGTAAGAATGCGCTCGCCAGCCTTTAGCTGCCGCCGGAGATGCGAATCGTCACCCATTACACCCTCCGGATTCACCCCGGGATTGTCTGCAGAATCTTCTGTTAGACTAACCGCACCAGCCATTTACTAACTGATACATCTGCGTATAATGGAAACAATTATTACCAGAGGGGGCCCTTTGAGATCCCTCTAACTTGGCCACCGCATCAGTCAACTGGGCTTTGCATGCCTCCAGCTCCCGCGCCAATTGTTCGTTCTTGTCCATAAGGACATGTGCATATATTGATCCTTCAAACAGTTGTCCCAACTATTCCAAGTCTCACAGGCTACTACTATACATACTTATAAAAATTTCTTACCCGTATGTCTTTGGTATACTGGTTTGTCGCTTGGGCAAGCCCGCCTCGGGCAGCCCGGACATACGCGTCCGCCGAATTAAAGGCATTAAAAGCCTCTTCAGAAAAGATGTTGTTCTGGAGCACGGCCCTCCGGCGCCGGTGATTCATGGCGCTCTCCACTTCGAAGTTCGTGGCTGTCGGTGTCAAAACCGGCGGATCTCGGGTAGGGGGTCCCGAACTATGCGTCTAGGCAGATGGTAACAGGAGACAAGGGACACGATCTTTTTACCCAGGTTCAGGCCCTCTCGATGGAGGTAAAAGCCTACTCCTACTTGATTGATATTGATGATATGGATAGTACAAGAGTAGATCTACCACAAGATCAAGGAGGCTAAACCCTAGAAGCTAGCCTATGGTGTGATTGTTGTTCGTCCAATGGACTAAAATCCTCCGGTTTATATAGACACCGGAGAGGGCTAGGGTTACACAGAGTCGGTTACAATGGTAGGAGATCTACATATCCGTATTGCCAAGCTTGCCTTCCACGCCAAGGAAAGTCCCATCCGGACACGGGACGAAGTCTTCAATCTTGTATCTTCATAGTCTTGGAGTCCGGCGAATGATGATAGTCCGGCTATCTGGACACCCCCTAGTCCAGGACTCCCTTAGTAGCCCCTGAACCAGGCTTCAATGACGACGAGTCCGGCGCGTATATTGTCTTCGGCATTGCAAGGCGGGTTCCTCCTCCGAATAATTCATAGAAGATTGTGAACACCAGGATAGTGTCCGGCTCTGCAAAATAAATTCCACATACCACCGTAGAGAGAATAATATTTACACAAGTTCAATCTGCTGACGTATTTCGTGGCGTGACGTCACGCCACGGCCAAGCCTTTACTCGAATCATTTTTGTCATACCACCTCAGCGCGTTTAGCGAAGCGGTTTCCTTGGCACGTCTTGTTGAAGCAGAGATCGTGTCCCCTTATTCTGGGATTCTCATCAATACGGACGTGGGTAACCCAACCGCGCCCGTTGCCATGTCCCCTCCATCGAAGGTGAGTTCCAAACGGTCACGGGGATGGCTCTTGGTATTCTACCCCTTTATAATGAGACCAAGGTCTGTTCCTTTTCTTCGATCCTTAAGCGAATCCGCCCCTCTCCCCGAGTTCCAACACCCAAGGCTCAAGATTCGGGCACTTCAGACCTTCGACAATGTCCGGCTCCGACCTACAGGGCTGGTGGATGCCCTCTTCTGTCACGGAAGAGGACGTGCCAAAGCTGAGAGACGCCAGGTATCTAACCTGCGAGATTTCGCATAGGCTTCCCGACCAAGGGCAAGTCACTCCCACCCCTGAGCCTGGCGAGAGCGCGGTGTTCATGTCTCACTTCCGTCGGGATTTAGGCTTCCCGATGGACAGGAAAACAGGAAAACTACCACCTCCGCTAAAGAGGCTCTCAAGAAAGGGGGGATCAAGAATCCCTCCCTCCAGGGGGAGAAGAGGACCGCTTTTGAAGATCCGGAGGCCAAGGCCTCAAAGCGGGGGGAAGAAATCTTCACCGGAGGGTCCTGCGCTAGGAGAAGCCCCGGCCGCACTGTTTCCCCAAGGGAATCAGCCCTCCAGCGAGCCGTAAGTAGAAAAGGGGAGTTTTGTAATAAGGGACATCCCTGTTTTTATTTCTGAGGATAACCGAAGTTCTTACCTTGTAGTTCGGATCTCAGCCCTTCTCAGCAGAGCTCATCTTCGGGGGATCTTCGTCCGGAGATGATGGAGAGAGAGACGCCTCCATCTGCCGCACCGTCAGGCGGGGCGGACGACCCTGAGGTGTCGTCGCGGAGGGTCTCCCAAAGTTTGGCACCAACTGGTGTACGGCCAGAGGAGCTAAAGGATCTGCTCGAGAGGGCGTCTATCTTAGAAGATCACCGTACATTAATGAGTACGGTGTTTGAAAGGATTTCATCCGCTGAGAGCGGGTTGCATGAGGCCATCAGAAGTTTACTGACGGGGTTTGAGGTACGTAAAAATGACATACTTTTTGACAGTTTTGTGCTTAGAATGCGCCCTGTATAGATAGTAGCCCCTGAGACTCGGTATGTTACCGAAAACGACAGCGTGCCGAGGATCATGATCGCAGTTATAAGGTTTCGCCCTTCCCGTACAGGTGGTGGGGCGTTCGGTGGCCAGCCAGACTGATGTAGTTGCCGAACTGAAGCGGCAACTTGACGTTGCGGATGCGGACATCGCGCTGGTCAATAAACGACTTGACGAGTCACAAGGTAGGTGGCTTCTCCACGGTCACCTGGTAAGGGAGCTGATGCCCACGCCTTTCAACATGTATGCTTGATGTAGATGGCGCCGCTGCTATGGAGGACCTTCAGGAAGAGCTTGCTCGAGCCAAGGAGCAAGCCAAAAAGAGTGATGCGGCTGCCTCGAAGGCGGCCGAAGAGCTAATAGCCGAAAAGGCTGCTCACTGCCGAAGCAGGGAGGAGATGGCCGAAATGGCCGTGAAGCTGAAGGATGCTACCGACCGCTATGAGTTTCTTGAAAGAGAATGCCGAGCGGAGCAAGAGGACCTGAAAAAGGCCACCGCCGAAGCTAAGGATGCCCGCTCCGCGATGAGGGCTATAAAGGAGGAGCTGCGTCAGGCCGGGGATATTGCGGCTGGAAAGCCCTTTCTGCTGCGTAGGAAGTTCACGGACCCGAAGTATGCTCAGTTGGGCCAGTTGTGGGGTGCGGAGGATGCGTATCTGAATTTGGCGGCAAGTGCGGCAGACGCAGTCATGCATTTCCGAAGCCAAAAGGATCACGGGATGGAAGAGCTTTTTTGGTCTCAATTCCATAATCCGGAGTGTCCACTTCCGTTAACCGATCGGTTGGCTGAGTGGGCTGAGCTGAACAGGTTGTCCGGACTTGCCATGAAGGATGTCGTGGCTCATCTGTGGACGAAAATGCCTGAGCCGAAGAGTTATTTTGGCTTAGTGCAGCAGTTCCTTGATGCGGTGCCGCATATCAAGGCAATGAAGCGGTCGGCATGCATATAGGGTGCACGGATGGCTCTCGCCCGTGTCAAAACATACTGGGCAGAGATGGATGCCACCGACGTTGCATCCCGAGATTCGGACAGAAGCCGATTACCCGCCGAGCACTATTTTGAGAAAGTCCTGTAGGGCGCTCGTTTAATAGAGTCGCAGTGCTCGAAAAACGTTATGTTCAAATGACATGTATGATTTGTAAAACCATATTTATAATATAAGGGCTTTTTATACTTGTGCGTTCAAGTATTGAAATATCTCCTGTGCGGCCGTTAATGTATAACCTGAAAGATGGCAGTCTTCGGCTTCAGCCCCCACGCACATGGTGCAGGGGTGTTTGCAAAAAAGCGCATTTTCACACTTAATCCAACGTCTTGGTCCTGTGAAGGAGGTGATAGCGTAGAAAACTAGGCAACCGGACTATAATGCTTTATCACTTTCACTTAGCCATAGGTGTTCGATGGTGGGGCTACTATATAGCCCCTAGAGGCACCGCGCTCTCCGAACTCGGGGCGCGTGTGTGCCTGACCAGGAAACGGTCCTTTGTCAAAGCGGAGGAATTCTAAACATTCCGGTAGTCGATCGAGTGGTTGACCAGTCTCTCGCTATATCATGACAGTCAGTTTTCGGCTTTCTCTACTGAGGTGCTCACCCGGCTTAACCGGGGCACAATCGCAGTAGTTCTCCTGGTGCCGTGTTAGCCGATAGAGCGGAACGTAAGGCAGCAAAACACAGGAGCCGGGCAAACCCAACATTTGACCAAAGACATGATTCGGAGCTGATGCATATAAGGCCTAACTCGAGACGCCGAACACTCCCTAAGGTATTCGGTCTTTATGATAACGGGCAGAACAATGCCCTAAGCCCCTAGTGTCCAGGTACGCGCGAAAACTTCTGACGCGGCCGATGCCCAAACGCCAGCCTCCTCCTCGGTTATGGTAAGAAACCGGGGGATGTGTATCAACAAGAGACAGTAAAAAAGGTTTACGCAGGGTCTTAATCTGAAAAGAATCCTTGTAACGGGTCCCTGCTGCACGTCTGCGCCTGTGTCTCCGTTGTGTTGTATCCTGGATGGGTGTAGCACGTTGTTCATCTGTAAAAAGAGAAGAACTTAGTTTGGAAAAAGAACGTGCGAAAAATGTATTTAAAACAGAGTATGATTTTTAAAAAATGAATAAAATTGAGCTTTATTGGTTCTCATTGTTCATGCGTGCAACCCCTTGTAAAGGGGTACGCGGCTAGTAAGCCCCTTGTTTATTTATACCAGACTCGCCTAACCGTGTCCGGGGTCTGAATGACCTGTTTTAGGGGCTTTGATCAGCACAGCCGGATTAGTGTGTGGCTGTCAAGGCAGTCTCACATTCTTCCGCGGTCGAGGAACACTCGAAGTTACCTTTTAATGAGATGATACCGCGTGGACCGGGCATTTTAAGTGTAAGAGACGCGTAATGTGGTATTGCATTAAAGCGGGCGAAAGCTTCGCGTCCCAATAGCGCTTGATGGCTACTTTTAAATGGGGCGATATGGAAGATTAGCTTTTCGCGACAGAAGTTATCGGATGAACCGAACACGACTTCTAGTAGTAAGGAGCCCGTACAATTGGCATAAGGGCCTGGCTTTACTCCTTTAAAGGAAGTGTTGCTATGGCGAATTTTGGTAGGGTCTATCCCCATTCTGCGGATTGTGTCCTGGTATAGCAGGTTTATATCGCTGCCACCATCCATTAGGACTTGTGTAAATTGTAGTCCGTCGATTATAGGATCCAATATCAAAGCAGTCCATCCTGCATTTCGAATACTTCTGGAGTAATCCTGATGGTTGAAAGTAATTGGTTTTGACTTCCAGTTTCGGGACTCCGCTGGGGTGGACCGTGCGGCGCGTACTTTAGTAGGTGCCGCCCTATTTTTCCTTGTTATCACTTGAAGTGAATTCACTGTTTTGACTTCTTGTGGGAAATTCTTTTGTTTTCCGGCGCTCTGCTTGTGGGGTTCGTCATCGTCCTCGCTTGGTGTGTCGAGCCCATTGTGTTCGGCGTTAAGTCGACCGGACTGCTTGAAGACCCAACAATCTCTGTGGGTATGGTTTGCAGGCTTCCCGGGGGTACTGTGGATTTGACATATCCTGTGTCGTCATCGTCCTCGCTTGGTGTGTCGAGCCCCTTGTGTTCGGTGTTAAGTCGGCCGGACTGCTTGAAGACCCAACAATCTCTGTGGGTATGGTTTGCAGGCTTCCCGGGGGTACTGTGGATTTGACATATCCTGTCCAAGATTTTGTTTAGGTTGGATAGCTCATCACTGTTGTCCTTAAGAGGCAGTGTTTTGCTGTTCGGCCGAGAGCTTTTGAACCCGGCGTTGACTGCCGTGCTCTTTGGGCCATTTTCCTTAGTCCGGCACTGGTCTTTTCTGCGTCGTGGTTTCCCATTTCCATCCCTGAGCTCGGATGTACTCGGGTCGCTGGTGCTGCATCTTGCCAGCCAGCTATCTTCTCCCGTGCAAAAGCGGGTCATGAGGCTTGTAAGTGCGGCCATTGTCCTTGGCTTTTCTTGGTCGAGGTGTCTGGCGAGCCATTCGTCTCGGACGTTATGTTTGAAGACTGCTAAGGCGTCGGTGTCCGGACAGTCGACTATTTGGTTCTTTTTGGTGAGGAACCTGTTCCAGAATTTGCAGGCTGACTCTCCGGGCTGTTGAGTTATGTGACTTAAACCGTCTGCATCCGGAGGGCGGACATAAGTCCCCTGAAAATTTGCCCGAAACACATCCTCGAGCTCTTCCCAACTTCCAATGGTACTTTCTGGGAGGCTTTTGAGCCAATGCCGGGCTGGCCCTTTGAGCTTGAGGGGTAGGTATTTTATGGCATGGAGATCATCTCCTCTAGCCATATGTATGTGTAGGATGTAATCCTCAATCCAGACTCCGGGGTCTGTTGTTCCGTCGTATGCCTCTATGTTTACGGGCTTGAATCCCGCTGGAAATTCGTGATCCAGTACCTCATCGGTGAAACATAGGGGGTGTGCGGCGCCCCTGTATTTAGGTGTACCATTATTTTCGAACACTCGACGTGTTTTTTTGCTCCCTGGAGCCTTCTTTCTTGGCCCGTAGATGGACCTGACCGGGCCATCCTTTTTGTGAGGATCCTTATGTGGATCGTGTGCCGGCTTGTGTGCGGCACCGCTTGCTGCTCTTTGTTTGTCATGTGGTCGTCTATCCGACTGGGCGACCCCTTTGTTTTTTGGTTGTGGGGGTTCTATGGCCTCTTCGTCAAATTTGGGCAATAGTTTGCGCTTCGGGTAGCTCTTTGTTTGGCGGCTATCGCCGTACCTGTCCGCGGTCTTGAGTACTTTGCTCCATCTCATTCTGAGTACGTCTTCCGCTGTTTTGAGCTTCCGCTTCTGCTTCTTCAGACTTCGTGCAGTGGTGACAAGCCTTTTGTGAAGGTTTTTCTGTTCCAACGATGTGTCCGGCGTAAGATCATCCAGACTGTTGTTTTCGCCGGGGATGGGTTATTTATCGAATTCATCCTGTTCGTATGGTTGCTTGGTGGCATGTTCGTCGTCCACTAGTTTGCCCTGCTCTACGGCTGGGTCTGTATGGTTGCTGTCGTTGTCGAGGCGGGACTTTGGGCGGCGCTTGCGTCGCCGTTTCGGCTGTTTTTCGGGGGAATTGTCCCTCGCATCATCCCGTTGTTCCTCGTTATCGCTTCCTTTTGGTGTATCCACCATATATACATCATGAGTTGAGGTGGATTTCCAGTGCCCTGTGGGCGCTGGTTCTTGGTCGTTTCCGGCATCGTCGTCCATACCGTCGATATCTTCGGAGTCGAGATCTAGCATGTCGGTTAAATCATCGACAGTGGCTATGAAGTGGGTGGTGGGTGGGCTTTGAATTTCTTTGTCGTCCGCATCCCAACCATCCTGGCCATAATCCGGCCAAATCTCTCCTGATAGAGAGAGGCACTTTAGCGCATTCAGGATGTCGCCAAAAGGCGAGTGCTGAAGGATGTCCGCAGCGGTGAACTCCATGATCGGTGCCCAATCGGATCTGATTGGCAGAAGCGCGGAAGGTTCGGGGTCCGGAGAAGAATCCGGCACCTCGGAGTCACAAGCTTTACAAGGGACAGGATCGGTATTCGGCTCCATCGCCGTAGCAGCCCCCGAGGTGGTGTCTAGCCATCCATCCTCGATTGGCGCGGTCGGCTCCGAGTTAAGGGTCGGAGCAGACTCTCGTGCGGCCTCCAGGACACTGTCCGGCAACAGAGCTAAATCATGCCCATCGCGACAGTGTGGCACGCTCGGCTGTGGCTCGAATCCGTCGAAGATCAAGTCTCCACGGACGTCGGTCGTATAGTTCAAACTTCCAAATCTGACCTGATGGCCAGGGGCATAGCTTTCGATCTGCTCCAGATGGCCAAGCGAATTGGCCCGTAGTGCAAAGCCGCCGAATACAAAGATCTGTCCGGGGAGAAAAGTCTCACCCTGGACCGCGTCGTTGTTGATGATCGAAGGAGCCATCAGGCCTATGGGCGACGACACAGAGGAACTCTCAATGAAAGCACCAATGTCGGTGTCAAAACCGGCGAATCTCGGGTAGGGGGTCCTGAACTGTGCGTCTAGGCGGATGGTAACAGGAGACAAGGGACACGATATTTTTACCTAGGTTCGGGCCCTCTCGATGGAGGTAAAACCCTACTCCTGCTTGATTGATATTGATGATATGGGTAGTACAAGAGTAGATCTACCACGAGATCAAGGAGGCTAAACCCTAGAAGCTAGCCTATGGTATAATTGTTGTTCGTTCTATGGACTAAAACCCTCCGGTTTATATAGACACCGGAGAGGGCTAGGGTTACACAGAGTCGGTTACAATGGTAGGATATCTACATATCCGTATTGCCAAGCTTGCCTTCCACGCCAAGGAAAGTCCCATCCGGACACGGGACGAAGTCTTCAATCTTGTATCTTCATAGTCTTGGAGTCCGGCCAATGATGATAGTCCGGCTATCCGGACATCCCCTAGTCCAGGACTCCCTCAGTGGCCGAACACATATCCGCATCCTCCGTCGGGGGGCTATGCGGTGTTGGCCCCGTGTCCGCCTCCGCTCCCGAAGCCGGTTCTGGAACCCGGCTGGTGGAGGCGTGATTGGTGGGGTCCCCGGATATAGTCCGTATATTCCTCTTCCTGCCAGACACAAAGGGTGCGGTCATATTTCAAGCTCTGTAAATTGCAGGGCAGGTCATTACTTTACCTCTGTAGCGGTGTGTCAACCCTCACCGCCTTCCTCTTGAGCTTGCCCGATCCGGATGCCCGTGGTTGATGAGTCCCTAGGGGCTCGGCCCTTTTCTCCGGCCGTCGTTTCTGCAAATAGAACGACGCCTCAAGGGTAAATTACAATACCTGGGGGAATCCTCTTTGGAGGATAGTTTTTTTAGCCCAGCTTACATGCGATGCGGGGAGCGGTCCGGGGTAGTCGGCCGTAATGGCCACTAGGGCGCCATCCCAGCTTGCCTATAAAAATACCCCGTTGACAAGCTCCACTATATATCCGGGTCTACCTTGAGTCCCGGATCTAGGGCCCTTCCAGGGTCCTCTGGTTGCGGGGAGGGGCTGAAGATTCCCTCTATGGCCCTCCTCAGTTCCTGCTCAGAAGTATTGATGCAAGTAATCTCAGCGGAAGGACGCTACAGTAAGCAAAGCTGGGAAAAGAATGGCAACTTACCCACTCTGGGGGTTGTACATGGAGAATCCGTCTCGCGTTTTTATGCGGAGGAATTCCTCCTCTTCCCCTTTGTACAAATCGGACAATATCCTCGCCAAAACAGCAGCGGAATCCGGACCCTTACGGCCATAACGGGTGGCGTCGTCTCCCCCGTTGAAATGCCACATGGGCTTCCCCCGGTATTGGAGCGGTTGCACTCCTCGCCTTATGCATATCGCAATGACCTCGACTATCGTCAGTCCGGATTTGGCCAGCGACTTTATCCTATTCATCAGGAGGTATACCTCCTTTGTGTCCTCTTCTTGAGGGCCCTGGGGGCGCCAGCTTAAGCGTGCCCTTGGCGGGGCGTTGCTAAACTTCGGGAGACCTATCCGGACTGGATCCGGGAGGGGAACGTCATTTATATAGAACCACTCTGAAGGCTAGTTTTCTGGTGCCTTCTCAGGAGTGCCGGACAGGTATCCGGTTTCGGCGATGCGCCATACTTCGGCCCTGCCCACTTGACATAGGGACTCTCCCTGGGTGTGGGGGACAAGGTAGAACAGCTTCCTCCATAATCCGAAGTGCGGTTCGCAGCCTAAAAACAGCTCGCAAAGGGCGACATACCCCGCTATGTGCATAATAGAGGCTGGGGTAAGATTGTGTAACTAGAGGCCGTAAAACTCCAGGAGCCCGCGAAGAAACGGGTGGATAGGAAACCCGACGCCCCTCAGCAGATGCGAGATGAGGCATATCCGCTCGTCCGGAGATGGGTTAGGAGATCCCTCAGCCTGTTCCCCTCCGTCATAAGTGGCTATTCCAGCTCGGACGGAGACCATGAACGCCGGCGGGAGAAACCCTTGGGTCTGTAGCTTTACCAAACGGCTGTGAGGAACTGAGCACTCTCCCCAATGCCCCGACTTAGAGCGAGGGGGGCAAGAAGAAGAGTTGCGGCGACCGGCCATGGTGGGATGGTTTTTTGCGAAGCGCTCTAGGATGCTAGCTCGAGGGAGAAGAGTGAGGCTTGGATCTGAGAATCCCTGTCCCTTCAAATAGACGGTTGGCCTGGAGGATCGAGGGTGGCAAATGCAAAAATGCCTCGACTCCTCGCATTCGCTCGACACGTGGAGATGGTCATTACTGAGGCGCTGAAGTCGAGGAGCACAACATTGATTGGAGGCCGGTCATAATTCGTCGTAATAGGTACTTTGGAGTATTCGGAGAAGGAACCCGCCTTGCAATGCCGAAGACAATGCTGCACGGCGGACTCATCGTCATTGAAGCCTGGTTCAGGGGCTACTGAGGGAGTCCTGGATTAGGGGTTGTCCGGACAGCTGGACTGTGTACAACGTCTGGACTATTGAAGCGTGAAGATACAAGACTCAAGACTTCGGCCCGTGTTCGGATGGGACTCTCCTTTGCATGGGAGGCAAGCTTGGCGATCCGGATATTATATTTCCTTCCTTGTAACCGACTTCATGTGAACCCTAGCTCTCTCCGGTGTCTATATAAACCAGAGAGGTTGGTCCTTAGAAGGCCGATCACAATTACATTCATACCATCATAGGCTAGCTTTTAGGGTTTAGCCTCTACGATCTCGTGGTAGATCTACTCTTGTACTACCCATATCATCAATATTAATCAAGCAGGAAGTAGGGTTTTACCTCCATCAAGAGGGCCCGAACCTGGGTAAACATCTGTGTCCCTTGCTTCCTATTACCATCAGCCTTGATGCACAGATCGGGACCCCCTACCCGAGATCTGCCGGTTTTGACACCGACATACACCTCTTCATCCAATAGATCTTTTTATAGTTTTGCAAATCAAGCAACTGTTTCTTTAGGATGATTCTGAAGTTGGCTTCGGGCAGAGTTACCAATCTCTTTTCTTCTATGCCATCGAGTTCCAATAGTGCTCTATTTGAGTTGTCAATCAGGGTTGTGAGTTTAGAAATGCCTTTACTCCAATGTTTCAGAGTGTACCTTAGGTTTTTCAGCTTGTCGCATAGTAGAGCAGTGGAGTTACGAGAAAAGCAATGTTCATTCAAGATTTTTTTTCATGTTTCAAATAAGCCATGGTAGCTAGTCCAATAATCCTCAAACCAGAATTTTTTTCCTTTGGAATGAATGATTTGATATTTCTATAGCATGGGGCATGATCTGACATTGGTTCCCCAAGCGACATAGTTATTGTGTTGTGGAAAGAGGCAGACCAATTCAAAGATGTGAACTGCTACTCGGGTTGCTTGAGTAGGGGGTTTTGTTGTATGGTGCTCCACGTGTACGATCTGCTTTTGATGGGCAATTCCATCAACGAGTGTCTGCGGATGAATTCATTGAACACTAGCATATCATTCACATTTCCACCATTTCTATTATGGTTATCTAGCGCTCTGATATAATTAAAGTCACTGATTAGGAGCCAATCCTCATTATCAGGTATGCTTATCGATTATAAAATTTCCATCGCATTGCATCTACCCCCCAATTAGCCTACTTTGTTATAGTTGGGACTAAGGCTCTCTTTTCAATGAGAAATGCAAGCAAAAGACACATAAGTCAACTACACGAGTGCTTCGACCTCTTAACTTCCACACGTCACGAGATGGGAGGACGCCAACAATGGAACATGCCTGACATTCAACGTCAAACACCTAAATACCCACATGCTCGCGTACATGGCATGTTGGTTGGGCGGGGACATGGCTCTCTTTTTTGTCGGGATGCTGTGTGTGGAGGTCACACACTTGGTCTTTTCCTTCTCTCTCCCCCTTTTCCAATTTTTCCTTTAAGCGGGGCCCATGCCCACATGGATGTTTTCATAGTTTTTTCCTCTATGAAAGATCTAAAGTTTTTTTTAAATTCTAAAAAGTTTAAACTTTTTCGAAAGTTGAAATCTCAAAACCTCAAATGTTTTACAAAGTTTATTTCCTTGGAACGTGTAAAATATCCCCAAAAGTTTCAAAATCGGGCCAAGAATTTTTGAAAGAGGAAAATGTAAATTCTAAAGTGCAAAATAGTAAAGTTTCTAACAATATAAGTCATCAAATATAGAAAATTTTGATTGCATTGCAACTGCCGGCCGATTGGCCTACTTTGTTATTGTTGGGACTAGGGCTCTCTTTTCAATGGAAAATGCTAGCAAGACACACAAGTCAACTACATGGGTGGTTCAACTTCTTAAATTCCACCGACATGGGATGAGAGGACGCCAACAATGAAACACACCTCACGTTCAACGTCAAACACCTACGTACCCACATGAGCGCGTACAAGGCAGGTTGGTCGGGAAGGGGATGCAACTCCCTTTTTGTCGGGACGTGCTGAGTGTGGTGCTCACACCCTTGGCCTTCCCCTTCTCTGTCGCCATTTCCCCTTTTTCTTTTAGATGTGGCCCATGTCCACATGGCTTTTTTCATGATTTTCTCCACTATGAAAGATCTAGAATTTTAAAAAATACAAAATTTCCAAATTCTCAAAAATGTAAAGTTTCCAAAAGTTTAAATGACGAAAGTTGAAATATCAAACCTCAAATGTGTTAGAAAGTTTAATTTCATTGGAAAGTTTAAAACATCCACGAAAGTTTAAAACTCAAGCCAAGATTTTTTAAAAGAGGAGAATGTAAATTCTAAAAGTATCAAAATAGTAAAGTTTCTAAAAAATATAAGTCATCAAATATAGAAACTTTCCATTGCATTGCAGCTGCCCTTCAATTAGCCTACTTTGTTATAGTTTGGACTAAGGCACTCTTGAATGGGAAATGCGAGCAAGACACACAAGTAACCTATACGAGTGGTTCAACCTCTTAACTTCAACGCGACAGGGGATGTGAGGACACTAATAATGGAACACGACTAACATTCAACGTCAAACACTTACGTACCCACATGCGCGCGTACATGGCATGTTGGTCGGGCTGGGGACGCGGCTCCCCTTTTTGTCCAGACGTGTTGGGTGTGGAGGTAACACACTTGGCCTTCCCTTTCTCTCTCCCCCTCTTCCCTTTTTTCTTTCTGGTATGTCCCATGCCCACATGGCTTTTTCGTAGTTTTTTCACTGTGAAAGATCTAAAAAATTAAAATAAAAAAATTCCAAATTCTTGAAAATTTAAAGTTTCCAAAAAAATGCCAAAATTTTAAATCAATAAACCTCAAATGTTTTAGAAAATTTATTATTTTTGGAAAGTTTAAAACATCCCCGAAAGTCTCAAACTCGGGCCAAGAATTTTTGAAATAGGAGAATGTAAATTCAAGTAGTAAAGTTTCTAGAAATAAAAGTCGTCAAATATAGAAACTTTCCATTGCATTGAAGTTGCCCTCCAATTAGCCTACTTTGTCATAGCTCGGACTAAGGCTCTCTTTTTCATGGTAAATGCGAGCAAGATAAACAAGTCAACTACATGAGTGATTCGACCTCTTAACTTCCACACGACACGGGATGTGAGGACGCCAACAATGGAACATGCCTAACATTCAACGTCAACCACCTATGTACCCACATGCGTGACACGGCATGTTGGTCGGGCAGGCGACGCATGCCCCTTTTTTTTGTTGGGATGCTGGATGTGGAGGCCACGCACTTGGCCTTCCCCTTATCTCTCCCCATTTCCTTTTTTTCTTTTAGGTGGATCCCATGCCCGCATGGCTTTTTTCATAGTTTTTTCCTCTATGAACGATCTAAAAATTTAAAAATACAAATTTCCAAATCATAAAAAATTTAAAGTTTCCAAAAGTTAAAATGCCAAAAGTTAAATCTCGAAAACTCAAATGTTTTAGAAAGTTTATTTTGTTTGGAATGTGTAAAACATCACCGCAAGTTTCAAACTCAGGCCAAGAATTTTTGAATGAGGAAAACCTAAATTGTAAAAGTGCCAAAATAGTAAGGTTTCTAACAATAGAACTCATAAATATAGCAACTTTCCATTGCATTGCAGCTGCCAGCCAAATGGCCTACTTTGTTACAGTTGGGACTAAGGCTCTCCTTTCAATAGGAAACGCGAGTAAGATTCACAAGTCAACTACACGAGTGGTTCGACGTCTTAACTTCCGCGCGACATGGGATGTGAGGACGTCAACATTGGAACATGCCTGAAGTTCAACGTCAAGCACCTACAAACCCACATGCGCACGTACACGACATGTTGGTTGGGCGAGGACGCGGCTCCTTTTTTTTTGTCGGGCTGTGCTGGGTGTGGAGGTCATATCCTTGGCCTTTCCCTTCTCTCTCCCAATTTCCCTTTAATCTTTTAGTCAGGGCCCATGTCCAAATGGCTTTTTAATAGTTTTTCCCTTATGAAAGATCTAAAAAATTTAAAATACAAATTTTCATATTCTCAAAAATTTGAAGTTTCCAAAAGTTTAAATGCCGAAAATTGAAATATCGAAACCACAAATGTTTATAAAAAATTAATATTTTTTGGAAAGTTTAAAACATCCCTGAAAGTTTCAAACCCGGGCCAAGATTTTTTTAAAGAGGAGAAAATGTAAATTCTAAACGTGAGAAAATTGTAAATTTTCTGAAATAGAAGTCATCAAATATAGAAACTTTCCATTGCATTGCAGTTGCCCGCCAATTAGCCTACTTTGTTACAGTTGGGACTAAGGTTCTCTTCTCAATGGGAAATGCGAGCAACACACACAAGTCAACCACACTAGTAGTTCAACCTCTTAACTTCCATGCGACATGGGATGTGATGGCACCAACAACGGAACACGCCTGACGTTCAACATCAAACACCTACATACCCACATGCACGAGTACACGACATGTTGGACGGGAGGGGGACGCGACTCCCTTTTTTTCTTGAAAACAGATGGTGTGCGGCCTAAACATGTGGCCTCCCTTCTCTCTCACCTTTTCCCTTTTTTTCCTAGTTGGCCTCACGCCCATGTTTTTTTATGTGAAACCTTTAGTTTTTTGAAAATTTAAACTCTCAAAACTTCAAGTTAAAATTCTGATTTTCTTTACATCTGAAAGTATCAAGTTCTGAAAATATCAAAGATTCTTTGTTTTTGAAAGCCAAAACTATAAAATCTGAAATTTTTCCAAAAAAGAATCTTCAGAAAATTAAAAATCACTGAATAGCTGTAAACCGAATTTTTTTATAGTCAGAATTCAACCGCATCTTCCTTGTGGCGGCTGACCGCCAATTAGCCGCTCATCGTGCGGAGGGGAACTTTTGGTCTATGAATGTATATACACCCTATATGGGAAAAACAATAGTAATTAAATGAAAAGTTAAAAAATTCTAAATATATATTTGAAATAAACTTGACCTTCGATTGGGGAGATTATCTGGTGCTACCAAGGCTTAAATGCTACCGTGATACAGGCATCTAGACCGTCGGATTACTAGATCGGACGGCAGCTGGGAGATGTTGGATCTGCTGGACCTATGCGCAATTTTTAGACTCCCCGTAGGCTTTTTTGCAAATATTGTAGAGTTATTGAGGGCCATCAGATATGAAAATCCGATGGCCCAGAAGCTTGTATCACGGTAGCACCTAAAGCTTGGTAGCACTCGATATTTTCCCCCTTCGATTGTTCTTTTGAAAAAAATTCCATGAAAAGAAAAATTCCCTTTGACTTCTTTTAAAAAAAAAAGAAAACAAAATTTCGGCCAAAATAGTGCGAATAGTGACCTATAATAGCAAATATTTCTTTTTGCCCTGAAGTCAATGCCAGTTTTCATGAAATTTTATATACTACTACAAAAGAAAGTTATGCTTATTCTAGAAAAAACTTCTGAACTTATTTTTCTTTTTGATTATTTTTCCCTATATAAGGTGTAGATACAATCAGTAACCAGTGGATATGTGCTTCTTTTTGTTTAAAACTCCTCCGTGCTCTAGGTGGGAGCTCGGACCGGGGAAAATACCTGATGCACTGGAGCTTGTGATGTTATTGGTGCACCGAACTCACGTTGCGCTTTTAAAATGTTCAAAAAATTCTGAAAAAAGATTAGCACATTCACACAACATCATTGTAGGTTTCCACAAAATTTCAAGTCAAACTCGAAAACAAAAATGACAAATTCAACACTGAATAGTACGTAAAATAACTTGGGCTTTAGATTTGGCCCATTATCGCACTGATGTCAAATTTGTTACTTTTTGTATCTCAAAAAATGTTTCAAATTTTGATACGAATTTTTGTGCCACCATACATTGATGTTGTGTTAATGTGTTAGATTTTTTTCTTCTAATTTCTAACATGTCCTATGGCATTCGATGCACCGGTAGCATCACAATTACGGGTGCAACGGATATACTCCCGTTGGGACGAGGCTCCCGTTCGAGTTGATAGAGAAGCGAGACACACAAGTCAGCTACGGAAGCGGTTTCCGATCTCTTTAATTTCTACTAGGCGGCAACGGATGGGAGAACGCGAGCAACGGGACGCGCCGACGCCGAACGCCTACGCACCCTCATCGGCGCGTACCCAACCACCTCTGTCTCAGTGAAGTCGCACGTCGTCTTCCTCTCTTCGCTCAGCAGGATAGTAATCACTTGGAAGAAAAGATTCAATGCTAATCACCGCGCGTCTCGCCGTTACGGTGTACTCCCTCCGTCTGAGAATAAACGTACATTTAGCTTTAACATTTATTCTTAAAAGAGTATTTTTACCTTTTCAATGCATTTTAAAGTAGAAAAAAAATACTCCCTCCGTCTCCGTCTCAGTTTACAAGTCCTACGCGTATACTTAGGTTGCCAATTTGATCACCCTAATATAAACTATATAAAACAAAAAGTATATCTTTTGAAAATAGAACATCTGAAGTTTATATTGGTATATATTTTTGTAATATATTACTTATATTAGGTTGGTCAAATTGACGACCTAGGGGTACTTCTCTCTTATCACACGGTAATCAAGACCAATAACATTCAAACATATAGTCTCTTTAATTTCTACATGCACTTAGCTCATTAGGGGTTGAGTAATTAAAGAGAAAAGAGACAGTGGTTTGCATCTTCCTAATGCATTTTTCACTTTATAATTCATAATGTGTTCTCAAAAATTTATATGTACATTTATTCATGGAGGAGGGAGTAGGTGAGAAGTGAAGAGCACACCGGTCCGAGGTTATCGACTTTAAAGCCGGCCCCTGCCCTGCCTCGTAACGCATGCATGGCTCGCGGGAACTGCAATGTGGCAGCCTCACCTCGTTCTCCGCGCGACACGGCGGTACCAGGCACCTTGGCATGGCACCGTGGACGTGCGTCCAGACTGGCGCAGCCCAGCCCGCGGACACCTATAAATGGGTGCCCTGGCCACAAGCCGCACTCATCACAAGTTCACAACGCACACACTAAGTGTGTAGTAAGTAAGTGACAGATTGAACAATGGGAGGGCGCGGCAAGAAGCGGGGTATGGAACAGGGAGTGCTCCCCGAGATTACGCATAGTTTTACTAGTAGTTGTTCATGGCGGTTCTGATTTGTTTCTGGTTTTGGTTTCAGGCGGTGCGAAGGGGGCCGGCCGTGAGGGCAACGGGGAGAAGCCGGCGTCGGACGGGAGCAGCGCGTTGCCGACGGCCAACGTCGTGCCCCCGACGAGGCAGGTGCTCCCGTCGAACGTCAAGATCGCCGAGTCCGCGAAGCAGCTCACCCACGACTGCGCGGCCGAGTTCGTTTTCAGCCGCAGGGCGCGCCCTGCTGCGCGGCCGGCGATGACGGCGGCCGTGTCACCTGGCGTGCCAGTATTCACCGAAGAGGAGCTGGAGTTCCTCCAGTCGGTAATTCCTCCGCCGCCGGGCGGATATTAGCGGTGCGGCGTGCAAGCTCGTCGGCCACAGGCGCAGGCGCTGCCACCTGCGGGGCATGGCTATAAATGTAGTGCTGCTTTGCTTGAAGAAAAATCCGGATGTATCCAATAAGACAATAATACATTCAACCTCAGCCCCGAATTATTTGTCTGAGATTTTTCTAAATACGGATGTATCTAACGCTAAAATGTGTCTACATATATCTGTATCTAGACAAATATAAGATAATTAATTTGGGACGAATGGAGGGAGTACTAGTGACATATTCAGAACCTCTCTATGTGTGAATGTCTTCGGCTAGGAACTAGAAACAGGGCAAAAACAAATTAAAAAAATATGCTTAAGTTTCCAAAACTCCTGAAAAATAGAGTATATTTGGGAGGTCACGTTCAATAAAAATGCAAAATTTGAAATTCAAACTAAAATTCATTTGCAAGGTATAAAGAAACAAATCCAAGAAATGAATAGCGACAAATGGTGCGTCACTATTTTTGTATATTTTTTCCTTACCTTCCAAATGTATTTGTGTCTGAACCTCAATTTAACCAATTTAGGAACATGATATCTCCACTCTATCGTATTTTCCGAGAGATTTCTTTGAAAGAAAACGTGGTATGTATGAAGTTTTCATTGCAACTTATTTCAACCAGACACTTTCTAGGAATACCTTACAACGTTATATGTGGGAGAGGATGCACCCGTGCCGACATGTGTCACACGCGAAAGAGCGAGTGTTTTTCTGTTAGTTCTGTGTTTTTTTCTTTCCCTTTTCCTTTCATGTTTTCACTTAGTTGTTAGTAGATAATTTTAGCATCTTACAAAGCGAAACATAATTCTTTTTTGTCAAATATTTAATATTTATGTAAACCATACTTCAATGGCAACGTGTGTTGTTGGGTTCATTAGGCTAGTCATAGTGGGAGTAACTTAGCTAGTAACATAGCGCACTCCCAAGAAATTTTTGCTTATGTGACAAGTATTTAATGTGAGGTGGTAACATAATATGCTACTGTAACATAGCGCTTCCCAAGACAAGATGAGTCTACAAGCTAATAAATGAAGCCATCTATGACACTACTATCATGTTACTTTGCATTATGAAGATAGTAACTTAGACTAGTGTCATGCATATGACACTAGTCTAAGTTACTCCCCACTATGACCAGCCTTATAGGTTGCAACAGGTTAATACAATCCTAAGGGCATCTACATTCGAGGGTACGTCGCAAGGGATGGTGACAACATATGATGGAACACATATTTGGACGAACATGATTAGGTTGATGTCAGATTCAGGGCTCCGCAGGCCCAAGAAGGTTCGAACTCTGGGGCGTGTGCGAAGATCTCAATCTCTCAAGTCTCAAGCTCATTGCCCTACAGCCTAGCCTCGTCAGATGCGTGCTCGAACGGAGAAGAAGATGAATAGAACAGTTTACCCAGGTTCGGGCCACCTTGCGGTGTAAAACCTACTACTTTGCGAGGGGCTGAGGATGAACAAGTACAGATGATGAACAACCTCGCGAGGGCTATGGTGGTGAGTGTGGAAAAGATCTCTTCCTCTCTACGGTGGTGGATAACCTATATTTATAGTGGCCTCGGTCCTTTTCCCTCAAAACTTAGGTGGGAAGGAATCCCACAGTGGCCAATTTGAAAGGGGATAAGTAGTACATCTTATCCCGACGAAAGGTGGTCTTCGCCTGCAATGCTTCTGGTCATGACGCAGCGGTGGGCTTGGTAATGACATTCGCCCTGCCGAGCTCGTGATCTTGGTCTTGTTGCACCGGAATGGAAACCTTTGGGGGATTCCTCGGAAACCCGCACTCGTCCTTGCTCCCTTAGTACCGAAAGGGAAACTGTCTCCTCTGCGCCCGCTGGCGCCCGCCTGGCCATGGTCGTCATGGCTTACATCACCGCAGCCTCGTGAGGTTTGGTACTTGGATAGAAATCTCTGCTCCTCGGGAGGCAGGCTAGGGGAGCCGCTCCCTCGGAAGATCTTTGTGTTGTCCGCCTCGTGAGGCCTTGTCTTCGAGGTCCTGCCGCTGGGCCGTACCAGGCCGTCGAGGGAGCCGCCGTGGGCCGCAGGCTGACAGATCTGGGTACCCCCATTTCCAGAACGCCGACAGTAGCCCCCGGGCCCAAGGCGCGCTCGGGCTGGCATCGAGGCGGAGCCGGAGAGGAAAGGCAGAAGCGTCGCGGCCCCAATTGCCTGCAGGCCAAGCTTGACGCGTGGCGCTTGACGGAACATGGACGCCTCCACTTCCCCACGTGCCTCGGCAACCTCCCAGGCTGACAAAAAGCTAGCGTACGCCTGCATGGCCATCATTGCTCGAATGCGAAAGGACGCCGGTTGGCCTCCCACCACCTATAAGAGGGCGAGGGAGACGGAGCCCGCAGCCCATGTTCATCGTCTTGCTCCCCATTCTTCCTTCTTGCAGCATCATCCATGGCACCGGAAGGAGGTTCTCCACCGCCGAGAAGGGGAAAGCTCTCCAGGAGGGGCCAGGCTCTTCGCCGCCCAAGAGGGCCGCGACCGTCCCGGCAAGTCCATTGCGACACCGACGACGGCCTCCCAGGGGCGCGGACGCACGCCCTTGAGGGTCCGCATCGCCTCCGGCGGTCGAGGAAAGGACCCCTTTCACGTGGGCGGCAACGGAAGCCGTAGCGGCCGCGGTCAAGGTGGGGGGCTTGCGGTGGCCGTGCGACCACCGCGCCCACGATCCCACACGGCCGACGTGTCCCAGGAATTCGTGGTGTGGGTGGAGAGGCCGGAGGGCCTCTGGATCCACCTCCCACGCTTCTTCGCGGAGGAGCTGCCGGCCGAAGGGCCCAGTGGCCTGTGGCTGCAAGCCGACGGTTGTTGCAGCAAGGCCTTGTGGGTGGAGGTCGAGGTCACCCCGCGGTCAATGTGTTCCTGAATCGTGGGTGGCAAACATTTTCCCGCGCCCGTGGCCTGCAGGGGAGGCGTACCCTCCACTTCAAGTACGATGGAGCGACGACGATTTTTGTCAAAGTCTTCGGGGAAGATGGCTGACTCTTGGGGTGCTAACCAGAAGGCGACAGCAGTGACATCGACCACCTCTCCGACGATAGTCATCACAGCGGTGGCGCCCGCCACGGTGAACTTGCCCTTGGCAACGGCCGCGACATCTCCAGCAGCGGCGGCGCCTCCTCCCAGGGGAGCACGAGTGACGACAACTACGACGAGCCACCGCGCTGCCGCTCCCGGGCCAAGGTGGAGGATGAGGCACCACGCCGCCGTGCCCTTGTCAAGGAGGAGGACTTCGACTGATTGCGAGCAGCGCCAAAGCTAGGCCTTGGGAACAGCGGCCCTCCGGAGGCTGCTCCTTTTGTTTGCTTATGTTTCCTGCATCAAGAACCATGAAGGGCCTCACGGGGCGAGTAATAACCTGCGGTGCTTGTGCCTTTACATTATCGTTTCCTGCGCTTATCCTAGTGTTCGTGTAGTTATTAATTGAAAGATTCATGTCTGATGCGATTAGGATAACTTAGCTTGATGTGCTTGTGACCCTTGGCGGGTCCCTTCGTCGCGAGAGCGCGCCCCTCTGGAGCCTTAACTCTGGGTACGCCCCTGGGGCCTCGAGGGGCCAACACCTCACGAGGTCCTTGGAGGACTCACAAGGTTTCGGGGCCTCCGGGAATGCCTCCACCAAGTAATAGACCTCTCGTAGGTGTAGGCAGCACTTGACAGGAACGAGCCAAACCGCGACTGCTTTTTCTCCAGCCATCCTCTCTTGGTGCCCATCCCGTGTCAGAGCCCTCGAGCGAGGGTCGATCGTTGCTGGTATGCCAGGTCGCGACGCCCGACAAGGCCAGGAGGTGGACGCTCCTGAGGCCAGGGGTCGGGAATCACACTTGCCTAGTGGCTCGCTCAGGAGCGTCGCACGAGGGTTCGGAGGCCAAGGCCTTGGCGAGATGTGCGTGCGGGCGGATCGGTAGTCGTTGTGACAATGTCACTAGGTGTGCCCTGAATACAACACTGTGCCCAGCCCCCACTCACGGGATGTGGGGGAGGGAGCAATGGGCCACTGTTACTTCCTCCAAAAACAAGATTGAAAAGGGGAAACGCTGCAAGAATAAAAAATTCTGACCCCCCATTCGAATAAAGACACTGAAACTTCAAACTTCATTTCAAGAAATAGCAAATTTTTGGTTACAAGAGAAAGCAAAGAACAGCCGCATCCGGAACCTAGGCTAGTCTTCCCACCAAAGCGGAGCATGGGGCCTCCATTTGGCGTGGGCATAGTAGTTGTTTGTCTGTGTCGTCCGCCAGCGCGGAGCATGGCGCTTCCACTTGGGCATGGGTGGGAGCCCCTGTGAGGCCCAGGGGCGGCGCTCAGGAGACTCCGTGGCGTGTACAACCCCACTCATTATTACGTGAGAGTGTCATGGTTAGAATTTCTGGAGATGTTGGATGTTTCAAGCATTCTGGATGGGGACCCAGTCCTACGTCTCTAGGCGTACAACGCTAGGCCTAGAGACGCGGGCGAGCCTGAATGGGCTCTCCCACATGGGTGAGAGCTTGTGAAGGCCCTCCCTGGAAAGGACCCGCCTCAGGACGAGGTCTCCCACCTCGAGGGTCCGGGAGCGGATGTTGCAGCAGTGGTAATGCCGCAGCGTCTGCTGGTACCTCGGCAAGCGGAGTGAGGCTTGGCGACAGGCTCCCTTCCCGAGCATGAGATCTGTTCCTTGCGAGGCATCCTGGCGCGCCTCGTCGAATGCCAGGACCCACGGGGAGTGATACTTGGCCTCGTGCGGGAGGACCGCCTCAGCCCCGTAGACGAGGAAGAATGGGGTCTTGCCGGTGGGCTCTTAGTCGCAATGGTGCGGATGGACCACAACACGGACTGAAGCTCACTGAGCCAACCCCTGCCGCGGGCCTCAAGCTTCTTCCTGAAGCTCCTTGCCTTGAGGCCCCATAGGACCTCCATGTTGGCGCGCTCATCCTGGTCGTTGCTCTGTGGATGCGACACCGAAGCGTAGCATATCTGCGTTCCAAGGTTAGTGTAATACGTCTTGAAGAGGTTGCTTGTAAATTGGGAGCCATTGTCAGTAATGATACGCCCCTACCTGGCACGCCAAATGTCGGATTCAGTGCTCCGCAGGCCCAAGAAGGTTCGAACTCTAGGGCCTATGCGAAGATCTCAACCTCTCAAGTCTCAAGCTCGTCGCCCTACAGCCTAGCCTCGTGAGATGCGGGCTCGAGCGGAGAAGAAGATGAACACAATAGTTTACCCAGGTTCGGGCCACCTTGCGGTGTAAAATGCTACTCCTACTTTGTGGTGGATTGGCCACACGAGGGGCTGAGGATGAACAAGTACAGATTATGAATAGCCTCGCTAGGGCTATGGTGGTGAGGGTGGAAAAGATCTCTCCCTCTTTGCGGTGGTGGCTAACCTATATTTATAGTGGCCTCGGTCCTCTTCCTCAAAACTTAGGCGGGAAGGAATCCCATAGTGGCCAATTCAAAAGGGGACAAGTAGTACATCTTATCCCGATGAAAGGTGGTCTTCGCTTGCAAAGCTTCTGGTCATGACACAGGGGTGGGCTCAGTGATGACATCCGTCCTGTCGAGCTCGTGGTCTTGATCTTGTTGCACCGGAATAGATATTGTCGTGGGAAACCACATCCACCTATGGGGCCACGAGCCCCTTGTGGTTCGGCAGGGGGATGAGCATGTTGCACAAAGAGCGGAGAACGTTGTGCAGCACGACAGAGATCACACAGACAGTTTTACCTAGGTTCGGGCCGCCGGGAGGCGTAAAACCCTACTCCTGCTTTGGTGGATTGATGGTGGATGGTGGTGGAAAATGCAGTGCTCTTGCCCGACAGGGTTGCCTTGAGGTGAGAGCAGCTACGCGCGTATGAGTGTACAGGGGTCCGAGTCCCTTCTATGGTTGCCATGGGCCTCCATTTATAGATCAAGGGGTCACCACAATGGCAAACCAGTCATTATGCACTGATTAGATAGCGAACAATGATGTCATACCTAACCCTACAGATAGGGCAGAGCACATTAAATGTGTTGCTTAGTGTCACATCATGGAATGCCCGACAAGCCTTGCCAGGCTATTCTGCCACCTTCTTGCCTGTCTGCTTGACACGTCGCTGGATGGGTGTCATTTAGAGGTGTCTTCCGTAGGAAGTGGCTGCCATGTGGCTATAAACAACCACTTAGTCACTTGGGGGCTCGACACCGCACCGATCGATGACTTGCGCTGCTGCAAGGTGGAGAGGTGGAGCGGGGTGGTTTGCCTTCGTTGTGCCCGGCAGGCCTGCCCGGACGGTCTTGAGGTTTGCGTCTGGGGTAACCTTGACCTCGCCAGGCTCGCTTGCCCGACAAGGGAGGTTTTCCTTTAATGGCATCTTGCTTCCTTTGGCTTGACTTGGTCTTCTTGATCTGTCTTCTGATTTCTCAAAGAGCTGATCTCTTCAGCTTGGCGTTGTCTTGGATGTTGCAAATTTTCTCTTTTAGGCCTATGCACAGTCTAGGCAACAGACCCATGGTTTGTTGCACCAACAGGAGCCCAGGGGCCTGGCCCGAACGCGCTGCCGGGCGTCGTCGGGGTAGGCCCTAACTAGTGCACAGGCAAGAGGATCGCAGTTGCCAGTCTTCTAAGATCTTCTTTGCTTCTTCATTAACTTGTGCCTAGGTCAGTTTCTGGTTCTCCCATGCGCCGCATAATGCCAATTTCAGTGGGGCCATCCTTGTAATGGCCCGTGAATGACTTTAACGCACGAGCGAGTAACGGCCAATTCACTCCTCCCACCACGCCCTTATCCCTGGGCACGTATGCTGCATGCATTGAGTGGGGTAGGTAAAGGAGGCGCGTGGTGCGGGGGAGCGTCAAGGCAGGGGCCCGATCTTCTTGGATTGGCGGAGGAGGGCGGCGGTTACCCGCTGGGGGATCAGCCACCAGCCCTGGTCCGCCTATAAAAGAGGGGCAAGAGGGAGCGGAAATATTCACCCATGCACCTCTCCCCCTCCATTCCCTGCTCTCTTCTGGTTATGTTGAAAGGGAGAACCCGGGGTCAGGCCCCGGGATCTAGCTTGGGGTCGATGATGCTGAATGCTCGCGTCGATGTCCGAGGAGTCGAGGGTTGTGGACACGCCTTTGCGGGGGCTAGACCCCTCTCCTGTCTCCGCACGGGCCTCAGGGGGCGGGCAGGCGGCGCGGTGGTAACACTGGAGGTAGCGACTTTGGTGTGCTCGTCACCGGGCTGCCCGGAGCTTCAAATTTCATGAGAGGTTACATGAGCGACAACATGCCGGAGCCCATAATGGACGCAATGCGTGGTAGTAAACCGTGGCCTATCCCCCCTTTTTCTGTGATGTCAAAGGGAGATTGCGGGGGCAGTGAGGGAGTCCTGGACTAGGGCGTGTCCGGATAGACGGACTATCATCATCGGCCGGACTCCAAGACTATGAAGATACAAGATTGAAGACTTCGTCCCGTGTCCGGATGGGACTTTCCTTGGCGTGGAAGGCAAGCTTGGCGATACGGATATGTAGATCTCCTACCATTGTAACCGACTCTGTGTAACCCTAGCCCTCTCCGGTGTCTATATAAACCGGAGGGTTCTAGTCTGTAGGACGAACAACCATTACAACAATCATACCATAGGCTAGCTTCTAGGGTTTAGCCTCCTTGATCTCGTGGTAGATCCACTCTTGTACTACCCATATCATCAATATCAATCAAGCAGTAGTAGGGTTTTACCTCAATCGAGAGGGCCCGAACCTGGGTAAAAACATCGTGTCCCTTGTCTCCTGTTACCATCCGCCTAGACGCACAGTTTGGGACCCCCCTACCCGAGATCTTCCGGTTTTGACACCGACATTGGTGCTTTCATTGAGAGTTCCTCTGTGTCGTCACCGATAGGCTTGATGGCTTCTTCAATCAACAACAACGCAGTCCAGGGTGAGACTTTTCTCCCCGGACAGATCTTCGTGTTCGGCGGCTTTGCACTGCGGGCCAACTCGCTTGGCCGTTTGGAGCAGATCGAAAGCTACGCCCCTGGCCATCAGGTCAGGTTTGGAAGCCTAAACTTCACGGCTGACATCTGCGGAGACTTGATCTTCGATGGATTCGAGCCACAGCCGAGCGCGCCGCACTGTCACGATGGGCATGATTTAGCTCTGCCACCGGACAGTACCCTGGAGGCCGCACATGAGTTCGCTCTGACCCATAGTTCGGAGCCGACCACGCAGATCGAGGACAGCTGGCTGGACACCGCCTTGGGGGCTGCAACTTCTACGGTGATGGAGCCGAATACTAACCTTGTCCTTTGCAAAGCTCGTGACTCCGAGGTGCCGGACTCCTTGCCGGACTCCGAACCTCCTGCGCCCCTGCCAATCGAATCTGATTGGGCGCCGATCATGGAGTTCACCGCTGCAGACATCTTTCAGCACTCACCCTTTGGCGACATCCTGAATTCGCTAAAGTATCTCTCGTTATCAGGAGAGCCCTGGCCGGACTGCGGTCAGGATGGTTGGGATGCGGACGACGAAGAAATTCAAAGCCCACCCACCACCCACTTTGTAGCCACTATCGACGATCTAACCGACATGCTAGACTACGACTCCGAAGACATCGACGGTATGGACGACGATGCCGGAGATGACCAAGAACCAGCGCCTACAGGGCACTGGAAGACCACCTCGTCATACGATATATACATGGTGGACATCCCAAAGGATGGGAACGGCGAAGAAGCAGCAGAGGCAGATTCCTCTAAGAAACAGCCCAAGCACCGACGTCAGCGGCGCCGCTCTAAATCCCGCCACAGCAAGAATGGAGATTCCAGCACCGGAGATAATAACACCCCAGAGAGTGCTGAAGATAACCCCCTCCAGCAAGATTCAACACAGGAGGACGGAGTAGCCAGCCCTCAAGAGAGAGCGGCAGACGAGGAGGTAGAGGATGATAATTACATGCCTCCCTCCGGAGACGAGGCAAGCCTGAATGACGACGAATTCACCGTGCCCGAGGATCTCGTCGAACAAGAGCGTTTTAAACGCAGGCTAATGGCCACGGCAAACAGCCTAAAGAAAAAGCAGCAACAGCTTCGAGCTGATCAAGACCTGCTGGCCGACAGATGGACCGAGGTCCTCGCGGCCGAAGAGGATGAACTCGAACGCCCCTCCAAAAGCTACCCAAAACGCAAGTTGCTCCCCCGATTAGAGGAGGAGGCTTATAAACCTTCATCACCAGCGCACAATACGGCAGACCGACCACCTCGTGGCCGCGACAGAGAGGCATCTAGGCCCTCCACCAGAACCGTACCCCGACACCGCTCGAAAAGCGCGAAGCCACGGGGGAAAGCACCGGACTTGCGAGATATATTGGAGGACAAGGCAAAACAATCAAGATCTATCTATGGATCACGTGGGTGCCCCACGATCCATGACGACTACCGTCGCGCCGGATACAGCAACTCCGGCCAGGCCGAACACAGCAGACAAAGCTCTCTTGAGCTACGTCGTGATATTGCCCAGTATAGAGGCGCCGCACACCCACTATGCTTCACAGATGAAGTAATGGATCATCAAATCCCTGAAGGGTTTAAACCTGTGAACATTGAATCCTACGATGGCACAACAGACCCCGCGGTTTGGATCGAAGATTATCTCCTTCATATCCATATGGCCCGCGGTGACGATCTCCACGCCATCAAGTATCTCCCACTCAAGCTTAAAGGACCAGCTCGGCATTGGCTTAACAGCTTGCCAGCAGAGTCAATTGGGTGTTGGGAGGACCTGGAAGCCGCATTTCTCGACAACTTCCAGGGCACATATGTGCGACCACCAGACGCCGATGACCTAAGCCACATAATTCAGCAGCCAGATGAATCGGCCAGACAGTTCTGGACATGGTTCTTAACAAAGAAAAATCAAATTGTCGACTGTCCGGATGCAGAGGCCCTCGCAGCCTTCAAACATAACATCCGCGGCGAGTGGCTGGCCCGGCACCTAGGACAGGAAAAGCCGAAATCCATGGCAGCCCTCACATCACTCATGACCCGCTTCTATGCGGGGGAGGACAGCTGGCTAGCCCGCAGTAACAACCTTAGCAAAAATTCTGGCAGTCCGGACAACAAGGACCGCAATGGCAGGTCGCGTCGTAACAAAAACAAACGCCGTGTTAACGGCGATAACACTGAGGATACGGCAGTCAACGCCGGATTCAGAGGCTCTAAACCCAGTCAGCGGAAAAAGCCATTTAAAAGAACTACTCTGGGTCCGTCCAATTTGGACCGAATACTCGACCGCTCTTGCCAGATACATGGCACCCCTGAAAAGCCAACTAACCACACCAACAGGGATTGTTGGGTATTCAAGCAGGCAGGCAAGTTAATTGCTGAAAACAATGACAAGGGATTGCATAGCGATGACGAGGAGGAGACCCGGCTGCCGAACAGCAGAGGACAGAAGGGTTTCCCCCCACAAGTGCGGATGGTAAACATGATATACACAACCCACATACCCAAGAGGGAGCGGAAGCGTGCACTTAGGGACGTATATGCGATGGAGCCAGTCGCCCCGAAGTTCAATCCATGGTCCTCTTGCCCGATCACTTTCGATCGAAGGGACCACCCCACCAGTATCCGCCATGGCGGGTTCGCCGCATTGGTTCTAGACCCAATTGTCGATGGATTTCACCTCACTAGAGTCCTGATGGACGGCGGCAGCAGCCTAAACCTGCTTTATCAGGATACAGTGTGCAAGATGGGCATAGACCCCTCAAGGATTAAACCTACAAAGACGACCTTCAAAGGCGTCATACCAGGAGTAGAGGTCAATTGTATAGGCTCAGTCACACGGGAAGTGGTCTTCGGATCCCCGAATAACTTCCGAAGCGAGGAGTTAATCTTCGACATAGTCCCGTTCCGCAGTGGCTATCACGCTCTGCTCGGACGAACCGCGTTTGCAAAGTTCAACGTGGTGCCGCATTATGCATACCTCAAGCTCAAGATGCCAGGCCCTCGTGGAGTCATCACGGTCAACAGAACACACTGAACGCTCCCTCCGAACGGAGGAACACACAGCGGCTCTCGCGGCGGAAGTACAGAGCAGCCTCTTAAGGCAATTTTCGAGTCTGGCCGTTAAACGACCGGACATGGCCAAATGCGCTCGGAGTAACATACATAACAACCACATGGCACGTTCCGAGCACGCGTAGCAATGCGGCCCCAACCCGAGCCCTTGCATGATTGCAAGACTAGCCCTTCGCGTACATCATTACGCTCTGGAGATACCATGGGCATAAGGGGAGGGGCACGACCACGACAGGCCCAGAGTGTGGCTCAACCACACCAGGGGCTCCCAAGTGTGTTGCTCTTTTTCTTTCCCTTTTTTTTATTTTTTATCCACAGGACTCCGTTCACCAGAGGCCCTGTCCGGCAGTGGATCTGCCGAACTCACGATGCAACAGCCAGGGAAGGACAAAGGCTACGACGAATACTTAGGTGGTCTCCATTATGAGCATTAAATCTGTTTAATACACCATTCCGCAGCCTACCCCTGGAGGGAGACATGTCTAATAGTCCAATCCCTTGCTTACCGCACTATTTGTATCATTCTGCACTCATGGCAGAATTCCTTGAATAAACAATGCATCACTTTTTCGCTTATAATTGCATTCCTTTCTTACATATAAGTTCATTTATGACGTTTTGCATCCATACACTTCGGTACGGCCGAACACCAGGGGCTTATGTTCCCCGCATTATGGTGTGATAAGTTCAAACACTTTCACAAGTGCGGCACCTCGAACTTATAGCACTATATGCATCGGCTCCGAATCATGTCTTGGGTCAATAGTTGGGTTTGCCCGGCTCCCATGTTTTGGTACCTTACGTTCCGTTCTATCGGCTAAGGTAGCACTGGGACAACCACTGCGATTGCGCCCCGGTTGAGCTGGGCGAGCGCCTCAGTGGAGAAAGCTAAAACTGACCGTCATGATAAGGCGAGAGCTGGTCGCTGTTCAAGAGGTCTTTTCGAGTCCCTAAAGACTTATGCCGCTTAGAGCGAGGAACCGGCTTCGTCCGGCCCAGGCGTGGATAGCGCCCCGAACTCGGTCTTCCGAACACTAGGGGCTTCGCCGAAATTTAAAATTATAGAATTCTATGGCTAAGTGAGAGTGTTCAAGCATTATAAGTCCGGTTGCCTTGTTCGTCGTGTTGAGCGCCTCCCTAGATGGACCCAAAAATGGGAACAAGAGCGCTCAAGTTTATCCCGAACACCCCAGCACTCGTGGCATGGGGGCTGAAGCCAACGACTTGCCATCTCTCAGATTTGATACACGGCCGCACAGAAGGTAATATTTTAAATTAATAAGCGTTGATTAGCGCATATGAACAAAGTTTTCAGCGCACAGGATAACACATTGCGAGTCTACTCAAATATTACATCTTTGGAGCACTCATCCGCAATTTTGCGGGCACCCTTCAGGACACTCTTATAATACATTTTGGGCGTGTGATACTCCTTGCCCGCCGGCAGCGCGTCCGTCAGGAGCTTCTCAGCATCCAGCCTGCCCCAGTGCACTTTTGCATGGGCAAGGGCCCGACGGGCACCTTCAATGTAGGCGGAGCGCTTGATGACCTCCACCCAGGGACACGCATCCACCAGCCACTGCACCAGGCCGAAATAGCTCCCAGGCATGGCCTCTTCGGGCCACAGCCGAACTATGAGGCCCTTCATGGCCTGCTCGGCTACCTTGTGGAGCTCGACTAGCTGCTTCAGCTGGTCGCTAAGGGGCACCGGATGTCCGGCCTCAGCATACTGAGACCAGAAGACCTTCTCCGTCGAGCTCCCCTCCTCGGCCAGGTAGAATGCGGCAGCATCGGACACGCTGCGAGGCAGATCTGCAAATGCTCCTGGAGAGCTCTGAATTCGGGTAAGTAATAGGTAATTCACATTCACATGCTTGCTTTGCATGAAACATGCCTTACCCGCCACTATTTTCTTCACCGCCTCAATCTCCTGGAGGGCCTTATGGGCCTCGGCCTTAGCGGCTTTGGCACTCTCAAGAGCCGAGGCAAGCTCGGACTCTCGAGTCTTCGAGTCGCACTCCAAACTCTCATGCTTTTTCACGAGAGCCTGGAGCTCTTGCTGCACCTCCGCCACCCGCACCTCCTGCTTCTCTCGCTCAGCTCGTTCCGCGGCCGCATTACTCTCGGTCGCGGACACGGCCTCCTTTAGGGTCGCCACCTCGTTCGTGGCCCCTGCAGTGCCCATGTTATCCTTGTTATTTCTCTCGCAACCAAAATCCTTTTCTATAAGGTACAAATTTAATACGGTGTTACTCACCTTCTTTGTCCTCGAGCTGCTTCTTGGCAAGGCCGAGCTCGTTCTTGGACCACTCGAGGTTCTGCTTCAAAGCATCGACCTCCGCAGTCAGTGCGGCAGAGGTTAGAAGCGCAGCCTGCAATCCCATATTGACATAATTTTTAGAACTCCTGCGTATATCTTTTTAGATCCTCAGTCCGGCTTTTCTTTCCGAACACCGAACCGAGCATCAGGGGCTACTGTCTATGCGGTATTACATTACACATTTTAATATTTTCTTACCTCAAAGCCTGTTAGAAGGCTGCTACAGGCTTCGGTCAGCCCGCTCTTGGCGAGCTGAACCTTCTGAATCACCGCACTCATGACAGTGCGGTGTTCTTCCTCGATGGAAGCGCCGTTGAGCGCCTCCAACAAGTTATCCGGCGCCTCCGGTTGGACGGAGGCCGCCGGTGTCACGGTCTTGCCCTTCTTATGAAGGGGCCGCCTGCCGGACTCCGGAACCACTGCGGGTTCCGGGGCGGAGTCCGGTGCGAAGTCCGGGAGGTTGCCCTGTGGCACCTCTGGAGCCTCCCCCTCCTGGCGGGTCCCCTCCTGGGATCCCACCTCAGCGTCCTCAGCGTCACGAGGGGTGGAGGTGGTCGGAATGGAATCCACATCCGACGGAGCCAAGGACCCGCTCGAAGAAGCGGGAAGATCGTCCTCGGCCGGACTACAGGTTGTATGCGGCATTAGAAGGACACCATCTGGCAAAAAAGAGAAATTATAAATCATTCAGGAATCCGGATACTTACGATCTTGCCGGGGGCTTGGCCCTTGAGGGCCACCCCTCGTCGCCGTCGTCGGCGTTGGCGGAGCAGTCCGGAGGAAGGGTCCTTCCCCTCTTGGACCCTTCGGCCTCCCTCGTTGGGGAAGCCTTCCTCTTCTTCTCTCCCCCCTCCTGGGGAGAGTCCTCTTTCTCCTCCTTGTCTTCGGGGGAGGAGTCCGCCTCGGAGCCATTGGACGATGAGTCCGATACCACCTGGCGCCGGGAACTCCTTCGGGTTCCCATGGCCTTCTTCTTGGCCTTCTTCTCCGGCACCACATAAAGGGCCGGAACCAGCAGCCCCGTCAAACGGGTGTCCGCTGGGTCTTCGGGAAGGGGAGCCGGACAGTTAACCTGTCCGGACGTCTTCTGCCAGTCCTGTTAAAGGCATTGGGAGTTTTAGATCCCACATAGAGTCAAACTATGAAAGAAATAAGTGTCCCATAAAGGATAGCAAAGCTTACCTCGCCGGCCGGGCGCTTCGTGCTGAATCTGCGATCTTCAGTTGCGGATGCGGGGGCTTCTCCACCCTTGAACAGCACCCTCCAGGCAGCTTCGTACATCGTGTCAAAGAGCCCGCTCAGGGTCCGGTGCTGCGCCGGATCAAACTCCCACAAATTGAAGGCCCGTTGCTGGCAGGGGAGAATCCGGCGGACGAGCATGACCTGGATCACGTTGACAAGCTTAAGCTTCTTGTTCACCAGGGTCTGGAGACAGGATTGGAGTCCTGTCAGCTCCTCCGAACTACCCCATAGCAAGCCCTTCTCTTTCCAGGAGGTGAGCTGCATGGGGATACCAGATCTGAACTCGGGGGCCACTGCCCATTTAGGGTCACGCGGCTCGGTGATATAGAACCACCCCGATTGACACCCTTTGACGGACTCCACGAAGGCACCCTCAAGCCAGATGACGTTGGGCATTTTGCCCACCATGGCGCCTCCGCACTCCGCTTGGACGCCCTTCACCACCTTCGGCTTGACATTGAAGGTCTTTAGCCACAAGACGAAGTGGGGCTGGATGCAGAGGAAGGCCTCGCACACGACGATAAACACCGAGATGTTGAGGATGAAGTTTGGCGCCAGATCGTGGAAGTCCAGGCCCTAGTAGTACATGAGCCCCCGGACGAAGGGATGAAGTGGGAAGCCCAGTCCGCGGAGGAAGTGGGGAAGGAATACGACCCTCTCATGAGGCCTGGGGGTGGGGATGAGCTGCCCCTCGTCGGGCAGCCGGTGCGCGATGTCGCTGGATAGGTATCTGGCGCCGCGCCGCTTCTCGATGTGCCCCTCCGTAACGGATGAGGCCATCCACTTGCCTCCCGCTCCGGACATGGCTGGAGAAGGTTGAGACGAGATGTGCGGACTTGGGCGCTGGAGCTCGAGTGCGCGGAGACGGATAAGCAAAGGAGGAAGAAGGTGTAGGTAAAAAAGGCGGATCCTTATCCCCTTATATATGGGCGGACGAAGACTATGCGTCCCCACCGGCCTGGTAAAACTCGATTATCTCCCAAGCGCCACAACCAATGGCGCGGTTGGGTTACCCACGTCCGTATTGATGGGAATCCCGGAATAAGGGGAACACGATCTCTGCTTCGACAAGACGTGCCAAGGAAACCGCTTCGCTAAACGTGCTGAGGTGGTATAATAAAAACGATTCAAGTAAAGGCTTGGTGGTGGTGTGACGTCATGCCACAAAATACGTCAGCAGATTGAACTTGTGTACATATTATTCTCTCTACGGTGGTATGTGGATTTATTTTGCAGAGCCGGACACTATCCTGGTGTTCACAATCTTCTATGAATTATTCGGAGGAGGAACCCGCCTTGCAATGCCGAACAATATGCGCGCCGGACTCATCGTCATTGAAGCCTGGTTCAGGGGCTACTGAGGGAGTCCTGGACTAGGGAGTGTCCGGATAGCCGGACTATCATCATCGACCGGACTCCAAGACTATGAAGATACAAGATTGAAGACTTCGTTCCATGTCTGGATGGGACTTTCCTTGGCGTGGAAGGCAAGCTTGGCGATACGGATATGTAGATCTCCTACCATTGTAACCGACTCTGTGTAACCCTAGCCCTCTCCGGTGTCTATATAAACCAGAGGGTTTTAGTCCGTAGGATGAACAACCATTACAACAATCATACCATAGGCTAGCTTCTAGGGTTTAGCCTCCTTGATCTCGTGGTAGATCCACTCTTGTACTACCCATATCATCAATATCAATCAAGCAGGATTAGGGTTTTACCTCCATCGAGAGGGCCCGAACCTGGGTAAAAACATCGTGTCCCTTGTCTCCTGTTACCATCCGCCTAGACGCACAGTTCGGGACCCCCTACCCGAGATCCGCCAGTTTTGACACCGACAGGTAGCTTGTCGTCCTTAGCGGCAGATCCCTCCCTTCGGGGTCCTGCATGTCTTGCGTGTGGGCGGGTTCCTTGTGCCCGTGCATGCTTTTTCAGAGGGTGGCATACTTCTTTCTTTGGGTCGTTGGAGATGACCATGCTCTCTGCAGGCCCCTTCGAAGTACCCGATGTCCGCTTCGGCCACCATGGCGGGGGCTTTGAGCGACAACGGTGAGGAAGACAACGGCAACCCACAATGCGTCAAGGGCGAGGATGACCGCTCCGACGAGGTGTGCTTGCCGACAGCACCATAGTCGCCGGTTGGGCTTCTGGTGTTGGGGAACGTCGTAATTTCAAAAAATTTCCTACGCACATGCAAGATCATGGTGATGCAAAGCAACGAGAGGGGGAGTGTATCTTCATACCCTTGAAGATCGCTAAGCGGAAGCGTTTACCAATGCGGTTGATGTAGTTGTTCGTCTTCACGATCCGACCGATCCAAGTACCGAACGCACGGCACCTCCGAGTTCTGCACACGTTCAACTCGATGACGTCCTCGCCTTCTCGATCCAGCAAGACGGGTGAAGTAATAGATGAGTTTCGACAGCATGACGGCGTGGTGACGGTGTTGGTGAAGAACAATCTCCACAGGGCTTCGCCTAAGCACTACGGAAACAATGACGGAGGATAAACTAGAGGGGACGGGGTTTCCGGCAGATGGCTTGGTGTTTCTTCATGTCTCTTTGGTGCTAGCCCTGCCCCTCTATTTATATGTTGAGCCCTGGGGTCGAAACTTGGAGTAAAAGCCTCCTCAAAGTCCGTTTTGCCCGAAAGGCAAGAGTCCTACACGGACTCCAGGGCTAGACGCCAGGGTTCCCGGCGTCTACCCCTAGACGCCGGGGTTCCTCGCGTCTAGCCTTTGGTCTCCGCAAAACTTCCTTTTGCACTTTCCAAAAGCCTCATGGGCTTTCCCCTTTGGCCCAAATAATGTGTTCTTGTACCCAAACATTTCGGGAAACATCCGGAACCCCTTCTGGTGAATTCCGGAACCCTTCCAGAGATGAAACACTATTATCCCATATATTAAACTTTATCTCCGGACCATTCCGGAGTTCCTCGTCATGTCCATGATCTCATCCAGGACTCCGAACAACATTCGATCACCAACATACATAACTCATATAATACTATATCGTCAACGAAACGTTAAGCGTGCGGACCCTACGGGTTCGGGAACTATGTAGACATGACCGAGACACGTCTCCGGTTAATAACCAATAGCGGGACCTGGATGCCCATATTCGCTCCCACATATTCTACGAAGATCTTTATCGGTCAAACCGCATAACAACATACGTTGTTCCCTTTGTCATCGGTATGTTACTTGCCCGAGATTCGATCGTCAGTATCTCAATACCTAGTTCAATCTCGTTACCGGCAAGTCTCTTTACTCGTTCCATAATACATCATCCCGCAACTAACTCATTAGTTACAATGCTTGCAAGGCTTATAGTGATGTGCATTACCGAGTGGGCCCAGAGATACCTCTCCGACAATCGGAGTGACAAATCCTAATCTCGAAATATGCCAACCCAACAAGTACCTTTGGAGACACCTGTAGAGCACCTTTATAATCACCCAGTTACGTTGTGACGTTTGGTAGCACACAAAGTGTTCCTCCGGTAAACGGGAGTTGCATAATCTCATAGTCATAGGAACATGTATAAGTCATGAAGAAAGCAATAGCAACATACTAAACGATCAAGTGCTAAGCTAACGGAATGGGTCAAGTCAATCACATCATTCTCCTAATGATGTGATCCCATTAATCAAATGACAACTCTTTGTCCATGGCTAGGAAACATAACCATCTTTGATTAATGAGCTAGTCAAGTAGAGGCATATTAGTGACACTCAGTTTGTCTATGTATTCACACATGTATCATGTTTCCGGTTAATACAATTCTAGCATGAATAATAAACATTTATCATGAAATAAGGAAATAAATAATAACTTTATTATTGCCTCTAGGGCATATTTCCTTCAGTCTCCCACTTGCACTAGAGTCAATAATCTAGTTCGCATCATCATGTGATTCAACACCAATATTCACATCTGTATGTGATTACCACCCATTGTTCACATCGTCATCTGGCAGTGTCACCATCCACACCTGCCCTCCGGTTTCTTCCTCCCAGCCTGAGGACGGCGCCGTCCTGTCCTTGGGAGGCACCGAATCCCAGCTAGGCCTCCCTCAATCTTCTTTGTCTCCCCATGATGCCTTTATTCTGTCCTTCCCTTATAGGCACTTGCCAAACCTTTGGGGGATTCCTCGGGAAACCGCGCTCATCCTTGATCCCTTAGCACCAAAAGGGAAACGGTCTCCTCTGCGCCCTCTTGGCTATGGTCGTCATGGCTTACATCACTGCAGCCTCGTGAGGCTGGGTACCTGCATAGAAATCTCTGCTCCTATGGAGGCAGGCTCGGGGAGCCGCTCCATTGGAAAGTCTTGGTGTCGTCCGCCTCGCAAGGCCGGGGGGGGGGGGGGGGGCTCGCGAGGGTATTGTCTTGGACGCCCTACCACTAAGCCATACCATGCCGTCGAGGGAGCCACACCATGGGCTGCAGGCAGGCAGATCTGGGTACCCCCATTCCAGAACGCCGACAGTTGAGGTGGCAGGAATAACGCGGTGGGTATCTGGCTCAGGTAGGAGACCTCACCTGGTGGCGGTGGATCGATGGGGAAACCCTAGGGGTTCCGTAGTAGCTTTATGGAGGGGGCAGATCATGGCGTCGCGCATGTTGTCATCGACATCGGCGTGGTGCAAGTGGTCGTTCACTACCGTGGGTTGGGCCGACAATTGGGTTGCGAATAGGTAAGTCGGTAAGTGGATCCTCTCTTTCTCTTTTTTATTTTTTATTACAAAAAAATAAAAAGGAAGAAGGGAAAAGAATAAAACAAAAGAAATGTGACATAAAATATGCAATATTATTTCCATGCTTTGCTATCAATACTTAGGCCAACAAAACTGATTCCATCTATTCTGAAGAAGTATGAATTCAAATTGATTTGAACTAGAGGTGCAAGATAGAATTGGATAAAAATGGTGAATGATTATGGTAGCCTATAAATATGACTTTCAAAAATGGAAACAAGTTTTTTGATAAATAACATTTGACTTCCCAAAAATTGTTTGTAGAACTTTCTAGTGTGGCATTTAGGTTTTACAATGCAATGATATGATGACATGATGATGGAAAAAATAACAAGGAAATGGTTGGAGGATTACTCTTGGGTAGTTTCACCCCCATCAGCTACCAATCCAACCTCTAGACCACCCCTTTTGAGCCCTATATGACGAAAGTGTCATGCCCCTCTCGACCGGCCATAATTTGGAAGGAGTACCCTCTTAGGACTGAACATTCTTAGTAGAGATGAAAAAACCAGTACAACTTGACGGGTCCTAGATTAGGGGGTGCTCGGCATGTCAGCTCATCAACAGGTGGGCCTCGTTCATCTGGTCCAAGAATAACCGGAAGGAATGGACCGAAGACTTGGCGTGTACTACAAGATCCAGAGGTAGTCCATAGCGCATACACCCTAGACTCAACCAACCTATCTGTAAACCCTAGGTACCCCGGTATTTATATAAACCGATGTATCGGGGACGTAGAGGACACATTCATTCTCATACGATCTCGTGGTAGATCACCTGTACTCTGTACCCCATCCACAATCAATACAACAAAGTAGGACGTAGGGTTTTACCTCTTCAAGAGGGCCTGAACCTGGGTAAACATCGGTGTCTGATGTGTTCTATTACCATATGGCCAAGGTTACCTGATCGAGTCCCCCTACCCAAAATCTGCCGAATTGGACTCCTTCATTGGTGGCCCATATAGGTCCCTATGGGTAGTCGAAGCGGCTTGATGGTTGTTGGGGAATGCGGTAATTTCAAAAAAATTCCTATGATCATGCAAGATCTATCTAGGTGAAGCATAGCAACAAGAGAGGAGAGTGTGTCCACGTACCTCGTAGACCGAAAGCGGAAGCATTTCAATAACGCGGTTGATGTAGTCGAACTTCTTTGCGATCCAACCGATCAAGTACCAAGCGTACGGCACCTCCGCGTTCAGCACATGTTCAGCTTGATGATGTCCCTCGTACTCTTGATCCAGTTGAGGCCGAGGGAGAGTTCCATCAGCATGAGGCATGGCGACGATGATGATGAAGTTACTGATTGGGCTTCGCCTAAGCACTACGACGATATGACCGAGGTGTGTAACTGTGGAGGGGCACACCGCACACGGCTAAAAGATCAACTTATGTGTTCTAGGGTGGCCCCCTCCCCATGTATATAAAGGAGGGAGGGAGGAGAAGGCCGGCCAAGGGTGGCGCGCCCAAGGGGGGAGTCCTACTCCAAGTAGGATTCGCCCTCCCCCCCTTTCCTATTCCCACAAGGAGAAGGGGGAAAGGAGGAGGAGGAGAGAAGGAAAGGGGGGGCGCCCCCCAACCCTAGTCCAATTCGGTTTGGGCTAGGGGGGAACCACTCCTTGGCATGTCTCCTCTCTTCCACTACTAGGCCCATGAGGCCCAATAACTTCGTAGGGGGGTTCCGGTAACCCCTGGTACTCCGAAACTTATCCGAAACGACCTGAACCATTCCAGTGTCCGAATGTAACCTTCCAATATATGAATCTTTATATCTCTACCATTTCGAGACTCCTCGTCATGTCCGTGATCTCATCCGGGACTCCGAACAAACTTCGGTCATCAAAACACATAACTCATAATACAATTCGTCATTAGAAGTTAAGCGTGCGGACCCTATGGGTTCGAGAACTATGTAGACATGACCAAGACACATCTCCGGTCTATAACCAATAGCGGAACCTAGATGCTCATATTGGCTCCCACATGTTCTACGAAGATCTTTATCGGTCAAACCGCATAACAACATACGTTGTTCCCTTTGTCATCGGTATGTTACTTGCCCGAGATTCGATCGTCGGTATCATCATACCTAGTTCAATCTCATTACCGGCAAGTCTATTTACTCATTCCGTAATGCATCATCCCTCAACTAACTCATTATTCACATTGCTTGCAAGGCTTATAGTGATGTGCATTACCAAGAGGGCCCAGAGATACCTCTCCGAAACACGGAGTGACAAATCCTAATCTTGATCTATGCCAACCCAACAAACACCTTTGGAGACACCTGTAGAGCATCTTTATAATCACCCTTTTATGTTGTGACGTTTGATAGCACACAAGGTGTTCCTATGGTATTCGGGAGTTGCATAATCTCATAGTCCAAGGAACATGTATAAGTCATGAAGAAAGCAGTAACAATGAAACTGTAACGATCATAATGCTAAGGTAACGGATGGATCATTTCCATCACATCATTCTCTTAATGATGTGATCACGTTCATCAAATGACAACACATGTCTATGGTTAGGAAACATAACATCTTTGATTAACGAGCTAGTCAAGTAGAGGCATACTAGGGACACTGTGTTTTCTCTACGTATTCACACATGTACTAAGTTTCCGGTTAATACAATTCTAGCATGAATAATAAACATTTATCATGAAATAAGGAAATAAATAATAACCTTATTATTGCCTCTATGGCATATTTTCTTCAGTCTCCCATTTGCAATAGAGTCAATAATCTAATTCACATTGCCATGTGATTTAACACCAATAGTTCACATCTGTATGTAATTAACATCCATAGTTCACATCGCCATATCACCAACACCCAAAGGGTTTACTAGAGTCAATAATCTAGTTCACATCGCTATGTGATTAACACCCAAAGAGTACTAAGGTGTGATCATGTTTTGCTCGTGAGAGAAGTTTAGTCAACGGGTCTGTCATATTCAAAGCCATATATATTTTGCAAATATTCTATGTCTACAATGCTTTGCATGCAGCTACTCTAGCTAATTGCTCCCACTTTCAATATGTATCCAGATTGAGACTTAGAGTCATCTGGATCAGTGTAAAAGCTTGCATCGACATAACTCTTTACGACGAACTCTTTATCACCCCCATAACTGAGAAACATTTCCTTAGCCCTCACTAGGGCTGGATGAAAAGATTGTTACTCACGAGTTTAACGAGCACTCGGAAGCTCGACTCGTTAAGGCTTGTGCTCGTTAGTTAGTGAGCCGAGCTGAAATACAATTTTAGCTCGTTAATATAAACGGGCATAACGAGCTAGCTCGCGAGTATCACGAGTAGCTCATTTGGCTCATTTATTTGTACATCACTAATTTTTAGTTTTATTACTAGATGAAAAATGCCTAGTGCTCAGCCCGACCCACATGCCACAGCCCACCCCCACCTCCTCGGCTCCGCATCATGGGAATCTAGTCAGTCGCGGCCTACTTATGACTTATGAAGAGACTAGAGGAGGAGCCGAGGAGACTATAGAATACAGACTACAGAGAGATGGGAAAGGGAGAAAAGCAGCAGGGCGGCGGCTAGGTTTAGGTCTTTGACCACGGCATGGCGGTGCGGCTCTGCTTCCTTCTCTTCTCTGGCGGCCGCCGACGACTACTTTAGCCCGCCTCCGCCATCTCCATCTACGTCCCCATGGAATGGCACGAGCTACCATCGGCTGTAGGAAAGAAGGTGATGAGGAAGAGGACTTCGGCCTTTGATTCAGCATCACGGGAGTCTCCTTCGACGGAAGCAAAGCCTTCTCGTCCTCGGCAGCAAGCGTAAGGAGAAAGGCGCCCAAGAGTAGAGGAGGCGACATCACCTACATGCTCTGATGCTGATGCCGTTGGTGGTGGATTAGGACCGGGGAGATTGTTTATCTCACACTCTTATTTTTATTTTCTATTACATTCCAGTTCATATTAGCATATACTTTGAATCTTTGATGCCCTAGTTACTATTTGTGAATCTTCTGAAATTCCAATGTAGACTGTTGTTAATTGATTGTATAAATACCTGTGTAGTTAGGTGAAATACTCCATCACACACACACTGTTACACATGCACCAGATTAAGGTTAGTCTGCTAAAATACCTATGCTGAAGTACCATTGCTGAATGGTTGTGGGAACCTTACAATTTCATTTCCTAAATTTTGTACAGGTTCTAAGTTCTGACTTCTATTTTATATGGTAAAAATTACTACTTAAATGCAGAACAATTCTAGTAAGTAAATGTCTTGACTTCTATTTTGTACAGGTTATTAATATCAGTTACTACTTAATGCACTAGGAAGATGTGTTTCTGTTCATTGATACTCCTGGGGGTCAACTACTAGCCTCAATAGGCATAAAGATGTTTGTTTAGTCTATCTAAACAAGAAGTGAAGACAACTAAATCAAGGTACAATCAACTTTGATCCTGAAAAGCCAGGTGCATCTCTCGTAGTAAACCATGAATACAATCATGCAAAAGTTGTTAAGATCATAGCAAAGATGATAATTGTGCATGATTATCCCTTTAGGATGGTAGAGCATGCTTGGTTCAATATCCTCATGAAGTATATGAATGCGTCCTACAAGTTTATTGGTCGAAAGAAAATTAGAGCTGAATGCATGAAGGTGTATCTTTCCGAGAAAGAAATCCTTAAAAAGCAACTAAAGTCTGTTGAAAGCATTAGTTTGACATGTGATCTATGGACTTCAAACCAAACTCTCTCATACCTAGCTGTGGTTGCTCACTACATAGATGATGATTGGATCATGCAATGTCGTGTTTTAAACTTCATAGAGCTAGATCCACCTCACTCGGGTAGTGTCATAGCTCAAACAGTTTTTGAGTGTTGCCAAGAATGGAAAATAGAAGATAAGATCATGACAATCACTATGGATAATGATTCCTCAAATGATAATGCTGCTAAGAGATTGATGGACAAGATAATTTCTAGGAACTCGGCTAAATTTATTCCTAAGTACTTCCATGTTCGCTGTTGTGCGCACATTGTCAATTTGATAGTGAATGATGGCATTGCTCTATTGCAAACTTTGATCAATAAGCTTAGGGATACTGTCAAGTATTTGAAAAAATCTACAACACGCATGTACAAATTGTTGATGGTTTGCAAGTCTCTGAATATGGAAGTTGGGAGAGGTTTATGCCTGGATGTTGCTACTAGATGGAACTCTACATGCAGAATGGTAGAGGCTTGCACTGTGTATAGGGCTGCTTTCAAAGAGTATGCAGAGGTAGATGCTACCTACAAATGGCAGCCTGAAGATGAAGAGTGGGCATTATATGAGAAGATTCAACCCATCTTGAAATCGTTTGTCGAGGTAACAACTATACTATCAGAATCTAACTATCCTATTGCCAACATTTTTATCCATATATCATGAATGTTAAGATTGCTATCATAGAGCATGCCATGGGTTCGAATGCAAACTTGAAAAAGATGGGAGAAGCAATGCTTGATAAGTTTGATAAATGTTGGGATAGCAATAGTGAAGGTGAGGGAAATGAAAACGGTGGAAAAAAGGAAAAGAACAATGTCATGGTCATTGCCACCATTCTTGATCCTAGGTTTAAGATGAAACTTGTTGATTACTGTTTTAAGAAAATGTATGGTAAAGGGAAGGGTAGTACTGAGGCCGAGGAAATCAAATCTGAATTCTTTGATCTCTATGCTACTTATGAGATGGAAAATCGCAAGAATGAGGCTAGCAACAATAATGAACATAATTCAGTATGTAGTAGGCAAACAAGTACATCCATGTTCTCATTGTCAAGTGGGTTTCAGTCCTTCCTAGAGGAGACAAATTCAGAGCCATCTAAATCTGAATTGACCAGTTACCTTGAAGAAAAAACCCATCCAATTCTAGATCCAAATTTCAAGGTAGTTGATTGGTGGAGGTTGAATGCTCATAGATATCATATCATGGCAAAGATGGCAAAAAAGTTCTTGACTATACCAGCAACTAGTGTCTCATCAGAGTCAACATTCTCTACGAGCGGCAGAATTCTCGATGACTATCATAGCTCTCTCAGCCCAAACATGGTTGAGGCACTTGTGTGTGCTTCTAGCTACATCAAAGGATCAAAAGAACACCAGCTTAAGACTACAATTACAGTGGTAATATTTCTTGTTCTCTACTGTGTATTATATTCTTGTAACCTTTAGACTCTTGGTAAATGTTTTCTCAAATTTCATATTTGCACATACCTTTGTTGGAAGAAGGCAATGATGACGATGTCGAGTTCATTCCATTTCCTGAAGATACGACAGAAAGCAACTAGTAGGCCTCCCATATTTTTATTGAGTGTGATTGTATTGCTGTAGCATTGTACTATTGTTTATTTGCTTGAATCATAACTAGTGAATTTCTCTATGTCTATGTAGGAAGATGAAATGGATGAACTGATGAGCCAACTTATGTGAGGAGTAGGAGCTACTTTGCATTTGCTCAGCTAGAAGCTACCATTTTATTTTGGTCATTGTTAGTTATGTAAGACCTTATGTTGATGAAGTGTCGTGCTGAAGTGGCGAAGTAGTTAATATAATATGTACTGCTAGTCTGCTGATCAAACTTGATCCAATGTTGAGTGCCTAAGTCATGTACTACTTTATCTTTTGAAGTCCTGGACTTGTCTTTGTCAATGGCCCTACTTATTGTTGTTGTTCTCCTAGTGATTGTGCATGAAGTATGAAGTTTGAACCATAATGGTGTATGAAGTATGGCCCTGCTTATTGTTGGTGTCACTCTGTGTTGCTGTTCAAATGTTCTTTAGTTGTGTCATTGTGTGTTGCTGCTAGTTATTGGTTGTCGCATTATGTGATACAATTTGTAAAGAATAAATTTGGCAAAGGTTGCTGCATTACTATTTTGCTAGCTTCTGTATTGTTTACAATTCTAACGAGCACTCGTGAGCACTCACAAGGTTAAAGAGTATTTAACGAAACGAGCCGATCAAGAGTTTGAGCTTGATAACCCACAAGTATAGGGGATCGCAACAGTTTTCGAGGGTAGAGTATTCAACCCAAATTTATTGATTCGACACAAGGGGGGCCAAAGAATATTCTCAAGTATTTGAAGGAAATATGCCCTAGAGGCAATAATAAAGTTATTATTTATTTCCTTATTTCATGATAAATGTTTATTATTCATGCTAGAATTGTATTAGCCGGAAACATAATACATGTGTGAATACATAGACAAACATAGTGTCACTAGTATGCCTCTATTTGACTAGCTCGTTGAATCAAAGATGGTTAAGTTTCCTAGCCATAGACATGAGTTTTCATTTGATTAACGGGACCACATCATTAGAGAATGATGTGATTGACTTGACCCATTCCGTTAGCTTAGCACTTGATCGTTTAGTATGTTGCTATTGCTTTCTTCATGACTTATACATGTTCCTATGACTATGAGATTATGCAACTCCCGTTTATCGGAGGAACACTTTGTGTGCTACCAAATGTCACAACGTAACTGGGTGATTATAAAGGTGATCTACAGGTGTCTGCAAAGGTACTTGTTGAGTTGGCGTATTTCGAGATTAGGATTTGTCACTCCGATTGTCGGAGAGGTATCTCTGGGCCCTCTCGGTAATGCACATCACTATAAGCCTTGCAAGCAATGTGACTAATGGGTTAGTTGCGGGATGATGCATTACGGAACAAGTAAAGAGACTTGCCGGTAACGAGATTGAACTAGGTATGATGATACCGACGATCGAATCTCGGGCAAGTAACATACATATGACAAAGGGAACAACATATGTTGTTATGCGGTTTGACCGATAAAGATCTTCGTAGAATATGTGGGAGCCAATATGAGCATCTAGGTTCTGCTATTGGTTATTGACCGGAGACGTGTCTCGGTCATGTCTACATAGTTCTCGAACCTGTAGGGTCCGCACGCTCAAAGTTCGGTGACGATTGGTATTATGAGTTTATGTGCTTTGATGTACCGAAGGTAGTTCGGAGTCTCGGATGAGATCGGGGACATGACGAGGTGTCTCGAAATGGTGGAGACGTAAAGATCGATATATTGGACGACTATATTCGGACTTTGGAAAGGTTCCGAGTGATTCGGGTATTTTCGGAGTACCGTAGAGTTACGGGAATTCGCCGGGGAGTATATGGGCCTTATTGGGCCATACGGGAATAGAGGAGAGAGGCCAGAAGGAAGGAGGCGCGCGCCCCCCTCTGGTCCGAATTGGACAAGGGGTGCAGCCCCCTTTTCTTCTCCCTCTCCCCCTCTTTCCTTCTCTCCTACTCCGGAAAGGAAAGGGGAATCCTACTAGGACTTGGGAGTCCTAGTAGGACTCCCCACACTTGGCGCGCCCCCTCTAGGGCCGTCCTCTCCCTCCCCCCTTTATATACGGGGGAAAGGGGCACCTCTAGACACAACAATTGATCTCTTGATCTCTTAGCCGTGTGCGGTACCCCCCTCCACCATATCCCACCTCGGTAATATCGTAGCGGTGCTTAGGCGAAGCCCTGCATCGGTAGCATCATCAACACCATCATCACGCCGTCGTGCTGACGGAACTCTCCCGCAAAGCTCTGCTGGATCGGATTTCGTGGGACGTCATCGAGCTGAACGTGTGCTGAACTCGGAGGTGTCATACGTTCGGTACTTGATCGGTCGGATCGTGAAGACGTACGACTACATCAACCGCGTTGTGCTAACGCTTCCGCTTTCGGTCTACGAGGGTACGTGGACTCACTCTCCCCGCTCGTTGCTATGCATCACCATGATCTTGCATGTGCGTAGGAAATTTTTGAAATTACTACGTTCCCCAACCTGCTTGAGCATCAAGATTTATAGAGATAGATTGAGACGCTTGATAAGTTTTTTCAATAAGTACATACCTTGACAAAGATTTTGAAGTAGTTCAAAATGGAAAAGTCAAAGAAAGAGTTCTTGCTTGTGTTACAAGGTGTGAAATTGAGTAAGACTCAAATCCCGACCACGGCAGAAAATAGAAAAGAGAATGAAAGTCATTCCCTATGCCTCAGTCATAGGTTCTATAAAGTATGCTATGTTATGTACCAAACCTATTGTATACCTTGCTCTGAATTTGGTAAGGGAGTACAATAGTGATCTAGGAGTAGATCACTGGACATTGGTCAAGAATATCCTTAGTGAGGACTAAGGAAATATTTCTCGATTATGGAGATGATAAAAGAGCCTGTCATAAAGAGTTACATCGGTGCAAGCTTTCACACCGATCCAGATGACTCTAAGTCTCAATCTGGATACATATTGAAAGTGGGAGCAATTAGCTAGAGTAGCTCCGCGCAGAGCATTGTAGACATAGAATATTTGCAAAGTACATACGGCTCTGAATGTGATAGACCCGTTGACTAAGCTTCTCTCACGAGCAAAACATGATCATACCTTAGTACTCTTTGGGTGATTAATCACATAGCAATGTGAACTAGACTATTGACTCTAGTAAACCCTTTGGGTGTTGGTCAGATAACGATGTGAACAATGGGTGTTAATCATATACAGATATGAATATTGATGTTAAATCACATGGCGATGTGAACTAGATTATTGACTCTAGTGCAAGTGGGAGACTGAAGGAAATATGCCCTAGAGGCAATAATAAAGTTATTATTTATTTCCTCATATCATGATAAATGTTTATTATTCATGCTAGAATTGTATTAACCGGAAACATGATACATGTGTGAATACATAGGCAAAACATAACGTCACTAGTATGCCTCTACTTGACTAGCTCATTAATCAAAGATGGTTATGTTTCCTAACCATAGACATGTGTTGTCATTTGATTAATGGGATCACATCATTAGGAGAATGATGTGATTGACATGACCCATTCCATTAGCCTAGCACTTGATCGTTTAGTATGTTGCTATTGCTTTCTTCATGACTTATACATGTTCCTGTAACTATGAGATTATGCAACTCCCGTTTACCGGAGGAACACTTTGGGTGCTACCAAACGTCACAACGTAACTGGGTGATTATAAAGGAGTACTACAGGTGTCTCCGAAGGTACATGTTGAGTTGGCGTATTTCGAGATTAGGTTTTGTCACTCCGATTGTCGGAGAGGTATCTCTGGGCCCTCTCGGTAATGCACATCACTATAAGCCTTGCAAGCAATGTGACCAATGAGTTGGTTACGGGATGATGCATTACGTAACGAGTAAAGAGACTTGCCGGTAACGAGATTGAACTAGGTATTGGATACCGACGATCAAATCTCGGGCAAGTAACTTACCGATGACAAAGGGAACAACGTATGTTGTTATGCGGTTTGACCGATAAAGATCTTCGTAGAATATGTGGGAACCAATATGGGCATCTAGGTTCCGCTATTGGTTATTGACCGAGAATAGTTCTAGGTCATGTCTACATAGTTCTCGAACCCGTAGGGTCCGCACGCTTAACGTTACGATGACAGTTTTATTATGAGTTTATAAGTTTTGATGTACTGAAGTTTGTTCGGAGTCCCGGATGTGATCACGGACATGACGAGGAGTCTCGAAATGGTCGAGACATAAAGATCGATATAATGGAAGCCTATATTTGGACATCGGAATCGTTCCGGGTGAAATCGGCATTTTACCGGAGTACCGGGAGGTTACCGGAACCCCCCGGGGGGTTATTGGGCCTACATGGGCCTCGAGGGAGAAGAGGGAAGGAGGCAGGAGGGGGCCACGCGCCCCTCCCCTTCCTAGTCCGAATAGGACAAGGGAAGGGGGGCGGCGCCCCCCTTTCCTTCCCCTCTTCCTCCTCCTTCCCCCCTTCTCCTACTCCAACTAGGAAAGAAGGGAGTCCTACTCCCGGTGGGAGTAGGACTCCCCCCTTGGCGCGCCCTCCTTGGCCGGCCGCCTCCTCCCCCCTGGCTCCTTTATATACGGGGGCGGGGGGCACTCCATAGACACACAAGTTGATCTACGGATCGTTCCTTAGCCGTGTGCGGTGCCCCCTTCCACCATATTCCACCTCGGTCATATCGTCGCGGAGTTTAGGCGAAGCCCTGTGCCGGTAGAACATCATCATCGTCAACACGCCGTCGTGCTGACGGAACTCATCTCCGGAACTTTGCTGGATCGGAGCCCTGAGATCGTCATCGAGCTGAACGTGTGCTGAACTCGGAGGTGTCGTACGTTCGGTGCTCGGATCGGTCGGATCGTGAAGACATACGACTACATCAACCGCGTTGTGCTAATGCTTCCGCTTACGGTCTACGAGGGTACATGGACGAACACTCTCCCCTCTCGTTGCTATACCATCACCATGATCTTGCGTGTGCGTAGGATTTTTTTTGAAATTACTATGTTCCCCAACAGTATTTATAAGAAAGTAAGTGGGCGCTTTGTAACATTTCTAAAACTATATGTAGATGACATATTGTTAATTGGAAATGATATAGAAATTCTGGATAGCATAAAAGGATACTTGAATAAGAGTTTTTCAAAGAAAGACCTCGGTGAAGCTGCTTACACATTGAGCATCAAGATCTATAGAGATAGATCAAGACGCTTGATAAGATTTTTCAATGAGTACATACCTTGATAAGATTTCGAAGTAGTTCAAAATGGAACAGTCAAAGAAGGAGTTCTTGCCTGTGCCGCAAGGTGTGAAGTTGAGTAAGACTCAAAACCCGACCATGGTAGAAAATAGAAAGAGAATGAAAAATCATTCCCTATGCCTCAGTCATAGGTTCTATAAAGTATGCTATGATGTGTACCAGACCTATTGTATACCTTGCTCTGAGTTTGGCAAGGGAGTACAATTTTGATCTAAGAGTAGATCACTGAACAACGGTCAAGAATATCCTTAGTGAGGACTAAGGAAATATTTCTCGATTATGGAGGTGATTAAAGAGCCCATCGTAAAGAGTTACATCGGTGCAAGCTTTTACATTGATCCAGATGACCCTAAATCTCGATTTGGATACATATTGAAAGTGGGAGCAATTAGCTAGAGTAGCTCAGTGCAGAGCATTGTAGACATAGAATATTTGCAAAATACATACAACTCTGAATATGACAGACCCGTTGACTAAACTTCTCTAACGAGCAAAACATGATCATACCTTAGTACTCTTTGGGTGTTAATCACATAGCGATGTGAACTAGATTATTGACTCTAGTAAACCCTTTGGCTGTTGATCACATGACGATGTGAACTATGGGTATTAATCACATACAGATGTGAATATTGGTGTTAAATCACATGGCGATGTGAACTAGATTATTGACTCTAGTGCAAGTGGGGGACTGAAGGAAATATGCCCTAGAGGCAATAATAAAGTTATTATTTATTTCCTTATTTCATGATAAATGTTTATTATTCAAGCTAGAATTGTATTAACCGGAAACATAATACATGTGTGAATACATAGACAAACATAGTGTCACTAGTATGCCTCTATTTGACTAGCTCGTTGAATCAAAGATGGTTAAGTTTCCTAGCCATAGACATAAGTTGTCATTTGATTAACGGGATCACATCATTAGAGAATGATGTGATTGACTTGATCCATTCCGTTAGCTTAGCACTTGATCGTTTAGTATGTTGCTATTGCTTTCTTCGTGACTTATACATGTTCCTATGACTATGAGATTATGCAACTCCCGTTTACCGGAGGAACATTTTTTGTGCTACCAAACATCACAACGTAACTGGGTGATTATAAAGGTGCTCTACAGGTGTCTCCAAAGGTACTTGTTGAGTTGGCGTATTTCAAGATTAGGATTTGTCACTCCGATTGTCGGAGAGGTATCTCTGGGCTCTCTCGGTAATGCACATCACTATAAGCCTTGCAAGCAATGTGACTAATGGGTTAGTTGCGGGATGATGCATTACGGAACGAGTAAAGAGACTTGCCGGTAACGATATTGAACTAGGTATGATGATAACAAAGATCGAATCTCGGGCAAGTAACATACCGATGACAAAGGGAACAATGTATGTTGTTATGCAGTTTGACCGATAAAGATCTTCGTAGAATATGTGGGAGCCAATACGAGCATCCAGGTGTAACGCCCCGAGTTCGATGCGCCAGGTGTCTGTCAGTTATTCGTCTTCATTGCCATGTCATTTGCTTGCGTGTTGCATTTTATCATGTCATCATGTGCATCTCATTTTGCATACGTGTTCGTTTTATGCATTCAAGCATTTTCCCCGTTGTCCGTTTTGCAATCCGACACTCCTATGTCCCCGGCGCCCCTTTTGCCTTTTTCGTGTGCGGGTGTTAAACATTCTCGGAATGGACCGAGGTTTGCCAAGCGGCCTTGGTATTCCACCGATAGACCGCCTGTCAAGTTTCGTGCCATTTGGAGGTCGTTTGATGCTCCAACGGTTAACTAGGGAACCGTAAAGGCCTCTTTTGTCTGCAGCCCAACACCCCTCCAAAGTGGCCTAATAACCCATCCAAACCCCCTCCATGCTCTCGGTCGTTCGATCACGTTCGTGTGGGCGAAAACCGCACCTCAATTGGACTCTCCTAGCTCCCTCTACCTATATATGTGCCCTCCCCTTCCATTTTCACGGATGAAACCCTAGCTCCTCTCTCCCCGTGCCCTCGGACATGTCCATCCCGTCGTTGGACACGTCCACCACTCGCTGCCACGTCGCTCCAGCCAATCGCCGGCCGCCACGTCATCGCCGCCGCATCCCCAACCAACCGCACGCCGCCACCTCAGCCCGCCGGTTTCCCTCCACCGCGCGGCCCGCCCAGGCCCATCCGGGGCCCGCGCGAGCCCGCGCGCCGCCCCGCCTCTCTGCCGTCCGGGCCGTGCCCTGCTGCCCTATCCGACGTGCACCGCCGCCCGCGTCCGATCCCGTCGGTGGCCGCGCCTCCGCCGCCGCCGGCCCTCGTCGCCGCCCGCGGAACTGAGCCGCCTTGCGCCTCCGCCCAGTCGCCTCCCGCCGCCGCCTGCGGATCCCGCTCGCCGTGCCGCTCGGCTTCGCTTCGGCGCCGCCACGTCTGCCGCGCCGGAGCTCGCCTCCGCCCGGCGCCAGTGGTCTCCTCCGCCGCGCCCCTCGTCCCTGTCGGCCGGATCCGGTCGGGCCGGACCGGATCCGCCCCTCCCGAGCATCTCCGGCCATCCGCAAGCCCCTCCGGCCACCTTCTTCCCCATCTCCGGCGAGATCCGCCGCCACCTCGCCCGCGTTGACTTTTCCCTCAAGGTAGTTTTTGACTAAGTCCCCGGATCTGCTATTATTTTCATGCCCTGTTCATCATGCCATAACTCCTTGCATATTGCTCCGTTTTGTGCGTGTAATATATCAAAATGTTTGTTGTGAGATGCTCTACATTTAGTTCTATTGCGCCATGTTCTTTTGAGTTCATCTAGATGCCCTAATCATCTTTGCAAGAGTGTTATATGATGTTAATCTGCTGATACTGTTATAACTTGGTGTTTTGTCATTTTTGTTGCATTTTACGTGTGCATTATATGAGCATGAGCTCTACATGTGTTTTGTACTTCAACATGCCATTTTGACATTGGTGCAATCCATGTATTTTTATGAGTATTGTACTGAGTGCATCAAGCTCGTGAAGTAGGGTACTTGCTGTTACTGTTTTGCTGGACTATTTCTGCTATATCATGTTACTATGTAAACCTGCTGCTACAAGTCATTTCATGCATAATCTGGAGATGTTCACTAAGGATGTTTTGTTATACATGTCAATCTCCATCCATTCATGCCCCTGGTTGAATTTATAACCTGCTTTAACTTGTTGTAATCTTGCTCTCCAAATTGCCAAATAATGTTGCTGTCAGCCTGTTAACTTTAAGTTCAGTTTTGCCATGAGCCTTGCTAGTGATCCATGCACCCTATGAAGTTTCTCTTGCCATGCTGAGCTTCATAAACATGTATTCTTACTGTTGGTGACCTTGACATGCCATGTATTGCTTTGTGGTGAGTGGTACAAGCTTACCAACATGCCTACTTATTGTTGTTCATGCCCATGTATGAATCTGTCATATCACTTGCTGTGTTTACATGGGTGCCATCATATTTTCTGTGCCCTTTTGGCTCATGGTCATTAAGGGACTTTTGTTATATGCAATTAGTAGATTCATGAAATCCCTTTGTTTGCCATGATAAGTTCCTATAGCATGTTGTTTGATAGCTCTAAACATTGCAACTTGATGTTATTTCTGCCAAGTCTGTAAACTGTTATTATTTGCAATCTTGCCATGTCCTTTTGAGCATGTTATATTGTTTTATGGAGATAGCTCAGTGTTCATGTTTGGTAGTATTTACCTGTACTTCATGCCCATGCCTTTTTTTATTATGTTGAGGTACTGTAGCATATTGTTTTGATGCTTGCTAGATGCCTAGTTGCTGTTTTGGACAGCTTGTCCTTTAAACTTGTATGGAGTGTATGTGTTGAACCGTTGTTCCGTTTTGAGTGTTCTCTACATGAAACTTGCTTGATTTTGCATGAAGTTTCATATTATCATGTTGCATCCTTGTTTTGAGGTGTTTGCTTGATGTTTGGATGCATTTAGCACCAATACCATGTTTAACTTGTTTTGCTCATATCTTCTAGGCCGTAGCTCCGAACTAAATAAATTTTATATGTAACTTGACTAGAATTTCGTGTAGATCCTCTTGGCGCTCTTTAACTTGCTGCTTAACAACTTCAACTTAATGTTTGTTCAGATCTGGACTAACTTTGAAATTTGCATATGACGACTTACCGATATTGTTATATGTTGTTTCCGGCCTCATTTAAACTTGCTTTGTTGTGTTGCCCTTGTATGCATCATCTCTTGCCATGAGAAGCTTAATGTAGCCTTGTCATGCATCATACTTGGTTGTGCATCATGCCTTGTACATGTGTGGTGTGTTTACCATGTTGTGTGCTTCTTCTCGGTAGTTCCTGTTTCGTTGCGATCGTGAGGATTCGTTCGTCTACGCTTGGTTCGGCTTCGTCCGTTCGTCTTCTTCATGGACTTGTTCTTCTTCCTAGAGGGATTTCAGGCAAGATGACCGCTACCCTGGATCTCACTACTATCATTGCTATGCTAGTTGCTTCGTTCTATCGCTATGCTGCGCTTCCTATTCACTTGTTCTTCAAGCCTCCCCAAATTGCCATGTCAGCCTCTAACCTTTTCACCCTTCCTAGCAAACCGTTGTTTGGCTATGTTACCGTGTTGCTCAACCCCTCTTATAGCATTGTTAGTTGCAGATGAAGTTGAAGATTGCTCCATGGTGGACAGGATTATGTTGGGATATCACAATATCTCTTATTTAATTAATGCATCTATATACTTGGTAAAAGGTGGAAGGCTCGACCTTATGCCTGGTGTTTTGTTCCACTCTTGCCATCCTAGTTTCCGTCATATCGGTATTATGTTCCCGGATTTTGCGTCCCTAACGCGGTTGGGTGATTTATGGGACCCCCTTGACAATTTGCTTTGAATAAAACTCCTCCAGCAAGGCCCAACCATGGTTTTACCATTTGCCTCACCACCACCTACTTTTCCCTTGGGAGTCACTCTCTCGAGGGTCATCTTTATTTTAGCCCCCACCGGGCCAATGCTTGTCTAAGTGTTGGTCCAAACCAAGCGATGTCCGGCGCCCCCTGGGCAACCAGGGTCTATGCCAACCCGACGTCTTGCTCATCCGATGTGCCCTGAGAATGAGATATGTGCAGCTCCTATCGGGATATGTCGGCACAGCGGGCGGCTTTGCTGGTCTTGTTTTACCATTGTCGAAATGTCTTGTAAACCGTGATTCCGAGACTGATCGGGTCTTCCTGGGAGAAGGTATATCCTTCGTTGATCGCGAGAGCTTATCATGGGCTAAGTTGGGACAACCCTGTAGGGTATAAACTTTCGAAAGACGTGCTCGCGGTTATGTGGCAGATGGGAATTTGTTAATGTCCGGTTGTAGATAACTTGACACCAGATCCGAATTAAAACGCATCAACCACGTGTGTAGCCGTGATGGTCTCTTTTTGGCGGAGTCCGGGAAGTAAACACGGTTTCTGTGTTATGATTGACATAAGTAGGAGCTCAGGATCACTTCTTGATCATTACTAGTTGACGACCGTTCCTTTGCTCCTCTTCTCGCTCTCATTTGCGTATGTTAGCCACCATATCATGCTTAGTCGCTGCTGCAACCTCACCACTTTACCCATTCCTTTCCCATTAAGCTTTGCTAGTCTTGATACCCATGGTAATGGGATTGCTGAGTCCTCGTGGCTCACAGATTACTACAACAATAGTTGCAGGTACAGGTTATGCGATGATAATGACGCGAGAGTGATGTTTGCTTGTTTTGGAGTTCTTCTTATGCTTCTTCTTCGATCAGGGGATAGGTTCCAGGTCGGCAGCCTAGGTTAGCAGGGTGGATGTCGTTTGAGTTCCTGTTTGTGTTTCATCCGTAGTCGGATGTTGATCTTGTGTATTATGGATTGATGTATTCTTGCGGCATTTGTATGCCTTGTATGTATCCCCATCTATTATGTAATGTTGATGTAATGCTATCCACCTTGCAAAAGCGTCTTCAAGATGCGCTTCTATCCTTGGTGGGACCTTCGAGTTCCTTTAGGATAGGGTCGCATCTTGGGCGTGGCACCAGGTTCCGCTATTGGTTATTGACCGGAGACGTGTCTCGGTCATGTCTACATAGTTCTCGAACCCGTAGGGTCTGCACGCTTAAAGTTCGATGACGATCGGTATTATGAGTTTATGTGTTTTGATGTACGGAAGGTAGTTTGGAGTCCCAGATGAGATCGGGGACATGAAGAGGAGTATTGAAATGGTCGAGGCGTAAAGATCGATATATTGGACGACTATATTCGGACTTCGGAAAGGTTCCGAGTGATTCGGGTATTTTTCGGAGTACCGGAGAGTTATGGGAATTTGCCGGGGAGATAGGGCCTTATTGGGCCATACATGAATAGAGGAGAGAGGCCAAAAGGAAGGAGGCGCGCGCCCCCCCTCTGGTCCGAATTGGACAAGCAGTGCAGCCACATTTTACTTCTCCCTCTCCCCCTCTTTCCTTCTCTCCTACTCCGGAAAGGAAAGGGGAATCCTACTAGGACTTGGGAGTCCTAGTAGGACTCCCCACACTTGGTGAGCCCCCTCTAGGGCTGGCCTCTCCCTCCCTCCTTTATATACGGGGGCAAGGGGGCACCTCTAGACACAACAATTGATCTCTTGATCTCTTAGCCGTGTGCGGTGCCCGCCTCCACCATATTCCACCTCGGTAATATCGTAGCGGTGCTTAGGTGAAGCCCTGTGTTGGTAGCATCATCAACACCATCATCACACCGTCGTGCTAACGGAACTCTCCCGCAAAGCTCTGCTGGATCGGAGTTCGTGGGACGTCATCGAGCTGAACGTATGCTGAACTTGGAGGTGCCGTACGTTTGGTACTTGATCGGTCGGATCATGAAGACGTACGACCACATCAACCGCGTTGTGCTAACGCTTCCGCTTTTGGTTTACAAGGATACGTGGACTCACTCTCCCCGCTCGTTGCTTTGCATCACCATGATCTTGCATGTGCGTAGGAAATTTTTGAAATTACTACGTTCCCCAACAGTATTAGCAGTTGAGTTATCAATTCAACCACACCTGGATAACTCAGTATCTGCAGCAAAGTATTTAGTAGCAAAGTAGTATGATATTAATGGTAACAGTGGCAAAAGTAATGATAGCAGTTTTATAGTAATTGTAACAGTAGCAATGGTGAAGTAAATAAGCAAAGCACAATATGTGAAAAGCTCGTAGGCATTGGATCAGTGATGGATAATTATGTCGGATGCGATACCTCATGTAATAGTTATAACATAGGGTGACACAGAACTAGCTCCAGTTCATCAATGTAATGTAGGCATGTAATCCGAATATAGTCATAGGTGCTTATGGAAAAGAACTTGTGAGGGAGTCCTGGACTAGGGGGTGTTCGGACAGCCGGACTATCAATGTCCGCCGGACTCCAAGACTACGAAGATACAAGATTGAAGACTCCGGCTCGTGTCCGGAAGGTACTTTACTTGGCGTGGAAGGCAAGCTTGGCAATACGGATATGTAGATCTCCTACCAATGTAACCGACTCTGTGTAACCCTAGCCCTCTCTAGTATCTATATAAACCGGAGGGCTCTAGTCCGTAGGACGACATACATTACAACAATCATACCATAGGCTAGCTTCTAGGGTTTAGCCTCCTTGATCTTGTGGTAGATCTACTCTTGTACTACCCATATCATCAATATTAATCAAGCAGGAGTAGGGCTTTACCTCCATCGAGAGGGCCCGAACCTGGGTAAAAAACATCGTGTCCCTTGTCTCCTGTTATCGTCCGCCTAGACGCACAGTTCGGGACCCCCTACCCGAGATCCGCCGGTTTTGACACCGACATTGGTGCTTTCATTGAGAGTTCCTCTGTGTCGTCACCAATAGGCTTGATGGCATCTTCAACCTGCAACGCTGTCCTGGGTGAGACTTTCCTCCCTGGACAGATCTTCGTAGTCGGCGGCTTCGCACTGCGGGCCAATTCACTTGGCCATCTGGAGCAGATCGAAAGCTACGCCCCTGGCCGTCAGGTCAGATTTCGAAGCTTAAACTTCACGGCCGATGTCCGAGGAGATTTGATCCTCGATGGACTCGAGCCACAGCCAAGCGCGCCGCACTGTGACGATGGGCATGATCTAGCTCTGCCGCCGAACAGTGCTTTGGTGGCCGCACACGAATCCGCTCCGGCCATTAGCCCGGAGCCGATCGCCCGGATCGAGGGCTGGTGGATAGACGCCGCCCCGGGGGCTTCAACATCCACGGCGATGGAGCCGAACACCAATCTTGTCCCCTGCGAAACTCGTGATTCCGAGGCGCCGGACTCCTCGCCGGACTCCGAACCTCCCGCGCCCCTACCAATCGATCCAGATTGGGCGCCGGTTATGGAATTCACCGCCGCGGACATCTTTCAACGCTCGCCTTTTGGCGATATCTTAAATTCACTAAAGCATCTCTCGTTATCAGGAGAGTCCCGGCCAGATTATGGCCAGGATGGTTGGGATGCGGACGACGAAGAAATTCAGAGCCCACCCACCACCCACTTTGTAGCCACTGTCGACGATCTAACCGACATGCTGGACTACGACTCCGAAGACATCGACGCTGTGGACGACGATGCCGGAGACGAACATGAACCAGCGCCCACAGGGCACTGGAAGGCCACCTCGTCATACGACGTATACATGGTGGATACCCCAAAAGATGGGGACGGCGAAGGAACAGCGGAGGCAGCTTCCTTAAAGAAACAGCCCAAGCGCCGGCGTCAGCGGCGCCGCTCTAAATCTCGCCACAGCAAAAATGGAAATTCCGGCACAGGAGACAATAATACTCCAGAGAATGCCGAAGACAATCCCCTCCAGCAAGATTCAGCGCAGGAGGATGCAGAAGCAAGCCCTCATGAGGGGGCGGCAGACGAAGAGGTTGAGGATCATAATTACATACCTCCCTCCGATGACGAAGCAAGCGTCAACGATGACGAATTCGTCGTACCCGAGGATCCCGTCGAACAAGAGCGCTTCAAGCGCAGGCTTATCGCCACAGCAAAAAGCCTGAAGAAGGAAAAACGGAGGCTCAAAACAGCGGAAAATACACTCAGAATGAGATGGAGCACAATGCTCAAAACTGCAGATAAGTACGGCAATGGCCACCAACCAAAGAGCTACCCGAAGCGCAAGCTGCTACCAGAATTCGACGAAGAGGCCATAGAGCCCCCACCGTCCAAAAATAAAGAGGCTGCCTGGCCGGATAGACGGCCAGATGATAGGCCAAATTCTGACAGCGGCGCCCCACATAAACCAACCAACGAACTTGGAAGGATAGATGGCCCAGCCAGATCCATCTACGGGCCTAAGGAGAAGGCCCCAGGAAGCAAGACAACACGTCAAGTGTCCGATGATAGCAGCACACACAAATACAGGGGCGCCGCACACACACTATGTTTCACTGATGAGGTGCTGGACTATGAATTCCCAGCAGGATTTAAACCCATAAACATAGAAGCATACGATGGGACAACAGACCCTGGAGTCTGGATAGAAGATTATATACTACATATACATATGGCCAGAGGAGATGATCTCCACGTCATAAAATACCTACCCCTCAAGCTCAAAGGGCCAGCTCGTCATTGGCTTAAAAGCCTCCCAGAAAATACTGTTGGAAGTTGGGAAGAGCTCGAGGATGCGTTTAGAGCAAACTTTCAAGGGACTTATGTCTGCCCTCCGGATGCAGATGACCTAATTCATATAACTCAACAGCCCAGAGAGTCAGCGCGGAAATTCTAGAACAGGTTCCTCACCAAAAAGAACCAAATAGTCGACTGTCCGGACGCCGAAGCCTTAGCAGCTTTCAAGCACAATGTCCGAGACGAATGGCTCGCCAGGCACCTCGGTCAAGAGAAACCGAGGACAATTTCCGCACTGACAAGCCTCATGTCCCGCTTCTGTGCGGGCGAGGATAGCTGGTTAGCACGATGCAGCACCAGCGACCCAAGTACATCAGAGATAAGAGATGGAAACGGAAAATCACGGCGCAGAAAAGAACAGCGCCGGAATAAAGAGAAAAGCCCAAAGAGCGCGGCAGTCAACGCCGGATTCAAAAGCTCGCGGCCCAATAATAAAACACAGCCTCTTAAGGATGATAGTGACGAATTGTCCAACTTAAACAAAATTTTGGGTCGGATATGTCAAATCCACAGTACCCCCGGAAGGCCTGCAAATCACACCCACAGGGATTGTTGGGTTTTTAAACAGTCCGGCCGACTAAACGCCGAACACAAGGGGCTCGACGCGTCAAGCGAAGAAGATAAACCCCACCAGCAGAGCACCGGAAAACAAAAGACTTTCCCACAAGGGGTCAAAACAGTAAACTCACTTCATGTGATAATACGGAAAAATAGTGCGGCACTTTCTAAAAAGAGCTTCGCACGGTCCAACCCAGCAGACCGTAGAGATTGGATATCAAAACCAATCACTTTCGACCACCTGGACTATTCCAGAAGCATTCGAAATGCGGGACGGACTCCCCTGGTATTGAATCCCATAATAGACGGATTGCAATTTACTAACGTCCTAATGGACGGAGGCAGTGACTTAAACCTGCTATATTCAAACACAATCCGGAGGATGGGGATGGACCCTACCAAAATTCGACACAGCCGCACTTCCTTCAAAGGAGTGACGCCAGGCCATTACGCCAAGTGCACAGGCTCCATATTAATAGAAGTCGTATTCGGATCGCCGAACAATTCTCGACGCAAAAAATTAATTTTTCATATCATCCCGTTCGAAAGTGAATATCAAGCACTCTTGGGACGACAGGCTTTTGTCCGCTTCAACGCCATACCGCATTATGTATCTCTTACACTCAAGATGCCCGGACCGCGTGGCGTAATTTTAGTGCGAGGGTCACTTAAAGACCCCGGACTTGGATAGACGAATCCGGCGTCAGTGGGCTAGGGGCTCCCTAGCCGCATACCCCTTTACAGGGGGCTGCGCGCACAAATCACCGCGGGTTTATACGAACCCCGCTTTAATTGTTTATATTTCTAATATTTTTCGCACAATTTGTTTTTAAAACTAACGTTCCTCTCTTTTTACAGATGAACAACGTGCATACCCGTCCAGGATAACGGCGCAACGGGGACACAGGCGCAGACGTGCAGTAGGGACCCGTTGTGAGGATTCTTTTCAGATTAAGACCCTGTGTAGACCTTTTTCACTGTCTTTCGTTGTTATTCTCCCTTGGTTTCTTCCTATAGCCAAAGCGGAGCCTGACGCTTTGGCATCGGCCGCGTCAGAAGACCATGCCCGTACCTGGACACTAGGGGCTTAGGGCATCGTTCTGCCCATTATTATAAAGACCGAACACTTTAGGGAGTGTTCGGCGTCTCGAGTTAGGCATTATATGCATCAGCTCCGAATCATGTCTTTGGTCAAATGTTGGGTTTGCCCGGCTCCTGTGTTTTGCTGCCTTACGTTCCGTATCATCGGCTAACGCGGCACCAGGAGAACTACTGCGATTGTGCCGCAGTTCAGCTGGGCGAGCACCTCAGTAGAGAAAGCCGAAAACTGACTGTCATGATGCAGCGAGAGACTGGTCAGCCCTCGATCGACTATCGGAATGTTTAGAATTCCCCGCTTTGACGAAGGGCCATTTCCCGGTCAGGCACACGCACTCCGACTTCGGAGAAGGGCGATGCCACCAGGGGCTATATCGTAGCCCCACCCTCGAGCTCCACTAGCTAAGTGAAAGTGATAAAGCATTATAGTCCGGATTGCCTCGTTTGCTACGCTACCACCTCCTTATAATAGGACCGAGATGTCGGATTAAGTGTGAAAACGCGCTATTTTTGCAAACACCCCAGCACCTTGTGCGTGGGGGCTGAAGCCAAAGACTGCATCTTTCAGGTTATACACACGTATACGTAAACGGCCGAAAAGGAGAAGTTTTACTACTTGGACGCACAAGTATAAAAAGAAGTTATAACATAATCATCAATTTATAAGCTAATGCGTTCATTTGAACGTTACATTCTTCGAGCACTACGACTCTATTACATGAGCGCCACGCATAACTTCCCCGAAATAGTGCTCGGCAGGGAGCCGGTTTTCATCCGAACCCTGGGCAGCAACAGCGGTGGCGTCCATCTCTGGACAATACGCCTTTACACGGGCAAGAGCCATCCGCGCGCCCTCTATACAGGCCGACCGCTTCATCTCCTTTATACGCGGCACCGCTCCAAGGAATTGCTGTAATACCAAAATAGCTAGTCGCCTTGGACCTCTCTGGCCAGATATGGGCCACGATGTCAGTCATGGCAAGTCCGGACAATCTATTTAGCTTGGCCCATTCGGCCAACCGGTCTGTCAATGGAAGTGGGTGATCCGGACTGTGGAATTGAGACCAATATAGCTCTTCCATCTTATGATCCTTCTGGCTCCGGAAGTGCTTAACGGCGTCAGCCGCACTTGCAGTTAAGTCCATATACGGATCCTCCGGACTCCACAGCCGCTCAAATTGAGCATACTTTCCATCCATAAATCGGCGACGCAGCAGAAAAGGCTTGCCAGCCACGATCTCTCCGGCCTGGCGCAGCTCCTCCTTCATAGCCCGCATTGCAGAGCGGGCATCCTTGGCTTCGGCGGTGGCCTTCTTCAGGTCTTCCCACTCCGATAAGCGCTCCTTTTCAAGAGCATCATTGCGGTCGGCAGCATCCTTTAATTTCATGGCCAATTCGGCCACCTCGGCCCTGCTTAGGGAGTGCGCAGCCTTTTCGTCTTTCAACTCATCGGCCGCCCTCGAGGCAGCCGCTTCACTCCTTCGGGCTTGCTCCTTAGCTCGAGCAAGTTCGGCCCGAAGGTCCTCCACAGCAGCAGCACCGTCTGCATAAACAGCATATAATTTATCAGAGGAGGGCTTTGACCCCCCTAATAAAGCGACTGCGGAGAACTCTTTTACCTTGTGACTCGTCAAGTCACCTGTTGACAAGTGCGATGTTCGCATCTGCCAAGTCCAGTTTCCGATTTAACTCGGCAAACTCACTAGTCCGGCTAGCCCCCGGACTATCCGCCACCTGCATAGGAACGACGGAATTCATTTCTTTAGATTTCGATCCTCGGTACGTTGTCGTTTCCGACAACCTACCGAGTCTCAGGGGCTACTATCTATACAGGGCGCATTTTTTATATGCAAAACTGTTAAAAGACAAAGGGGTGCGTTATTCTCGCATACCTCAAATCCCGCCAGCAAACTCATGGCGGCACTACGCAATCCGCTCTCGGCGGACGAAATCCTTCCAACCACCATACGCATTAATGCACGGTGATCTTCTGAAATAGACGCCCTCTCGAGCAAATTCTTCAGTTCTCCCGGCCGGACACTAGTAGGCGCCGAACTCTCTAGCCCCTCCGGACTTGGGGATACCCTCCGTGATGACACTTCGGGTTCGCCTGCCTCATCTGGCGGCGCTGCGGATGGAGGCGTATCGCTCTCCATCATCTCCGGAAGAAGGTCCCCCGAAGATGAACTCATCTGAGAAGGCTGCAGGTCCGAACTGCAATATAAATATTCTGGTTATCTACAGAAGCACAAATGAAGGTATTTCCTTACTAATCAACTCTCTCTTTCATACTCACGGCTCGCTGGAGGGCCGATCCTTTGATGATGGTTGTGCGTCCGGATTCTTTCCGGGCGCCGGACCCCCCGGGGAAGATCTCTTCCCACGCTTAGGGGCGTTGGCCTCCGGATCTTCGGAGTCGGTCCTCTTCTCCCCCTGAAGGGAGGGGCTCTTGCTTCCTCCTTCTTCAGTCGCCCCTTTGGGCGAAATATTAGCTCCTCTATTTCCCCCGTCGCTCCCTTCTGTGGGCGCAACCTCCAACATTCTGACCAGCACGGGCTCCTGTGCGGTCTCTGGGAGGGGGGCCGAACACCTTATCAGCCTTGATCGCGCCACCCATTCTTGTAAAGAACAAAGGGTTAGAAGGCGAACTCTGGATAGGCACATAAACAGAATGTCCGGACTCTGAGCTACTTACCTGAGTATCCGGGCGATCGCGGCTTAGACCTGCATCCTCGGCTAAATTCGGACACGCCACCCGCGGTCCGAAGAACAACTTGTACATCTCCACGGGTGTTGCACCCATGAAGTGTTGGAGAATCCGAGGTCCCTCCGGGTTGAATTCCCATAGATGGAGAGGACGGCGCTTGCAGGGCAGAAGATGCCTGATTAGCATGACTTGCATCACCTTGATCAGGTCGATCTCCCTCGCTTGGAGATCTCGAATCCATCTTCGGACGGCCCCCAATTGAGCCCTTGGTTGACCCACGACATCAGTTGGCGTGGAGGTCCCGGGCGGAATAAGGGCGGTGGCTTTTGCTTGCTGCCCCTTGGAGCGGTGATATAGAACCACTCCTGCTGCCACAAACCGAGTTCCTCTTGGAAGGAACCCTCGAGCCACGGGGCATCGACCTTTTTGCTTATGGTCGCCCCGCCGCACTCCGCTTGACGCCCCCCGATCATCTTCGGCTCCACCTTGAAGGTCTTCAGCCATAAGCCGAAGTGGGGAATGACGCGGAGCAAGGCTTCGCAGACGATAATGAATGCGGAGATATGGAGGATGGACTCCGGAGCCAAGTCGTGAAAGTCCAGCCCATAGTAGAACAGGAGCCCTCTCACGAAAGGATCCGTCGGGAAGCCTAAACCCCGACGGAGGTGGGATACGAAAACGACGTATTCACTGGGCTCGGGGGCCGGCACAACCTGCCCTTGAGCAGGCAACCTGTGCGAAATCTCGAAGGCCAGGTACTTGGCCTCACGCAGCTTCAATATGTCTTCCTCCGTGACGGAGGAGGGCATCCACCGGCCCTGGAGGTCGGAGCCGGACATGGTTAAGGATCCGAAGCGCTCGAATCCGAGGCTCTGGGTGTTGGAACCGGGAGCGGGAAAGAGATTCGATGCGAGATTGAAGAACAATGGCGAGCCTTGGTCCTCTTATAAAGGGGAAAAAATACCAAGGGTCGTCTCCGTGACCGTTTGGGATTCCCCTTCGATAGAGGAGGCGTGGCGACGGGAGCGGTTGGGTTACCCATGCACGTATTGATGAGAATCCCGGAATAAGGGGAACACGATCTCTGCTTCGATAATACGTGCCGAGGAAACCGCTTTGCTAATGCTGAGGTGGTATAATGATTCAAACAAAGGCCTGGTGGCGGTGTGATGTCACGCCGCATAATACGTCAGCAGATTGAACTAAGTGTACATTTTATTCTCTCTACGGTGGAATGTGGAATTTATTTTGCAGAGCCGGACACTATCCTGGTGTTCATTATCTTCTCTGATTATTCAAGGGAGGAACCCGCCTTGCAATGCCGAACATTATGCACGCCGGACTTATCGTCATTGAAGACTGGTTCAGGGGCTACTGAGGGAGTCCTGGACTAGGGGGTGTTCGGACAGCCGGACTATCAATGTCCGCCGGACTCCAAGACTACGAAGATACAAGATTGAAGACTCCGACTCGTGTCCGGAAGGTACTTTACTTGGCGTGGAAGGCAAGCTTGGCAATACGGATATGTAGATCTCCTACCATTGTAACCGACTCTGTGTAACCCTAGCCCTCTCCGGTATCTATATAAACCGGAGGGCTCTAGTCCGTAGGACGACATACATTACAACAATCATACCATAGGCTAGCTTCTAGGGTTTAGCCTCCTTGATCTCGTGGTAGATCTACTCTTGTACTACCCATATCATCAATATTAATCAAGTAGGAGTAGGGTTTTACCTCCATCGAGAGGGCCCGAACCTGGGTAAAAAACATCGTGTCCCTTGTCTCCTGTTACCGTCCGCCTAGACGCACAGTTCGGGACCCCCTACCCGAGATCCGCCGGTTTTGACACCGACAACTTGCATGACATCTTTTGTCCTACCCTCCCGTGGTAGCAGGGTCCTAATGGAAACTAAGGGATATTAAGGCCTCCTTTTAATAGAGTACCGGGCCAAAGCATTAGCACTCAGTGAATACATGAACTCCTCAAACTACGGTCATCACCGAGAAGTATCCCAATTATTTTCACTTCGGGGTTGTCGGATCATAACATATAATGGGTGACTATAGACTTGCAAGATAGGATCAAGAACTCACATATATTCATGAAAACATAATAGGTTCAGATCTGAAATCATGGCACTCGGGCCCTAGAGACAAGAATTAAGCATAACAAGGTCATAGCGACATCAATCTCAGAACATAGTGGATACTAGGGATCAAACCCTAACAAAACTAACTTGATTACATGGTAAATCTCATCCAACCCATCACCGTCCAGCAAGTCTACGATGGAATTACTCATGCATGGCGGTGAGCATCATGAAATTGGTGATGGAGGATGGTTGATGATGACGACGGCGATGAATCCCCCTCTCCGGAGCCCCGAACGGACTCTAGATCAGCCCTCCTGAGAGAGATTAGGGCTTGGCGGCGGCTCCATATCGTAAAACGCGATGAAACTTTCTCTCTGATTTTTTTCTCCGTGAAAGCAAATATATAGAGTTGGAGTTGAGGTCGGTGGAGCTCCATGGGGCCCACGAGGCAGGGGGCGCGCCTAGGGGGAGGGGGCGCACCCCACCCTCGTGGACGGGGTGTGGGCCCCCTGGCCTTGATTCTTTCGCCAGTATTTTTTTTATTTTCCAAAATTTATCTCCGTGGATTTTCAGGTCATTCCGAGAAATTTTGTTTTCTGTACAAAAATAACACCATGGCAGTTCTGCTGAAAACAGCGTCAGTCCGTGTTAGTTTCATTCAAATCATGCAAGTTAGAGTCCAAAACAAGGGCAAAAGTGTTTGGAAAAGTAGATACATTGGAGACATATCAACTCCCCCAAGCTTAAAACTTTGCTTGTCCTCATGCAATTCAGTTGACAAACTGAAAGTGATAAAGAAAAACTTTTACAAACTCTGTTTGCTCTTGTTGTTGTAAATATGTAAAGCCAGCATTCAAGTTTTTAGCAAAGATTATAAACTAACCATATTCACAATAACAATTAGGTCTCATGTTTACTCATATCAATGGCAAAATCAACTAGCGAGCAATAATAACAAATCTCGAATGACAACACTTTCTCAAAACAATCATAATATGATATAACAAGATGGTATCTCACTAGCCCTTTCTGAGACCGCAAAACATAAATGCAGAGCACCTTTAAAGATCAAGGACTAACTAAACATTGTAATTCATGGTAAAAGAGATCCAGTCAAGTCATACCCAATATAAACTAATAGTAATGCATGCAAATGACAATGTGCTCTCCAGCGGGTGCTTTTTAATAAGAGGGTGATGACTCAACATAAAAGTAAATAGATAGGCCCTTCACAGAGGGAAGGAGGGATTTGTAGAGGTGCCAGAGCTCGATTTTAAAATAGAGAGGAATAACATTTTGAGAGGTATACTTTCACTGTCAACGCAACAACTAAGAGATCTCGATATCTTCCATGCTACATACATTATAGGCGGTTCCCAAACAGAATGGTAAAGTTTATACTCCCCCACCACCAATAAGCATCAATCCATAGCTTGCTCGGAACAACGAGTGCCTCCAACTAGCAACACCCCTGGGGGAGTTTTATTTAATTATTTTTGATTTTCTTTGATCTTATTGATCATAGGACTGGGCATCCTGGTTAGCATCCATTTTCTCGTGAATGAGGAGCGGAGTCCACTCCCCTTGATAATAACCCACCTAGCATGGAAGATACACACAACCCTAGTTGATACATGAGCTGCTCGAGCATACAAAACAGAATTTCATTTGAAGGTTTGGAGTTTGGCACATACAAATTTACTTGGAACTGCAGGTAAATACCGCATATAGGAAGGTATGGTGGACTCATATGGAATAACTTTGGGGTTTATGGAGTTTGGATGCACAAGCAGTTTTTCCGCTTAGTATAGGTGAAGGCTAGCAAAAGACTGGGAAGCGACCAACTGAGAGAGCGACAACAGTCATGAACATGCATTAAAATTAATCAACACCAAGTGCAAGCATGAGTAGGATATAATCCACCATGAACATAAATATCGTGAGGGTTATGTTGATTTTGTTTCAACCACATGCGTGAACATGTGCCAAGTCAAGTCACTCAAATCATTCAAAGGAGGATACCACCCTATCATACCACATCACAACCATTTTAATAGCATGTTGGCACACAAGGTAAACCATTATAAACTCCTAGCTAATTAAGCATGGCATAAGCAACTATAATCTCTAATTGTCATTGCAAACATGTTTATTCATAATAGGCTGAATCAGGAACGATGAACTCATCATATTTACAAAAACAAGAGAGGTCGAGTTCATACCAGCTTCTCTCATCTCAATCAGTCCATCATATATCGTCATTATTGACTTTCACTTGCACGAGCGAATGGTGTGTATAATAATAATAGTGCAGGTGCATTGGACTAAGCTGGAATCTGCAAGCATTCAATTCAAGGGAGAAGACAAGGTAATATGGGCTCTAAGTTAAATCAACAATCATGCATATGAGAGCCACTAATCATTTTCATTATGGTCTTCTCCTCTCGACCCCCAAAGGAAAGAAAAGAAATAAAACTATTTACACGGGAAAGCTCCCAACAAGCAAAAGAAGAACGAGAAATCTTTTTGGGATTTCTTTTTAATTATTACTAGAAGCATGGAAATTGAACTAACTAATTTTTTTTGGTTTTTCTTAAGGTTTATCTAACACACAAGAAGAAAGATAGAAAAAGAATTTAAACTAGCATGGATAGTACAATGAAAGATTATGAGCACCGACAACTAGAATGAGTGTGTGAACATGAATGTAATGTCGGTGAGAAATACGTACTCCCCCAAGCTTAGGATTTTGGCCTAAGTTGGTCTATTGCCATGGATAGCGGCTACTCTCCCCGGTGTACTAAGGAGTGTCATCAGGGTACCACTGGCTGGCGATCTCCTCCGGATCCCACTGATAAGATGAAGGATGATAAGGGTCCAGTGGTGGTTCCGGCTCAGGCTCTAGAGCGGATGTCTGGCCTTGATGCGCGTACACAGCCTTCGGCAAGATGAGGTAATGGCCTGCAGTTAAATCAAACAAAAAAGGCGCAGGCAGGGTAATAATCTCATTGTGTTTCTTATTAAATCTCAGGTTATATAGAAGCATCTTATCATCATTGTCAATAATAAACTCATGCTCTACCATGCTCCTGTAATCTAAAAAGGTAAGAGGCAGCAATGTCTCCTCTTTCTCATAATGCCCAATTGGTATCTTGAAATGTTTAGCAAGGCGTGCAGCATAGATACCTCCAAAGATGGGGCCCTTGGTACGGTTCAGGCTTAATCATTTAGCAATAATGGCACCCATAATAAAAGTGTTATCACAAAATAAGGCATGGAATAGAGTAATAATATCAGGAACACTGAGGTTTCCATAGTTTCCGTGACCAATTAAGCATCGACTAGCAAATATGGCAAAGTAGCATAAAATAGGAAAATGTATGCTAGTTATTCTCTCATCGGAAACCTTCCTCGATTCCCCTACAGTAATAGTTTCAATAAAACCATCCACATCTTTATGATGTGGTTCATCTAGGCTGCCATCAAAGGGTATTCTACAAACCGCGCAAAAATTACGTAATGACATTGCCTTAGTCTCATCATATAAATGAAAAGCTACTGAAGGAGGTGAATTCTTAGGATAATAGTAAAAGTTTTGCACGAAAGTATTGGTAAGTAAGAGATACTGTTCGATCCGGTCGTGGAGGAAGTCGGTGAGGCCCGCATTTTCAGCCAAAGAATAAAAGTCTTCATAAATCTCGGCTGCTCTCAAGAAATTATCACAAGGCCACTCACACGGCCTTACTTCCGCTACGCGAGGAAGCTTATACTTGGCCTTTTCTTTCTCCTTAGCTTGTTTATCCTTGGAGCCTTGACTAGAAGAGCCCCTCAAGAACAACCTCTTCATCTTTTTCTGAAAATTTCTGAAACTTTTAGTAACTTCAAAATAAAAGTGAATCAAACTAAACAAGATTGATAGCAACTACTCCCATATGTGCCTAGAGCATATATCATGCATTAGAATTATTTGGGACCCCATAAATTTGACATGCAAGCTCAAGAAGAGGGTCACCTAGGCAGCAAAAATTTGCAATGAATAAAGCACTAGAACAAAAACTAATTGGACCATTGGAGGAGTCACATACCAAGGAACAATCTCCCAAAGCATTTTTGTGAATGGAGCTTTGAGCAAGGAGATCGAAAATCGCAGCAAAATGAGCTAGAACTCATGCTTGAGCTGGATGGTGATTTTTTGGGAGGAAGATGGAGTGTGTGGGCCCAGGAATAAGTGGAGGGGGCCACTGTGGGCCCATGAGGCAAGGGGCGCGCCCAGTCAGAGTGGGTGTGCCCTGGACCCTCGTGGCCAGGTGCTTGCCCCCCCCCCCCCCCCGCTGTGTTATTAGTGCCTAAAATCCTCAAATGTTCCATAAAAAATCTTACTAAATTTGCAGGGCATTTGGAGAACTTTTATTTTCAGGTATTTTTTTATTGCATGGATAATTCAGAAAACAGACAGATAATACTATTTTTGCTTTATTTATTCTGAATAACAGAAAGTAAAAAGTGGGTACAAAAGGTTGTGCCTTCTAGTTTCATCCATCTCATGATCATCAAAAGGAATCCACTAACAAGGTTGATCAAGTCTTGTTAAGAAACTCATTCCGAATAACATGGAACCGGAGAAATTTCGAATAACACTAGGTTACCTCAACGGGGATATGAACATCCCCAATAATAAGAATATCATATTTCTTCTTGACAGTAGAGAGAGGAAATTCAAAACCTCCAATAATGATAGTCGGAATTTTTCCAATAGAGTTGATGCTATGAACTTGAGGTTGTTTCCTCGGAAAGTTTACCGTATGCTCATTACCATTAACATGAAAAGTGACATTGCCTTTGTTGCAACCAATAACAGCCCCTGTAGTATTCAAAGAGGGTCGACCAAGGATAATCGACATACTATTGTCCTCGGGAATATCAAGAATAACAAAGTCCGTTAAGATAGTGACATTTGCAACCACAACAGGCACATCCTCACAAATGCCGACATGTATAGCAGTTGATTTATCAGCCATTTGCAAAGATAGTAGGTGTCAACTTATTCAATTCATGTCTACGATATAAAGAGAGAGGCATAACACTAATACCAGCTCCAAGATCACATAAAGCAGTTTTAACATAGTTTCTTTTAATGGAGCATGGTATAGTTGGTACTCCTGGATCTCCTAGTTTCTTTGGTATTCCACCTTTAAAAGTGTAATTAGCAAGCATGGTGGAAATTTTAGCTTCCGGTATCTTTCTTTTATTTGTAATGATATCCTTCATATATTTAGCATAAGGGTTTACTTTAAGCATATCAGTTAAGCGCATATGTAAGAAGATAAGTCTAATCATTTCAGCAAAGCGCTCAAAATCCTCATCATCTTTTTTCTTGGATGGTTTAGGAGGAAAAGGCATGGGTTTCTGAACCCATGGTTCTCTTTCTTTACCGTGCTTCCTAGCAACAAAATCTCTCTTATCATAACATTGATTCTTTGATTGTGGGTTATCAAGATCAACAGCAGGTTCAATCTCTACATCATTATTATTGCTAGGTTGAGCATCAACATGAACATTATCATTAACATTATCACTAGGTTCATGTTCATCACCTGATTGTGTTTCAGCATCGGAAATAGAGATATCATTGGGATTCTCAGGTGTGTCTACAACAGGTTCACTAGAAGCATGCAAAGTCCTATCATTTTTCTTTTTCTTCTTTTTGGAAGGACTAGGTGCATCTAAATTATTTCTCTGAGAATCTTGCTCAATTCTCTTAGGGTGGCCTTCAGGATACAAAGGTTCCTGAGTCATTCTACCAGTTCTAGTAGCCACTCTAATAGCAAAATCATGTTTATTATTTAATTCATCGAGCAAATCACTTTGAGCTTTAAGCACTTGGTCTGCTTGAGTGGTAACAATAGAAGCATATTTACTAATGAGTTTAAGTTCACCTTTAACTCTAGCCATATAATCACTCAAGCGTCCAATCATGTAAGCATTACTCCTTAATTCTCTACCAACATAAGCATTAAAACCTTCTTGCCTAGCCATAAAATCATCAAATTCATCCAAACATTGGCTAGGAAATTTAGTAGATGGGATTTCAACCTTATCACATCTATAGAGAGATTTACCTTTACTACCTGTGTGGGGTTATCAAGACAATGCGTTTCTTCACTAGGTGGTATATTAAGACCATATATTTCTTCAACAGGAGGTAAATTCTTAACATCTCCAGCTTTAATACCTTTTTCTTTCATAGATTTCTTTGCCTCTTGCTTATCTTCAGGACTGAGAAATAGAACTCCCCTTTTCTTCGGAGTTGGTTTAGGAATAGGCTCAGTAGTTGGCTCAATTGGCTCAGGAATTGGCTCAGGAAGAGTCCAATTATTTTCATTATTCAACATATTATTCAATAATAATTCATCTTGGTCGACTGTTCTTTCCCTGAAAACACAACCAACACAACTATCCAAGTGGTCCTTGGAAGCATCGGTTAGTCCATTATAAAAGATATCAAGTATTTCATTTTTCTTAAGAGGATGATCAGGCAAAGCATTAAGTAACGAGAGAAGCCTCCCCCAAGCTTGTGGGAGACTCTCTTCTTCGATTTGCACAAAATTATATATTTCCCTCAAGGCAACTTGTTTCTTATGAGCAGGGAAATATTTAGCAGAGAAGGAATAATTCATATCCTGGGGACTACGCACACAACCAGGATCAAGAGAATTAAACCAAGTTTTAGCATCACCCTTTAATGAGAATGGAATATCTTAAGGATATAATAATAGCGAGACTTCTCATCATTAGTGAACAGGGTGGCTATATCATTCAATTTAGTAAGATGTGCCACAATAATTTCAGATTCATAGCCATAAGAAGGAGAAGATTCAACCAAAGTAATTATCTCGGGATCAACAGAGAATTCATAATCCTTATCAGTAACAAAGATAGGTGAAGTAGCAAAAGCAGGGTCATATTTCATTCTAGCATTCAGAGATTGCTGCTTCCATTTAGCTAATAACTTCTTAAGATCAGATCTATCATTGCAAGCAAGAATAGCTCTAGCAGCTTCTTCATCCATAACATAACCCTCAGGAACAACAGGCAATTCATACTTAGGGGGAGAACCTTCATCATCACTATCTTCAATAATTTCATTCTCTCTAACCCTAGCAAGTTGTTCATCTAGAAATTCACCAAATGGCAAAGTAGTATCAAACATAGAAGTAGTTTCATCATAAGTATCATGCATAGCAGAAGTGGCATCATCAATAACATGTGATATATCAGAATTCATAGCAGTAGCAGGTTTAGGTGTCGCGAGCTTACTCAAAACAGAAGGAGAATCTAGTGTAGAGCTAGATGGCAGTTCCTTACCTCCCCTCATAGTTGAGGGAAAAATCTTAGTTCTTTCGTCTTTCAAGTTCCTCATAGTGATCAGCAGATATAAATCCCAAGTGACTCAAAGAATAGAGCTATGCTTCTCGGCAACGGCGCCAGAAAATAGTCTTGATAACCCACAAGTATAGGGGATCGCAACAGTTTTTGAGGGTAGAGTATTCAACCGAAATTTATTGATTCGACATAAGGGGAGCCAAAGAATATTCCCAAGTATTAGCAGTTGAGTTGTCAATTCAACCACACATGGATAACTCAGTATCTGCAGCAAAGTATTTAGTAGCAAAGTAGTATGATAGTAATGGCAATAGTGGCAAAAGTAATGATAGCAGTTTTGTAGTAATTGTAACAGTAGCAACGGTAAAGTAAATAAGCAAAGCACAATATGTGAAAAGCTCGTTGTCGGTGTCAAAACTGGCAGATCTCGGGTAGGGGGTCCTGAACTGTGCGTCTAAGGCTAATGGTAATAGGAGGCAGGGGACACGATGTTTTACCCAGGTTCGGGCCCTCTCAATGGAGGTAATACCCTACTTCCTGCTTGATTGATCTTGATGATATGAGTATTACAAGAGTTGATCTACCACGAGATCGTAGAGGCTAAACCCTAGAAGCTAGCCTATGATTATGATTGTTGTTGTCCTATGGACTAAACCCTCCGGTTTATATAGACACCAGAGGAGGCTAGGGCTACACAGAGTCGGTTACAGAGAAGGAAATCTACATATATGAATTGCCAAGCTTGCCTTCCACGCAAAGGAGAGTCCCATCTGGACACGGGACGAAGTCTTCAATCTTGTATCTTGATAGTCCAACAGTACGGCCAAAGGATATAGTCCAGCTGTTCGAGGACCCCTAAATCCAGGACTCCCTCAATAGCCCCTGAACCAGGCTTCAATGACGATGAGTCCGGCACGCAGATTATCTTCGGCATTGCAAGGCGGGTTCCTCCTCCGAATACTCCGTAGAAGATTTTGAACACGAGAATCGTGTCCAGCTCTGTAAAACAAATTCCACATACTACCGTAGGGAGCACAGTATTCCACACATCTAATCTACTGACAAATTTTTATAGCGTGACATCACGCCACGGCCCGGTCTTTATTTGAACCATTTTTCACCACCAGCCACTACAGGTGCTGTGAGGCGGTTTTATTGGCACGTCTTGTCAAAGCAGAGATCGTGTTCCCCTTATCATGGGATTCTCATCAATACAGGTGTGGGTAACCCAATCGTGTTTGTTTAATATGACTCCTCGATTTTAGGAAAGTCCCAAACGGTCACGCGGGGGACGCTTGATATTCGTCCTCTTTATAAGGGGGCCAAGGTCTGTCCTTTTCTTCCCACGCTCGATCCTCCCCCTCCCGCACCTTGAGTTCCAACACCCAAGGCTCAAGCTAGGCACTTCGAACCTTCAACCATGTGCGGATCCAACCTTCAAGGCCGGTGGATGGCCTCCTCTGTCATAGAGGAGGACATCAGGAAGCTTAGGGAGGCCAGGTATCTCACCGCCGAAATCCCGCACAGGCTGCCTGCTCAAGGGCAGGTCGTCCCCACTCCCGAACCCAATGAGAGTGTCGTATTTATTTCCCACTTCCTCCGAGGGCTAGGTTTTAGTCTTGATCCCTTCGTGAGAGGGCTCATGTTCTATTACGGGCTAGATTTCCATGATCTAGCTCCGGACTCCATCCTTCACATCTCATCGTTTATCGTCGTGTGTGAAGCCTTCCTCCGCATCACCCCCCACTTCGGCCTATGGTTCAAGACCTTCAACGTGAGGCCGAGGGTGATTGACGGGCGTCACGCGGAGTGCGGAGGCTCTATAATAAGCAAAGGCGCCGACGCCCCATGGCCAAAGGGTTAATTCACAGTAACTTCAGACTTATGGCAACAGGAGTGGTTTTACATCACAGCTCCCCGAGGTACATAGCGGGCGGCCGCTCCAACATTCCGCTCGGGCCCTCCGCCGCAACTAATGTCATGGGTCAACAAGGGGCTGGACTGGGGACCAATTATGATGTGCTGACACTGCAAAGCCGCATCCAAGACCTCCTTAAGAGGGATGTCAGTCTTGTCAAGATAATGCAAGTAATGCTGGTTCGTCGGGTCCTGCCCTGCCAACGTCGACCTCTCTGAATGGGGAATTCAACCTGGAAGGACCGCGAACCATTCAACAATTCTTTGGCATGACGCTCAAAGAGATGTATGGGTCGTTCTTTGGATCACGAATAAAGTGTCCGGACACCACAGAGGACGTGGGTCTCAACTGCCACCATCCGGATACCCAAGTAAGTAATTCCACTACCGAACACACCGTCCTTTATGTTTATTATAACAACATTATGAAAAATTGCTCTCTGCTAGGACTGGAAAAGGAAGGCGGAGAGGATTAGGTGTTCGGCCCCTCTTCCCGAAGGCTCGCCGGATCCTTTATTGACCAGGATGCTGGAGCGCGCGCTGTATCAGGTGCCATTAGGAGAAGACGAGGGGAGGAATAGAGAAGCCACAGGTGGGCCTCATACCTTACACATCCAAATTGGGGGAGTAAGTGCCTCCACAAAGGAGGACAATCGGGGAGGTGAATCTAAAATCCCCTCTCCTAAAGGTAAGAAAAGGGCCGCCTCTGAAGACTTGGAAACGGAGGCTTCCAAACGAGAGAAGAAACCCTCGCCCAGGGGCCCTGCCCTAGAGGGCGTCCTTACCGCACAGCGCCCGCAAGGGGGCCAGCCCTCCACCGAGCCGTAAGTAAAAAAGAGTACCTTGGTAAATATATCATGTTTTGTCTCTAAGAATAATAACTGAGACATATTTTGTTGCAGTCTGGCTTAGGAGAAATCCACAGTGTTCGTCTTCGGATGATCTTCTTTCGGACATGATGGAGAGCGAAACGCCTCCTCTTGCCTCCCCGCCACATGGGGCGGACGACCCCGAGGTGTTGTCACGGAGGATTTCTCCTGATCCGCTGAGGCCAGAAGTTGATACTTCGGCTGCCCGAAGTTTGGAATATTCAGCTCCCAAGGAGAGCGATAGAAAGAGTCCGGGATTGTTTGGCATATAGCCGGACACACTGATGGGTCTTCTAGAGCGAGCGGCCATCTCAAAGACACATCGTACCTTAATGGGTACGGTGGTTGAGAGGATTTCATCCGCCAAAAGCGGTTTGAATGAAGCCTTTACAAGTCTGCTGAGCGGCTTTGAGGTACGCAAAATAATATATGTGTTTCTGACGATACCACACATGCTAGGTGTGCTCTGTATAAATAGTAGCCCCTGACACTCTGGTTGCCATAAAGAGGTGGCAAACAGAGGATCATAATCCCAGGTAATAATCGCGCTGCTTTTATGTGCAGGCGGCTGATTGTCCGGCGGCTAACCGGACTGCTGATTTTGCCGAACTGAAGCGGCAGCTTGATGTGGCGGATGCCAACATCGCGCTTGTTAACAAGCGGCTTGACGAGGCCCAGGGTATGTATGTTCGACTTGTCAGTAAATAGTAAGAGGAGCATTATGCTAGTATCTGTAATATATTATGACTACAAATGGAGCTACTGCCGTAGAGACCCTTCGGGCGGAGCTTTCCCGAGCCAAGGAACAAGCTCGAATAAGTGATGCGGCCGCCCTGAAGGCGTTCGAAGAGTTAAGAGCCGAACAGGCGGCTCATTGCCAGAGTGAGGAAAGGATAGCCCAGATGGCTGTTGAGCTAAAAGATGCCGCCACTGCTATGAGCTCCTTGAAAAGGACAGCCAAGTGAAAGCGGACTACCTGAAGAAGGCCCTAGAGGCAGCCAAGGAAACCCGCTCTGAAATGAGAGGGATAAGGGAGGAGCTTCGTGAAGACGGAGATAACACGGCTGGGAGGCCTTATTTGTTGTGGATGAAGTTCAGAGATCCGAAGTATGCCCCTCTGGATTAGTTGCAGAGTGCTGTAGATGCGTATGCAGACCTGGCAAAGAGTGCTGCTGATGCAACTAAGTTTTACAAAGATCAGAAAGACCATAAGGTAGAAAGGTTATTCTGGTCGCAGTTCAGTGCCCCGACGCATCCGCTGCCGTTGAATGAAAGGATGGCCGCATGGTCTGAGCTCCACAGGTTGTCCGGGCTTGCTATGAGGTCTGTCGTGGATCATCTTTGGCCGCGGGGACCAAGGCCGGACAGTTATTTTGGATTAGTGGAACAATTCCTTGGTGTTGTGTCGCATATCGATGCTGTGAAGAGGTCGGCGTGCATAGAGGGTGCGCGGATGGCTCTTGCCCGTGTTAAGACATACTGGGCTGGCATGGAAACCACCGCTATTGCAATCCGGGGTCCGGCGGAAGGCCAGGATCCGGCTGAGCACTATTTTGAAGAAGTCTTAGAAGGTGCCCGTTCAATAGAGGCTCGGTGCTCGAAGAGTGCCATGTTCGAGTGACATGTATCTTGATTGTAAAAACAATGCTATTTTGATTATAAAGGTTGTGTTTATACTTTTGCCCGAAAGTATTATAGTGCCTCCTATGAGGCCGTTTATGTATGTATATAACCTGAAAGTTTGCAGTCATCGGCTTCAGCCCCCACGCATATAATGCGGGGGTGTTCGAGAAAACGCATAGTCACACTTTATCCAACGTCTTGGTCCGTTAAGGAGGTGGTAGCGTGGCGAACCAGGCAAACGGACTATATAGCTTTAACGCTTTCACTTAGCCATAGGAGTTTGATGGTGGGGCTACTATATAGCCCCTGGTACTTTCGCGTTCGCCCGAATATGGTATGCGTACGTACATGACCGGGAAACCGGTCCTTCATTAATGAGGAGGAATCGCGAAGATTCCACCGAGTCATCGAGTGGTTGACCAGTCTCGCGATGTATCATGACAGTTAGTTTCGGCTTTCTCTACTGAGGTGCTCATCCAGATGAACCAGGGCACAATCGCAGTAGTAATCCCGGTGCCGCCTTAGCCGATAGAGGTAATACCCTACTTACTGCTTGATTGATCTTGATGATATGAGTATTACAAGAGTTGATCTACCACGAGATCGTAGAGGCTAAACCCTAGAAGCTAGCCTATGATTATGATTGTTGTTGTCCTACGGACTAAACCCTCCGATTATATAGGCACCGGAGGGGGCTAGGGCTACACAGAGTCGGTTACAGAGAAGGAAATCTACATATCCGAATTTCCAAGCTTGCCTTCCACGCAAAGGAGAGTCCCATCCGGACACGGGACGAAGTCTTCAATCTTGTATCTTCATAGTCCAACAGTCCGGCCAAAGGATATAGTCCGACTGTCCGAGGAACCCTTAATCCAGGACTCCCTCGCTCGTAGGCATTGGATCAGTGATGGATAATTATGTCGGATGCGATTCCTCATGTAATAGTTATAACATAGGGTGACACAGAACTAGCTCCAGTTCATCAATGTAATGTAGGCATGTATTCCGAATATAGTCATACGTGCTTATGGAAAAGAACTTGCATGACATCTTTTGTCCTACCCTCCAGTGGCAGTAGGGTCCTAATGGAAACTAAGGGATATTAAGGCCTCCTTTTAATAGAGTACCAGACCGAAGCATTAGCACTTAGTGAATACATGAACTCCTCAAACTACGGTCATCACCGAGAAGTATCCCGATTATTGTCACTTTGGGGTTGTTGGATCATAACACATAATAGGTGACTATAGACTTGCAAGATAGGATCAAGAACTCACATATATTCATGAAAACATAATAGGTTCAGATCTCAAATCATGACACTCGGGCCCTAGTGACAAGCATTAAGCATAGCAAAGTCATAGCAACATCAATCTTAGAACATAGTGGATACTAGGGATCAAACCCTAACAAAACTAACTTGATTACATGGTAAATCTCATCCAACCCATCACCGTCCAGCAAGCCTACGATGGAATTACTCACGCACGGCGGTGAGAATCATGAAATTGGTGATGGAGGACGGTTGATGATGACGACGGCGACGAATCCCCCTCTCCGGAGCCCCGAACGGACTCCTGATCAGCCCTCCCGAGAGAGATTAGGGCTTGGCGGCGGCTCCGTATCGTAAAACAGGATGAAATTTTCTCTCGAATTTTTTTCTCCGCGAAAGCAAATATATAGAGTTGGAGTTGAGGTCGGTGGAGCTCCAGGGGGCCCATGAGGTAGGGGGCGTGCCCAGGGGGAGGGGGCGCGCCCCCACCCTCATGGACAGGGTGTGGCCCCCCTGGCCTTGATTCTTTCGCCAGTATTTTTTATATTTTCCAAAAGTTATCTCCATGGATTTTCAAGTCATTCCGAGAACTTATGTTTTCTGCACAAAAATAACACCATGGCAGTTCTACTGAAAATAGCATCAGTCCGGGTTAGTTTCATTCAAATCATGCAAGTTAGAGTCCAAAACAAGGGCAAAAGTGTTTGGAAAAGTAGATACATTGGAGACGTACCAGAGCTCGTTACAGTTAATGAGCTTAACGATCACGAGCTTATGGATCGCGAGCTTAATGATCATGAGCTTAACGAGTCGAGTAGCTCGTTAGTCCAACCCTAGTCCTCACTAAGGATAATTTTGACCGTTGTCCAGTGATCTACTCCTAGATCACTATTGTACCCCTTGCCAAACTCATGGCAAGGTACACAATAGATCTAGTACACAGCATAGCATACTTTATAGAACCTATGACTGAGGCATTGGGAATGACTTTCATTCTCTTTCTATCTTCTGTTGTGGTCGGGCTTGGAGTCTTACTCAATTTTACACCTTGTAATACAGATAAGAACTCCTTTCTTTGACCGATCCATTTTGAACTCTTTCAAAAACTTGTCAAGGTATGTATTCATTGAAAAAACTTATCAAGCATCTTGATATATCTCTATAGATCTTGATGCCCAATATATAAGCAGCTTTAACGAGGTCTTTCTTTAAAAATCTCCTTTCAAATTCTCCTTTATGCTTTCCAGAAAATTCTACATCATTTTTGATCAACAATATGTCATTCACATATACTTATCAGAAAGGCTGTAGTGCTCCTAGTCACTTTCTTGTAAATACAGGCTTCACCGAAAGTCTGTATAAAACTATATGCTTTGATCAACTCATCGAAGCGTATATTCCAACTCCGAGATGCTTGCACCAGTCCACAGATGGATCGCTGGAGCTCGCACACTTTATTAGCACCTTTAGGATTGACAAAACCTTCTAGTTGCATCATATACAACTCCTCAGAGATATCCATTTAAGGAATGCAGTTTTGATATCCATTTGCCAGATTTCATAAAATATGGCAATTGCTAACATGATTTGGTCGGATTTAAGCATCTCTACAGTTGATAAAATCTCATTGTAGTCAACACCTTGAACTTGTCAAAAACCTTTTGCGACAAGTCAAGCTTTCTAGATAGTAACACTACTATCATCGTCTGTCTTCCTCTTGAAGATCCATTTATTTTCTATGGCTTGCTGATCATCGGGCAAGTCCACACTTTGTTCTCATACATGGATCCCATCTCAGATTTCATGGCCTCAAGCCATATTGTGGAATCTGGGCTCATCATCGCTTCCTCATAGTTCGTAGGTTCATCATGGTCTAGTAACATGACTTCCAGAATAGGATTACTGTACCACTCTGGTGCAGACCGTACTCTGGATGACCTATGATGTTCGGTAGTAACTTGATATGAAGTTTCATGATCATCATCATTAGCTTCTTCACTAATTGGTGTAGGAATCACTAGAACTGATTTCTGTGATGAACTACTTTCCAATTCCGGAGAAGGTCAATTACCTCATCAAATTCTACTTTCCTCCCGCTCACTTCTTTCGAGAGAAACTCTTTCTCTAGAAAGCATCCATTCTTAGCAACGAATATCTTGCCTTCGGATCTGTGATAGAAGGTGTACCCAACAGTTTCCTTTGGGTATCCTATGAATACGCACTTCTTCGATTTGGGTTCGAGCTTATCATGTTGAAGCTTTTTCACATAAGCATTGCAGCCCCAAACTTTATGAAACGACATCTTAGGTTTGTTGCCAAACCATAGTTCATACGGTGTCGTCTCAACGGATTTTGATGGTTCCCTATTTAACGTGAATGCAGCTGTCTCTAATGCATAATCCCAAAACGATAGTGGTAAATCGGTAAGAGACATCATAGATCGCACCATATCTAATAAAGTGCGGTTACGATGTTTGGACACACCATTACGTTATGGTGTTCCAGGTGGCGTGAGCTATGAAACTATTCCACATTGTTTTAAATGAAGGCCAAACTAATAACTCAAATATTCACCTCCACGGTCAGTTTGTAGAAACTTTATTTTCTTGTTACGATGATTCTCCACTTCACTCTGATTTTTTTTGAACTTTTCAAATGTTTCAGACTTGTGTTTCATTAAGTAGATATACCTATATCTGCTCAAATCATCTGTGAAGGTCAGAAAATAATGATACCTGCCACGAGCCTCAACACTCATCGGACCGCATACATAAGTATGTATTATTTCCAATAAGTCATTAGCTCGTTCCATTGTTCTGTATAACGGGGTTTTAGTCATCTTGCCTATAAGGCACGGGTCACAAGTATCAAATGATTCATAATCAAGTGATTCCAAAAGCCCATCAGCATGGAATTTCTTCATGCGCTTTACACCAATATGACCTAAACGGCAGTGCCACAAGTATGTTGCACTATCATTATCAACTTTGCATCTATCATTATCAAGTATGTGGCACTATCATTATCAACTTTGCCCATAAGGCACGGGTCGCAAGTATCAAATGATTCATAATCAAGTGATTCCAAAAGCCCATCAGCATGGAATTTCTTCATGCGCTTTACACCAATATGACCTAAACGGCAGTGCCACAAGTATGTTGCACTATCATTATCAACTTTGCATCTTTTGGCATCAATATGAATATGTGTATCACTACGATCGATATTCAATAAACCATCAACATTGGGTGTATGACCATAGAAGGTTTTATTCATGTAAATAGAATAACAATTATTCTCTGTCTTAAATGAATAATTGTATTGCAATAAAAATGATCTAATCATATTCATGATTTAACGCAAACACCAAATAACATTTATTTAGGTTCAACTCTAATCCCGAAAGTATAGGGGTTGTGCGATGATGATCATATAAATCTTGGAACCACTTCTAACATACATCGTCCCTTCACCCTCAACTAGTCTCCATTTATTCTGCAACTCCTATTTCGAGTTACTAATCTTAGCAACTAAACAAGTATCAAATACCCAGGGGTTACTACAAGCACTAGTAAGGTACACATCAATAACATGTATATCAAATATTCCTTTGTTCACATTGCCATCCTTTCTTATCCACCAAATATTTGGGGTAACTCCGCTTCCAGTTACCATTTCTTTTGCAGTAGAAGTACTTAGTTTCTGGCTTAGGTCCAACTTTGGGATTCTTCACGGGAGTGACAACTTGCTTGGCATTCTTCTTGAAGTTCCCTTTCTTTCCCTTTGCCCTTTTCTTGAAATTAGTGATCTTGTTTAATCATCAACACTTGATGCTTTTTCTTGATTTCTACCTTCGTTGATTTCAGCATCACGAAGAGCTCGGGAATCGTTTTCATCATCCCTTGCATACTATAGTTCATCATTAAGTTCCAGTAACTTGGTGATGGTGACTAGAGAACTCTGTCAATCACTATCTTATCTGGAAGATTAACTCCCACTTGATTCAAGCGATTGTAGTACCCAGACATTCTGAGCACATGCTCACTGCTTGAGCTATTCTCCTCCATCTTTTAGCAATAAAACTCGTTGGAGACTTCATATCTCTCAACTCGGGCATTTTCTTGAAATATTAACTTCATCTCCTGGAACATCTCATATATCCCATGACGTTCAAAATGTCTTTGGAGTCTTGATTCTAAGTCGTAAAGCATGGTGCACTAAACTATTAAGTAGTCATCATATTGAGCTAGCCAAACATTCATAATGTCTGCATTTGCTCCTGCAATAGGCCTATCACCTAGTGGTGCATTAAGGACATAATTCTTCTGTGCAGCAATGAGGATAAACCTCAGAACACGGACCCATTCAGCATCATTGCTACTATCATCTTTCAAATTAGTTTTCTCTAGGAACATATAAAAAACATGGGGAAGCTACAATGCGAGCTATTGATCTATAACATAATTTGCAAAATACTATCAGGACTAAGTTCATGATAAATTAAAGTTCAATTAATCATATTAATTAAGAACTCCCACTTAGATAGACATCCCTCTAGCCATCTAATTGATCACGTGATCCATATCAACTAAACCATGTCCGATCATCACGTGAGATGGAGTAGCTTTCAATGGTGAACATCTCTATGTTGATCATATCTACTATATGATTCAGGCTCGACCTTTCGGTCTCTAGTGTTCCGAGGCCATATCTGCATATGCTAGGCTCGACAAGTTTAACCCGAGTATTCTGCATGTGCAAAACTGGCCTGCACCCTTTGTATGTGAACGTAGAGCTTATCACACCCGATCATCACGTGGTGTCTCAGCACGAAGAACTGTAGCAACGATGCATACTCAGGGAGAACACTTATACCTTGAAATTTATTAAGGGATCATCTTATAATGCTACCGCCATACTAAGCAAAATAAGATGCATAAAAGATAAACATCACATGCAATCAAAATATGTGACATGATATGGCCATCATCATCTTGTGCTCATGATCTCCATCACCGAAGCATTGTCATGATATCCATCGTCACCGGCTTGACACCTTGATCTCCATCGTAGCATCGTTGTTACTACTACTATATGGTAGTAACTATTGCTACTACTACTATCGCTACTGCTTAGTGATAAAATAAAGCAATTACATGGCGATTGCATTTCATACAATAAAGCGACAACCATATGGTTCCTTCCAGTTGCTGATAACTCTGCTACAAAAAATGATCATCTCATACAACAATTTATATCACATCATGTCTTGACCATATCACATCACAACAAGCCCTGCAAAAACAAGTTAGACATCATCTACTTTGTTGTTGCAAGTTACGTGGCTGCTACGGGCTTCTAGCAAGAACCGTTCTTACCTTCGCATCAAAACCACAACGATTTTTTGTCAAGTGTGCTGTTTTAACCTTCAACAAGGACCGGCCGTAGTCAAACTCGATTCAACTAAAGTTGGAGAAACAGACACCCGCTAGCCACCTTTGTGCAAAAGCACGTCGGTAGAACCAGTCTCATGAACGCGTTCATGTAATGTCGGTCTGGGATGCTTCATCCAAGAATACCGCCGAATCAAAGGAAGACATTGGTGGTAAGCAGTATGACTATTATCGCCCACAACTCTTTGTGTTCTGCTTGTGCATATAACATCTACGCATAGACCTGGCTCGGATGCCACTGTTGGGGAACGCGGTAATTTTAAAAAAATTCCTACGATCACGCAAGATTTATCTAGGTGATGCATAGCAACGAGAGGGAGAGTGTGTCCACATACCCTCGTAGACCGAAAGCAGAAGTGTTTCAATAACGCGGTTGATGTAGTCGAACTTCTTCCTGATCCAACCAATCAAGTACCGAATGTACGACACCTCCGCGTTCAGCACACGTTCAGCTCAATGACGTCCCTCGTACTCTTGATACAGTTGTGCCGAGGGAGAGTTCCATCAGCATGATGGCGTGGCAACGGTGATGATGAAGTTACCGACGCAGGGCTTCGCCTAAGCACTATGACGATATGACCGAGGTGTGTAACTGCGGAGGGGGGCACCGCACACGGCTAAAAGATCAACTTATGTGTTCTAGGGTGCCCCCCTCTCCACGTATATAAAGGAGAGAGGGAGGAGGAGGCCGGCCAAGAGTGGCGCGCCCAAGGGGGGAGTCCTACTCCAAGTAGGATTCGCCCCCCTTTTCCTATTCCCACAAGGAGAAGGAGGAAAGGAGGAGGAGGAGAGAAGGAAAGGGGGGCTGCCCCCACCCCCCCAACCCTAGTCCAATTCGGTTTGTGCTAGGGGGGCACGCGCCACTCTTTGGCCTACCTCCTCTCTTCCACTACTAGGCCCAATAACTTCCCGGGGGGGGGGGGTCCGGTAACCCCCGGTACTCCGAAACTTATCCGGAATGACCCGAACCATTCCGGTGTCCGAATGTAGCCTTCCAATATATGAATCTTTATGTCTCGACCATTTCGAGACTCCTTGTCACGTCCATGATCTCATCCAGGACTCCGAACAAACTTCGGTCATCAAAACACATAACTCATAATACAAATCATCATCGAACGTTAAGCGTGCAGATCCTACAAGTTTGAGAACTATGTAGACATGACCGAGACACATCTCCGATCAATAACCAATAGCGGAACCTGGATGCTCATATTGGCTCCTACATATTCTACGAAGATCTTTATCGGTCAAACTCCATAACAGCATACATTGTTCCCTTTGTCATCGGTATGTTACTTGCCCGAGATTCGATCGTCGGTACCATCATACCTAGTTCAATCTTGTTACCGGCAAGTCTATTTACTCATTCTGTAGTGCATCATCCTGCAACTAACTCATTAGTCACATTGCTTGCAAGGCTTATAGTGATGTGCATTTCCGAGAGGGTCCAGAGATAGCTCTCCGAAACATGGAGTGACAAATCCTAATCTTGATCTATGCCAACCCAATAAACACCTTCGGAGACACCTGTAGAGCATATTTATAATCACCCTTTTAAATTGTGACGTTTGATAGCACACAAGGTGTTCCTCCGGTATTCATAGTTGCATAATCTCATAGTCTAAGGAACATGCATAACTCATGAAGAAAGCAGTAGCAATGAAACTGTAACGATCATAATGCTAAGCTAACGGATGGGACATTGTCGGTGTCAAAACCAGCGGATCTCGGGTAGGGGGTCCCGATCTGTGCGTCAAGGCTGATGGTAATAGGAAGCAAGGGACACAGATGTTTACCCAGGTTCGGGCCCTCTCGATAGAGGTAAAACCCTACTTCCTTGATTAATATTGAAGATATGGGTAGTACAAGAGTAGATCTACCACGAGATCGTAGAGTCTAAACCCTAAGAGCTAGCCTATGATGGTATGATTGTGATTGTGATCGGCCTTCTAAGGACCAACCTCTCCGGTTTATATAGACACCGGAGAGGGCTAGGGATTACATGGAGTCGATTACAAGGAAGGAAACACAATATTCGGATCGCCAAGCTTGCCTTCCACGCAAAGGGGAGTCCCATCCGGACAGTGGCCGAAGTCTTGAGTCTTGTATCTTCACGCTTCAATAATCCGGACATTGTACAAAGTCCGGCAGCCGGATACCCCCTAATCCAGGACTCCCTCAGTAGCCCCTGAACCAGGCTTCAATGACGATGAGTCTGGCGCGCAGTATTGTCTTCGGCATTGCAAGGCGGGTTCCTTTTCCGAATACTACAAAGTAATTATTGAGCACTTGAATCGTGTCCGGATCCACAAAATGGTCTTTACACACCGCTGTAGAGAGAATGATATTTCACAAATGCAATCTGCTGACAACTTTTTTAGGCGACGTGACATGTTATTACGATCGGATCATTATTCGAACCGTTTTCCCACAACCTGCCATGGCGCATATTGCGAGGCAGTTTCTTTGACACATCTTGTCAAGGCAGAGATTGTGTCCCCTTATCACGGGATTCTCATCAATACGGGTATGGGTAATCCCACCATGCCATCAATCATTGCGCTTAGGAAGCAAGAGATTCGCTACGGGCAAGTGGGGAGGCGGACCGCTTTCGTCGCCTCTATAAAGGGATAAGATTTCCTCATTTTTACCCATGCCTTCTTTCTCCCTTGCCCACTCTTGCCCCCTCAAGCTCCAGCGCCCAAGCCCAAGTCTTCTCTGCACAGCTAAACATGTCCGGAGCAGGAGGCAAGTGGGTGGCCTCCACCGTCAAGGAGAAGCACGTCACAAATCTTCGGGCGGCCGGATACTTGGCTACAGACATAGCGCACCGGCTACCGGACGCCGGGCAGGTCATTCCGACCCCAGGACCCCACGAGAGGGTCGTGTTCGTTGCCCACTTCATCTATGGACAGGGATTTCCACTTCATCCCTTCGTCCGCGGGCTTATGTTCTGCTACGGGCTATATTTCCATGATCTAGCCCCAAATTTCGTCCTCAACATCTCGGCGTTCATCGTCGTATGCGAGGCCTTCCTCCGCATCCGGCCTCACTTTGGCCTGTGGCTGCAAACCTTCTGCGTGAAGTCGATGATTGTAAGCGGCCAGCAAGCGGAGTGCGGAGGAGCCATGGTGGGTAAGATGTCAAACGTCACCTGGCTTGATGGTTCCTTTGCGGAGACCGTAAAAGGGTGGCAATAGGGGTGGTTCTACATCACCAAGCCGCGCGGTGCCAACTGGGCGGCGGCCCCCGAGTTCCGAGCCGGAGCCCCCATGCGGCTCACCTCCTGGGAAAGGAAGGGCCTGTCCTGGGGCGAATCTACAGAGCTGACCGGACTCCAGACCTGCATCAAGAGCATGAAGGACAAGAACATCAAGCTTGTCAATGTGATCCAGGTCATGCTCGTTTGCTGGATTCTGCCATGCCAAAGGCAGGCATTCAATCTGTGGGAGTTCGTCCCGGCCGAACACCAGATGCTCCGGAAGCTCTATGACATGACGCACAAAGGCGCATGGAAGGTGTTGTTCAAGGCCTCCGAAGTACCTCCTCCCACATCCGAGGACTGCGGGCTTCACGCCGCGCGTGCTCCTAGTCAGGTGAGTTCTTAGACTACCATCGGATTCGATTCTTCCCAATATATTCATGGGAGAGCCTTAAGTAGTCATGCTCATTTTTTCAGGATTACGTGGAGACAGCGGAGCAGGTTCACTGTCTGGCTCCGCTGCTAGAAGGCCCAGCTGATGCTCTCCTGACGGAGATGCTGGTCCCGGCACTGCACAAGGTGCCGGAGAAGAAGGCCAAAAAGAAGGCCCCGGGGATCCGAAAGGGTCTCCGGCGTAAGGTTGTACCAGAAGCCTCGTCCGAAGACGACGAGGCACACTCCTCCCACGACGTGGAGGAAGAAGAAGAATAAGACGCCCCATCCAGAAAGGATGAGGGGCCTGGGGAGGCGGACCAGGGGGGCGGAAAAGGTCCTCGGCGCAAGGCCATCATACCCACGTCGTCTGATGACGACGAGACAGATTCCTCCAGCGGAGGCGGGGGGAATCAAGAAGAAATTGTACCTCCCCACCCTGGGGAGGAGAAAAATAGAAAAGCCGCCCCGGAGGGGGAGGTTGGGGCGTCCAAGAAGGGGAAGGTGTCCCTTTCGAACTACTCCGCCACGGCCGCTCACAGCGAGGAGGGGTGGATGCCCAGGGGAAGCCCCCAGTGCGATCGTAAGTGTGCGCACTCCATCATAACTTCACTCTACAGCTTTTGTTTAACACCGAACATATGTGCAGTCCGGCCAGGGCTCACCCCGAGGTATCTTCCTCCGGGTCCCTGAGCGATTCGGAGATGAATATGCTTCCGACAGCCACTACTCCTCAGCTCGCGGATGACACGGAGGTGTTGTCCCGAAGGCTCCCAGAGCAGGGGGAGGTGACTCTGGAGATGCCCTGAGGCGGGGTCCCAGATGTCAGACACGCGGGGTTCAAGATCCCCGTGGATCGTGTCGATGAGAGCCACAGTAGGCCGGGCTCTCAGCCGAACACTGTCCCGGAACCTTCAATGGTTCCGAACTCAGGCGGACAACCCCTCGTTAGGGAGGGCGAGCCATCTGCATCGAGGACTTCTGTTGCACCCGAGGCGCTGGATTGTCTGCTAGAAGCGCTTCACGGTGCTTCCATGGATGAAGAGCACTGTGCTCTTATGAGTACGGTGATTCAGAAGGTTTCGTCCGCCAAGAGCGGACTAACCGAAGCTTGCACGAGCCTCCTGACAGGCTTTGAGGTAAGTAATAAATATGTGTAAAATTACCACCCAATTGGTAGTAGCCCCTGATACTCTATTTGGTGTTCAAAAAGAAAAGCCAAACGGAGGGTCAATTATAATCCGCATGAGTCTAATAATAAGTATTCGTGTGAATAAGCAGGCTGTGTTGCTTGCCGCTGCTACCCGCACCGCTGAGGTTGTCGAACTAAAGTGGGACCTGGAGCAGGCACAGGGAGAGCTCGGCCTCACGAAGAGGCAGCTCGAGGAGAATAAACGTAAGCGATTCCCCACTCTCATGTATTTAAAGATAGGCAAAATTGACTAGTTTAACGCCAAAGCGTCATAACTGTGTAACAGGGGCCACCGCCAAAGTGGCATCCCTGAAGAAAGCGTTGTCCGAGGCTGAAGACAAGGCGGCCTTGGAATGCAAGGAGCGCGAAAAGCAAAGTGCTAGAGTGGGCGAGGTACAACAAGAGCTCTGGGACCTCGGCAAGAAGTATGAGTCCGTGGAGCATGATCTGAAGATGAAAAGAGGCCGAGCTTGTGAAGGCCCTTGTGTGTGTGAAAGACACCAAGGCCGAAGACGAGAAGGCACAGCAGGAGATCCAGGAGGCCAAAAAAATAGCAGCGGGTAAGAAGTTCTTTATGCAAAGTAAACATGTGGAGGAGGCATTTCTTTTACTTACTCGAATTCGGAGCTCTCCAGGGGCATTCGCAGATCTACCATGCAGCGTATCAGATGCTACGGAGTTCTACCGTGCCCAGGAGGGGAGCTCAATGGAGAAGCTGTTCTGGTCCCAATATGCTGGGGCCGAACATCCAATGCCTCTGAGTGACCAACTAAAGCAGTTGGTCGAACTCCACAGGGCGGCCGAACTGGCTATGAAAGGTTTCATAGTCCGGATGTGGCCTGGTGAGCTCTTGCCGAGTAGCTACTTTGGCCTAATCAAGCGGATGGTGGATGCCTGTCCGTGGCTTGAAGTGATCAAGCGATCCGTTTGCATTGAGGGTGCCCGCCGGGCCTTTGCCCGCGTCAAGGTGCATTGGGGCAAGCTGGATGCGGAGAAGCTGGTGAAGGACAGGCCGCCTGAGGGCAAGGCGCATCGCCATCCCGAGATGTACTATGATGGCGTTATGAAGGGTGCTCGTCTCGTGGCCGATGAATGTACCAAGGACACCATTTTAGAGTGAATTCACCTCTGTCATGTTTGTAATTTAAAGACGAAGTTACTTGCGCTATGTAGCGCTTTTGTTATTTAAAATATTACCTTCTGTGCGGCTGTTTATAAAATTCTGAAAGTAGGCCAGTCGTCGGCTTCCGCCCCCGCGTAACTAGTACTGGGGAGTTCGTGGAAAACCCGGACACTCTTTATCCAAGTGTTTGGTCCCTTAAGGAGGTGTCCGGCGCAGCGAACAAGGCAATCGGACTATGCGGCTTTATAACTTTCATTTAGCCATAGAAGTCTACAATTTTAAATTTCGGCGAAGCCCCTAGAATCCGGAAGGCCGAATTGGGGCGCTATACACGCCTAGATCAGACGAAGCCGATTTATCGCCTAAAGCGGAAAATCTTTAAGGATTTTAAGACCTCTCGAACAGTGACCAGCTCTCGCCACATCACGCCGGTCAGTTTTCGGCTTTCTCTACTGAGGTGCTCGTCCGGAAGAACTGGGACACAATCATAGTAGTTCTCCCTGCGCTACCTTAGCTGATATAAAGGAACGTAAGGCACCAAAATAAAGGGAGCCGGGCTATCCCAACTGTAGACCCAAGACATGATTCGGAGCTGATGCATATAGTGCTATAAGTTCGGGGTGCCGCACTGTTGAAAGTGTTTGGACTTTACTTGCCATATTACGAGGCGCCATGAGCAGCCCCTGGCAAACTGACTGTACCAAGGTGTACGGATGTAACATCAAAGAAACATTTATAAGAGAAAAAATGCTCAAAGGAGAATAATAAGCTGACGCTCTATATAATCTCCCATTGATGAATGATACGTTTAAGCGTATGTTTACAATGGATGCATTAAGCGGAGATAAATAGGACTATTTGACATGTCCTATCAAGGGGCAGGCTGTGTACAGATAGATAAAGCAGGTATAATGATCGTAAATAGATTCCACCTAGGTATTTCCTTCTGTGCACAACGTCTGTTGCCTCCTTGGTTGTCTCTCCCATGTAAGTCCGGCAATCCGGCTCTTCAGAGGAGGCCGCGCTAAAGCAATGTCCTGAAAGTAAAAGGGAAATATTAAGGAGGTATGTAGCGGTTATCCGCACTGTTGACTGAGTCGTTGTTGCGCCTCAGCCTACACCCATGGTATCTTGAGTGCGTAACTGTGTACGCGTGACACGAATGCTGCTTTGATGGGGCTTGAGCAGAGGCCGGACTGCTAGTCGCACTCTTGGCGTGCTTGATGATCCTATTGCGGGGTGCTCCGGACTCTCTTGACGGTGCTCGAAGTTGTTGCCGGATTGGTTTGTCGGAGTAGGCCGCATTGTACTTCTGCTGCGAGGGCTGCCGTATGCTCTTCTGTTCGAAGGGAGCGGTCCATATTTCCATTGACAGTGATGACCCCGCGCATTCTTGGCATCTTGAGCTTGAGGTATGCATAATGTGGTACCGCATTGAATCTAGCGAATGCGGTTCGTCCGAGCAGTGTGTGGTAACCACTACGGAAAGGGACGATATCGAAGATTAACTCTTCGCTCCGGAAGTTGTCCGGGGATCCGAAGACCACTTCCAATGTTATATAGCCCGTACAGTGGGCCTCTACTCTAGGAATTACACCTTTAAAGGTGGTTTTGGTGGGCTTGATCCTTGAAGGGTCAATGCCCATTTTGTGCACTGTGTCCTAATAAAGCAGGTTCAGGCTGCTGCCGCCGTCCATAAGGACTCGCGTGAGGTGGAATGCGTCGATGATTGGGTCTAAGACCAATGCGGCTGAGCCGCCGTGACGGATGCTAGTAGGATGATCCCTACGATCAAAGGTGATCGAACAAGCTGACCATGGGTTGAATTTGGGGGCGACTGGCTCCATCGCATAGACGTCTCGTAGCGCTCGCTTCCGTTCCCGCTTGGGGATGTGATTGGCGTAGATCATGTTGACCGTTTTCACCTGGGGGGGAGGGAATTTCTTTTGTCCCCCCGTGTTCGGACGCCGGGGCTCTTCGTCATCGTCGCTGTGTAACCCCTTGTCCTTGTTTTCGGCATTTATTTTGCCGGCCTGTTTGAACACCCAGCAGTCTCTATTGGTGTGGTTGGCTGGCTTGTCCGGGGTGCCATGAATTTGGCACGAGCGCTCCAGTATGCGGTCCAGACTGGACGGTCACTGATTATTTCTTTTGAACGCCTTTTTCCGCTGGCCGAACTTGGATCCGCTGAATCCGGCGTTTACTGCCGTGTGTTCAGTGTTGTCACCGTTGTTCCGTCGCTTATGTCAGTTGCGTCATGGCTTGACGTTGTTATCGCGGACATCTGAAGTGCCGGAATGTGGTATTGTGCCGTTGCGATACAACCAGCTATCCTCGCCCACGCAAAAGCGGGTCATTAGTGTTGTGAGAGCTGCCATGGACTTGGGTTTTTCCTGGCCGAGGTGTCGAGCAAGCCACTCGTCACGCATATTATGCTTAAAAGCCGCCAGGGCTTCGGCGTCCGGACAGTCAACTATTTGGTTCTTTTTAGTTAGGAACTGAGTCCAGAATTTCCTGGCTGACTCTCCGGGCTGTTGAGTAATGTGGCTCAGGTCATCAACGTCCGGTGGTCGCACTTATGTGCCCTGGAAGTTGTCGAGGAATGCGTCTTCCAGGTTTTCCCAACTGCCAATTGAATTTGCTGGCAGGCTGTTTAGCCAGTGCTGTGCTGGTCCTTTGAGCTTAAGGGGAAGATACTTGATGGCGTGTAGATCATCTCCGCGGGCCATGTGAATGTGGATAAGGAAATCTTTGATCCATACTGCGGGGTCTGTTGTGCCATCGTATGATTCGATGTTTACGGGTTTGAACCCTTCTGGGAATTCGTGATCCATCATTCGTCAGTGAAGCAGAGGGGGTGTGCGGCGCCTCTGTGCCAGGGTATGTGGCTACGCAGTTTGAATTGGTTTGGGTTGCTGTGTTTGGCCCGGCCGGATTTGTTGATAATGTATCCGGCATGACGGTCATCCTCGTGCGCTGGGGCGCGCCCCCGCGATCCGTAGATCGATCTTGGCTGTCCTGCTTTGTTTTCCAGGATATCTTGCAGGTCTTGCCTGTTTCCCTGGGCCGTAGTGTATCGCCGTGGTGGTGCAGGCTGGTACTTGGGCTGATATTCCGTTTTATCCCGGCCACGGGGTGGCCGGTCAGCCGTTTGGCGCTCGATTCCATATTCGTGGGCTGCCAGGACTTCAGTCCATCTGTCTGTGAGCAGGTCTTGATCAGCTTGGAGTTGCTGCTGTTTCTTCTTTAGGCTCCTCGCAGTGGCTATAAGCCGACGCTTGAAGCGCTCCTGCTCCACGGGATCCTCAGGCACGCCGAACTCGTCATCGCCGAGGCTAATCTCGTCTTCGGAGGGAGGGCATGTAGTTGTCCTCCTCCGGGTATCCGTCTGTCGCCTGTTCTTCTGGGCTGACCTGCTCATCTTCCTATTCGGCCTGCTCGAAGGCAGGCTGGTCAGGGTTATATTCCTCTTCGGCACCATCCGGATTGCTTTCGTCTCTGGGGCCGATATTGCTGTGGCGGGGCTTGAGCGGCACCGACGACGCCCATGCTTTGCTTTTCTCCCTGAGGGGTTGTCCTCTGTTGCCTCGTCGCCATTAGCTTCCTTCGGAGTGTCCACCATATATATATCATATGAGGAGGTGGCTGTCCACCGCCCTATGAGCGGTGGCTCCTGTAATTCTCCTGCATCGTCGTCCATACCGTCGATGTCTTCGGAGTTGAAGTCAAGCACGTCGGTTAAATCATCGACCGTGGCAATGAAGTGGGTGGTGGGTGGGCAACGAATTCCATCGTCGCCTGCTTCCCACTCGAGCCGGACATAGTTCGGCCGAGAGCCTCCTGACAAAGAGAGAGACTTTAATGAGTTCGGCATGTCGCCAAAGGGTGAGTGCTGAAAGATGTCCGCAGCGGTGAACTCCATTACCGGAGCCCAACCAGGCTCGGCGGGCTCGGGAACGCGTGGACTGGATCCTACAACCGGATACGAATCCGGGGGTCCGGAGTCACAGGCTTCCTCAGAAGCAAGGCCTGTGTTCGGCTCCATCGCCGATGAGGGTATGGCCTGCGGGGCAGGGTCCATCCCTCCGTCCCTAGGCAACGCAGCCTGCTCCGGATTTGAGTCTGGGGCTACTGCAGGGGTGATATCTCGAGCGTTGTCTGACAGTAGGTCCAGGCCATGCTCGTCGTGACTGTCCGGTGCTCCTGGCGCGGGCCCAAATCCGTCGAAGATCAAGTCTCCGCGGATATCCGCAGTGTAGTTCAGGTTTCCAAACCTGATTTGGTGGCTAGGGGAGTAGCTATCGATCTGCTCCAGATGGCCAAGCGAATTGGCCCGTAGTGTGAAGCCGCCGAACACGAAGGTCTGTCCGGGGAGGAAAGTCTCATCCTAGACAGCGTCGTTGATGATGATTGAAGGAGCCATCGAGCCTTGCAGCGACGTCACAGAGGAACTCTCAATGAAAGCACCAATGTCGGTGTCAAAACCGGCGGATCTCGGGTAGGGGATCCCGATCTGTGCGTCAAGGCTGATGGTAACAGGAAGCAAGGGACACAGATGTTTACCCAGGTTCGGGCCCTCTTGATGGAGGTAAAACCCTACTTCCTGCTTGATTAATATTGAAGATATGGGTAGTACAAGAGTAGATCTACCACGAGATCGTAGAGGCTAAACCCTAAGAGCTAGCCTATGATGGTATGATTGTGATTGTGATCGACCTTCTAAGGACAAACCTCTCCGGTTTATATAGACACCGGAGAGGGCTAGGGTTTACATGGAGTCGGTTACAAGGAAGGAAACACAATATCCGGATCGCCAAGCTTTCCTTCCACACAAAGGAGAGTCCCATTCGAACACGGGCCAAAGTCTTGAGTCCTGTATCTTCACGCTTCAATAATCCGGACATTGTACACAGTCCGGCAACTGGATACCCCCTAATCCAGGACTCCCTCAGTCATGTCCATCACATCATTCTCCTAATGATTTGATCCTGTTCATCAAATGACAACACATGTCTATGGTTAGGAAACATAACCATCTTTGATTAATGAGCTAGTCAAGTAGAGGCATACTAGGACACTATGTTTTGTCTATGTATTCACACATGCACTAAGTTTCTAGTTAATACAATTCTAGCATGAATAATAAACATTTATCATGAAATAAGGAAATAAATAATAACTTTATTATTGCCTCTAGGGCATATTTTCTTCAATGGTGTCACCAATCGATGATTAGATTGGCGACGACACAAGTTTTGTGCCAGAATTCCCACACTTCGCCTCAACCGAACTCTTGGAGAAGGTTGAAACTCCAACCCACTATCTGGACGACGAGCCCGACGGATCACACCTTCCCGCGATCTCATGCTCCACAACTCTAGATCTGGTTGAGGAACAACAGGCACTCCCCACCCGAGCTCCAATGTTATATCGGGCTTGGGATGGAAACCATGCTATATCAGACCAAGCATGGTGCTTAGATCCTAGGGTGCAATATGGCGGCCAGGCTAGCCAAGCCCCACAACAATTACCATGCCATTGTTAGATCAACCTTGGGAAAATTTATCTGGGAGACTGATGTTATCGGATTGAAACAAAATTTTCGCTCCCACCCACCCCCACGTCGAGTATCGCCCGGATCAAACGGGCCCAACCGACATCTAGGATATAGCTCTCGTTTTACAATGTAGAAACAAGACGACCCAAGAATTTTGGATGTGCTTATTGTTTATGAAAAAACAAAATTTTGAATTGGACGGATTAGGAAGTCGTAGTGGCATTCTGCCTCAATGTATACGATGAAGGGATTCCAAAAGACGTATTTTGACAACGGCTAAGAATGTTTAACAAACTCTCTAAGGCAGTGAACAAATATTGCATCATGGAGGACGCTTGGTTCACAAACAACGGCACAAGAACCCTAGCTTGAAACTACCCAATGCAGGGGAAGAAAGCATACGCTCACTATCGGTGCTAATACCGGTGGATCTCGGGTAGGGTCCCGAGATGGTGGTCTAGGAATAATGGTAACATGGGGGAAACAGGAGATGATGTTTACCCAGGTTCAGGCCTTCTTGAACAGGTAAAACCCTATGTCATGCTTGATTATATTGTTGTGATGGAGTACATAGTAAAAGATGATCTACCTCGAGATCGTATGATTATGTTCCAAACTCTAAGGCTGGCAATCGTGCCTCTACAGATAAACCCCTCGACTTATATATCCACCGGGGGTACCTAGGTTACACACATGGTCGGTTGCCATCATGCCGGCTATTGAGCTATCCTTGAAGTACATCCCAAGTCTTCGGAGGTTTCCATCTAGGTTACGTCGAGGTTCGTAGCTTCAGGGGTCCTTCCTTTTAATGATCGGCAGGCTATGATACGTCTCCAATGTATCTATAATTTATGAAGTATTCATGTTGTTATATTATCATTCTTGGGTGTTTTACAACCATTTTATAGCAACTTTATATCATTTTTTGGGACTAACCTATTGACCCAGTGCCCAGTGCCAGTTGTTGTTTTTTGCTTGTTTTTTACATCGCAGGAAATCAATATCAAACGGAGTCCAAACACCGTGAAGCTCCTTGGAGAATTTGTATGGACCATAACACCCAGATTGGGCCAGAGCAACACCTGGGGGGTGCCCCGAGGGGGGCACAACCCACTAGGGCGCGCCTGGGCCCCCAAGCGCGCCCAGGTGGGTTGTGCCCACCTCGGTGGCCTCCCGCACCCCTTCTTTGCCCTATAAAATCCCAAATATTCCAAAACCCTTTGGGGTAGCCCTAGATCAGAAGTTCCGCCGCTGCAAGGCCTCTGTATCCATGAGATCCAATCTAGACCCCATTCTGGCACCCTGCCGGAGGAGGAGATCATCACCGGTGGCCATCTTCATCATCCCAGCGGCCACCATGATGAGGAGGGAGTAGTCCACCCTCGGAGTTGAGGGTTTGTACCAGTAGCTATGTGTTTAATCTCTCTCTCTCTCTCATGTTCTTGAGATGTCACGATCTTGATGTATCGCGGGCTTTGTTAATATAGTCGGATCATATGGTGTTTTCCCCTCTCTATCTTGTTGTGGTGAATTGAGTTTTTCCCTTTGAGATTTCGTTGTTATCAGATTGAATACTTTTATGGATTTGAGAACACTTGATATATGTCTTGCTGTTGAATACTCGTGGTGACAATGGGGTATCGTATTGATTCAATTGATATATGTTTTGGCACTCAACTCACAGATTCCCGAGGTGACATTGGGATAATCTATGCATAGGGGTTGATGCACATTCTTGTCTTTTGTTTTTGTGGTAGAAATCTTGGGGCACTCTTTGAAGTACTTTGTGTTGGATTGAGTATTATGAATATAAATTTGCTTTGGTGTTATTTTAGTACGAACTCTAGGATAGATCGAATGAAAAGAATAGCTTTGTGTTATTTTAGTACGAACTCTTGAATAGATCAAACGGAAAGAATAACTTTGAGGTGGTTTCGTACCCTACAAACAATCTTATCTTATGTTATCCGCTAGATAGGAACTTTGGAGTGATTCTTCATCGCACTTTGAGGGATGGTTATATGATCCAATTATATTAGCATTGTTGAGAGATTGCACTAGTGAAAGTACGGACCCTAGGCCTCATTTTCAAGCATTGCAATACCGTTTTGTGCCTGTTTACTATTTGCTACCTTGCTGTTTTTATTTATTCAGATTATAAAAATATATTTATACCATCAATATTACACTTTTATCACCATCTCTTCGCCGAACTAGTGCACCTATACAATTTGCCATTGTATTGCGTGTGTTGGGGACACGAGAGATTTCTTGTATTTGGTTACGGGGTCGTTTGAGAGAGACCACCTTCATCCTACAGCTCTCACGGATTGATAAACCTTAGGTCATCCACTTGAGGGAAAATTGCTACTGTCCTACAAAACTATGCGCTTGGAGGCCCAACACGTGTCTACAAGAATAAAGTTGCATAGCAGACATCAAGCTCTTTTCTGGCGCCGTTGCCGGCGAGGTGAGTGCTTGAAGGTATATCTTTAGATCTTGCAACCGAATATTTTAGTTTCTTGTTTTATCACTAGTTTGGTTCATAAAAGAAAACTACAAAAAAATGGAATTGAGGTTGCATCATATTATTGATCATCTTTATAATATCTTTCTTGAAAATGATGGTTCGGAAAATTGTGCTCAATTGATAGAAGAAGAATTTAATAAAATGATTGGCATGAATGATGAGCATGATTGCAATGTTGTTAGGATGAATTCTTTGAATATCCAAAATGCTAATGATGATTGCACTAGCCATGATAATGATGTCTCCTATAAGAATGTCAATTTTTGCGGAGTAAGGGAGTGCACACGCCCACCAAAAAGAAAGATAGATTTTGGAAGAAGCATAAATATTTAGAAACGAAAAAGTTGCAAGAGAGGCTAGATGATTGTGCTGAAAGATTTAATATTTTTCACCATCCTTGTGAACTTTGCAATGAACATGGTCATTAAATCTCCAATGCTATCTGTTTCATGATCAAATTGTGTCCAAAATTTTGATAACTTGATTACCCTTGAGCATCATAAAGAGCTTAGTCTTATTTTGGGGTATGAAGAAATGAAACGTATAACTAAGGGTATTCCAAAATTTAATCTCAATAGAATTCTTGATTTTGATCTAGAGGATATTTATATGTTTTGTGCGGTAAATTCATTGAGAATCCTTATATTGCCAACTATTTAAAGACAAGAAAACAAATAGAGTATGAAGAGAGTAATAATGAAAGGGAAAATATTTCCCAATACCCTCCTAGTGTTTATTATGATGAGTCAGGTAACGAGGAGGAGCTTCCTATCCAATCAATCTCTTCAACAAGAAGCTCGAAAAAAATGATTAAACCCACACGTGAGGTGGTGAAGAAGAAAAAGAAAAGAAGAAAAAGTAGAGGTAAAAAGGTAACTCTCCCAAGTAATATTGCTCCTATCACCATTGTGCCTCATGAAAGTGAATCAAATATGTTGATGGAGGCTGATGATATTGAGTATGATTTTGTGATGCCTACTACTTGTTGTGATGATTATGATTGGGAAGACAACGATGTCTCTTATGATATTGAAAATCTTTTTGGCACTTGCTTTAAATAATATGATAATAATGTTTGTTGTACTATTGGTGCCATTCATGCTATTGATAAGAATGATTATGATGATATGCAAACCACAAGCTTGGGGATGCTATGTTTGATGAGTAAGAAATTTTTGAAGATTTATTTGCTGAAAATAATGCTTGTCCCAAGCTTGGGGATGCTTTGCATAATGAATATGATCCTTTGATTCCTTCTACTTTTGATAAGAAAATTTATTATGATGATAGCATGCCTCCTATTTATGATGATTACGATAATGAAAGTGGGTTTGGAAGAGTGTCAACTCTTGGTAGTAGTGATCCCACTATTTTGGAGGGTGTTGAATATTATTACAATATTGATGAAAGTGGCTTTGGAGAGGTCATGACATTATTTAGTGATACATCCACTATTTTGGAAGAGGTTTCAATTGACTATGATGAGAACAAAGTTGCTACTTATGATGATTATTATGATGACATGTATGCCATAAAGAGTGATAAATCTTCCATGCTTTTGGATCATGAAAAGAATGCTTTATGTGATGGTTGTATGGATGAATCTATTCATGATGCTACTGAAAATTATTATGAGAGAGGAACTTATGATTTATGATGCTCTTGTTATGTTTCAACTTTTATCTTTTATGCGAGCATCATTGAAATCATCATGCCTAGCTAAATGACATTAAAGAAAAGCGCTTGTTGGGAGACAACCCAACACTTTACCTACTGTTTTTGTGTGTTCACATGATTAGGCTACTGTATTCATCATGTTTTATTGATTTTGTTTCAACAAAGTGCCAAGTAAAGCCTTTGGGATCATGTTGGGTGATAGTTGATTTGATCTTGCTGAAAAACATAAACTTTTGTGCTCACGAAAATAACTCTCATTTTTAACAGAAGAGTGCTTTTGAGTTTATTCTTTTGCAGAAGATTAATATAAAAATTTCTCACGTGGTCCAGTCTGTTTCATAATTTTTGTAGTAGTATAAGTATGGTTTGAGTACAGATTACTACAGACTGTTCTGTTTTTGACAGATTCTGTTTTCAATGCATAGTTTGCATGTTTCCTTGTTTCTATGGCTTATATTGCTCAATATAAACTGTGGAAATTATATGCTACAGCAGGCATGGTGTGGAAACAATTATGAATCTTGTCTTTAAAAGTACCAAAGTGAAATGGTTTGCTCTTTATCATACTAACCTATCTCACGAAGTTCTGCTAAGTTTTGTGTGAATGAAGTTTTCAAGTTTTGGGTGAGATGTCGATATGAGGAGAATAAGGAGTGACAATACCCTAAGCTTGGGGATGCTCAAGGAACCCCCAAGGTAATATTCAAGGAAGATCCAAGCAACTAAGCTTGGGGATTCCCCAGAAGGCATCCCCTCTTTCGTCTCCAACATTATCAGTAACCTCACTTGGAGCTATGTTTTCATTCATCACATGATATGTGTTTTGCTTGGAGCGTCAATTTATTTTGTTAGGATTTTCTTGCTGTTATTTAGAATAATGTTTTGCATCTTTTATTTCAATAAAAGTGGCAATGATAGCCTTTGCCATGCTTATTTTGCAAGTATACTTGTTGCTGTTTGAAAACAGAAAGTTTACCGCTGTTGCAAAAGTTCCCTAGAAAAGTCAGAATATGATAAATTGTTGAAACTTTTTGAAAAATAAGCTCTGATAAATTTCCTACAGTGTGGTATTTTTCTCATAATTTTTTGAGTTAGGGAAGTATGATGAATCTTGCATTCTTTACAGACTGTACTGGTTTGGCGGATTGCTGTTATGTTTGCATATGTTTGCTTGTTTAATGATTCTATTTGACGATAGTAGTATTAAATATGCAGAGAGATTTAGTATGTAATGTTTAATAATAATTTTAGTTATTTGCTACAGTAGATAATGATAAGGTTTTTGCATTGGTTTATACTAACTTATCTCACGAGTTCTTGTTGAGTTTTGTGTGGATGATGTTTTTGAGATTTAGGGAAACCGTGATATAAGAGGAATTAAGGAGACACAAAAGCTCAAGCTTGGGGATGCCCAAGGCATCCCAAGCTAATATTCCAAGAAGTCTCGAGCATCTAAGCTTGGGGATGCCCCGGTAGGCATCCCACCTTTCTCCTTCGACAATTATCGGTTAGTATCGATTGAGCCTAAGTTTTTGCTTCTTCACATGAGTTGTGCTATTCTTAGAATGTCATTCTATTTTCATTTTGCTTGCTGTTTTAATAAAATACTTAGACCTGAATGTTTTTAAATAAAAGAGAGTCCTCAAATAGCTACCCATTTTCATAACTACTCACTTGATCTTCACTTATATCTTTTTTGGAGTAGTTTGTCATTTACTCTCGTGCTTCACTTATATCCTATGAGTAAACTGTTGAATGAATTGAATATCATGAAGTTGAAATTACATGTTCATATCATGCCTAGTAGTGGCTTCGCATTGGGTTTAGAAAGTGAAAGCTTTTGAAGCTTGACAATCACAATATTGGTCATACAAGCAATTCACGAATAATTAGTATAAGGAAGAGAACTTTCACATGCAAATACACTATCTTGGAAATATTTTGTGATTTTGAGCCTCCGTCAAAATATTATATGCCAAAATTGTTGACGTTGGACAAGGAAGACTTCATATTCACATAGAAGTTATATTTTCATAGATCCTTCAACATGTGGTGCTTGCCCCCTATCTTTGCTAGCCAAAAATTCTGCACCAAGTAGAGATACTACTTGTGCATCCAAAAACTCTTAAACCCAAATCTTATTTTCGAGAGTCCACCATACCTACCTATGGATTGAGCAAGATCCTTCAAGTAAATTGTCATCGGTGCAAAAAGGCAATAAAAATTGCTTCTAAAAGTGTTAGATCATTTAGTGTAAGAGAAAATTAAGTGTTGTACAAACTTCTGATGGCAAAGAATAAAAGTGACAGACTGCATAATAAAGGTTGCTATCATAAGGGGCAATATAACGTGACGTTCTTTTGCACTAAGGGGTTGAGCATACAAACAAATAAGCCCATGGCAACCTCTGCTTCCCTCTGCGAAGGGCCTATCTTTTACTTTTATGTATTTACTTTCATGCAAGAGTCAAAGTTTTTCTCTCTATTCCTTTTTATTTTTATCCTTTGGCAAGCATCATGTGGTGAGGAAAGATCTAGGCACATATATCCAGTTGAATATGGGTAACAGGAGTTATTATTGTTGACATCACCCAAAGGTGAATACGTTGGGAGGTGAAATTATAAGCCGCTATCTTTCTATGTGTCCGGTTGAAACTTTTTGCTCATTTGTATGCGGTGAGTGTTAGCAATCATAGAAGACTATATGATGGTTGAGTATGTGGAACTATGACTTAGACTCTATTGAATAAGTTGAATTGCAATTGCTTGGTGACTGAGAACATAGGTTGTTGAGTTTCAAGAGAATTCATTGTTTGAACCTTAACATGTGAATTGGTTGCTACTATAACATGATAAATTTTATAAGAAAGAATTGCTATTATGATGCTAGGGAAAGTGATTGAAATTATCATTGATCAAACTTATGCACTTTGCTAGCACTCACACTTCATAAATTAAGCTTGGGGATGCTGATAAGTCTCCAACGTATCTATAATTTATGAAGTATTCATGTTGTTATATTATCATTCTTGGGTGTTTTACAACCATTTTATAGCAACTTTATATCATTTTTTGGGACTAACAAATTGACCCAGTGCCCAGTGCCAGTTGTTGTTTTTTGCTTGTTTTTTACATCACAGGAAATCAATATCAAACGGAGTCCAAACACCACGAAATTCCTTGGAGAATTTTATGGACCAGAACACCCAGGATGGGCCAGAGCAGCACCTAGGGGTGCCCCGAGGGGGGCACAACCCACCAGGGCACGCCTGGGCCCCCAGGCGCGCCTAGGTGGGTTGTGCCCACCTCGGTGGCCCCCCGCACCCCTTCTTTGCCCTATAAAATACCAAATATTCCAAAACCCTTCGGGGTAGTGCTACCTCTTGAGCATGCGTTGGTTTTCCCTTGAAGAGGAAAGGGTGATGCAACAAAGTAGTGTAAGTATTTCCCTCAGTTTTTGAGAACCAAGGTATCAATCCAGTAGGAGGCTACACGCAAATCCCTCGTACTTGCACAAACAAATAAGAACCTTGCAACCAACGCGATAAAGGGGTTGTCAATCCCTTCACGGCCACTTGCAAAAGTGAGATCTGATAGAGATAATAAATATTTTTGCTATTTTTATAATATAGATTTGAAAGTAAAGATTGCAAAATAAAATAGATCAGAAACTTATATGATGGAAAATAGACCCGGGGGCCATAGGTTTCACTAGTGGCTTCTCTCAAGATAGCATAAGTATTACGGTGGGTGAACAAATTACTGTCGAGCAATTGATAGAAAAGTGCATAGTTATGAGAATATCTAGGCATGATCATGTATATAGGCATCACGTCCGCGACAAGTAGATCGAAACGATTCTGCATCTACTACTATTACTCCACACATCGACTGCTATCCAGCATGCATCTAGAGTATTAAGTTCATAAGAACAGAGTAACGCATTAGGCAAGATGACATGATGTAGAGGATAAACTCAAGCAATATGATATAAACCCCATCTTTTTATCCTCGATGGCAACAATACAATACGTGCCTTGCTGCCCCTGATGTCACTGGGAAAGGACACCGCAAGATTGAACCCAAAGCTAAGCACTTATCCCATTGCAACAAAGATCAATCTAGTAGGCCAAACCAAACTGATAATTCGAACAGACTTGCAAAGATAACCAATCATACATAAAAGAATTCAGAGGAGATTCAAATATTGTTCACAGATAATCTTGATCATAAACCCACAATTCATCGGATCTTGACAAACACACCGCAAAAATAATTACATCAAATAGATCTCCAAGAAGATCGAGGAGAACTTTGTATTGAGATCCAAAGAGACAGAAGAAGCCATCTAGCTAATAACTATGGACTCAAAGGTCTATGGTAAACTACTCACACTTCATCGGAGAGGCTATGGTGTTGATGTAGAAGCCCTCTGTGATTGATTACCCCTCTGGCGGAGCGCCGGAAAAGGCCCAAGATGGGATCTCACGGGTACAGAAGGTTGCGGCGGTCGAAATAGGGTTTCGTGGTGCTCCTGGATGTTTTCAGGGTATATGAGTATATAGGCGAAGGAAGTCGGTCAGGGGAGCCATGAGGGGCCCACGAGGGTGGGGGGCGCGCCTCCCTACCTCGTGGCTTCCTTGTTTCTTTCTTGACGTCCAGTCCAAGTCTCCTGGATTGCGTTTGTTCCAAAAATAACTCTCCCGAAGGTTTCATTCCGTTTGGACTCCATTTGATATTTCTTTTCTGCGAAACACTAAAATTAGCAAAAAAAAACCCAGCAATTTGGGCTGGGCCTCCGGTTAATAGGTTAGTCCCAAATATAATATAAAAGTGCTTAGTAAAGCCCATTAAACATCCAAAACAGGTAATATAATAGCATGGAACAATCAAAGTTTATAGATACGTTGGAGACGTATCAAGCATCCCCAAGCTTAATTCCTGCTCATCCTCGAGTACGTAAATGATAAAAACAGAATTTTTGATGTGGAATGCTACCTAGCATATTTCTCAATGTAATTTTCTTTATTGTGGCATGAATGTTCAGATCCAAAAGATTCAGGATAAAAGTTTAATATTGACATAAAAATAGTAATACTTCAATCATACTTACAAAGTAATCATGTCTTATCAAAATAACATAGCCAAAGAAAGCTTATCCCTACAAAATCATATAGTTAGGCCATGGTTCATTTTCATCACACATAATGCTCCCATCATGCACAACCCCGGTTTCAACCAAGCAATTGGTTCATACTTTTTAACGCGCTTTAGCTTTTTCAACCCTCATGCAATACATGAGCGTAAGCCATGGATATAGCACTATGGGTGGAGTAGAGTATGATGATAGGGATTATGTGAGAAAACAAAAAAGGAGAAAGTCTCATATTGACGCCGCTAATCAACGGGCTATGGAGATGCCCATCAATTGATGTCAATACGAGGAGTAGGGATTGCCATGCAACGGATGCGCTAGAGCTATAAATGTATGAAAGCTCATCAAAAAGAAACTACGTTGGTGTGCATCCAACTTGCTTGCTCACGAAGACCTAGGGCATTTTGAGGAAGCCCATCATTGGAATATACAAGCCAAGTTCTATAATGAAAAATTCCCACTAGTATATGAAAGTGACAACATAAGAGACTCTCTATCATGAAGATCATGGTGCTACTTTGAAGCACAAGTGTTGAAAAAGGATAGTAACATTGTCCCTTCTCTCTTTTTCTCTCATTTTTTTCTTTTTTTATTTGGGCTTCTTTGGCCTCTTTTATTTTTCATGAAGTCCGGAGTCTCATCACGACTTTTGGGGGAATCATAGTCTCCATCATCCTTTCCTCACATGGGACAATGCTCTAATAATGAAGATCATCACACTTCTATTTATTTACAACTCAAGAATTACAACTCAATACTTAGGACAAAATATGACTCTATGTGAATGCCTCCGGCGGTGTACCGGGATATGCAATGAATCAAGAGTGACATGTATGAAAGAATTATAAAGGTGTCTTTGCCACAAATACGATGTCAACTACATGATCATGCAAAAGCAATATGACAATGATGGAGAGTGTCATAATAAACGGAACGGTGGATAGTTGCATGGCGATATATCTCGGAAAGGCTATGGAAATGCCATAATAGGTAGGTATGGTGGCTGTTTTGAGGAAGATATAAGGAGGTTTATGTGTGATAGAGTGTATCGTATCACGGGGTTGGGATGCACCGGCGAAGTTTGCACCAACTCTCAAGGTGAGAAAGGGCAATGCACGGTACCATAGAGGCTAGCAAATTGTGGAAGGGTAAGAGGGCGTAGAATCCATGGACTCACATTAGTAATAAAGAACTCATATACTTATTGCAAAAGTTTATTAACCCTCGAAGCAAAGTACTACTACACATGCTCCTAGGGGAAGGATTGGTAGGAGTTAACCATCGCGCGATCCCGACCTCCACTCATAAGGAAGGCAATCAAAGAACACCCCATGCTTCAAATTTGTCACACAATGTTTACCATACGTGCATGCTACGGGACTTGCCAAATTTAACACAAGTATTTCTCAATTTCATAATTACCCAACTAGCATGACTCTAACATTACCACCTTTATATCTCAAAAAAATATCAAGTATCAAAATTTATCATAGTATTCAATGCACTTTATATGATAGTTTTTATTATACCCAACTTGGATGCCCATCATATTAGGACTAATTTTATAACCAAAACAAATATCATGTTGTTCTAACAGACTCAAAATAATATAAGTGAAGCATGATAGATCAATAATTTCTACAAAATAAAACCACCGCCGTGCTCTAAAAAGATATAAGTGAAGCACTAGAGCAAAATTATCTAGCTCAAAAGATATAAGTGAAGCACATAGTGTATTCTAATAAATTACGATTCATGTGTGTCTCTCCCAAAAGGTGCGTACAGCAAGGATGATTGTGGTAAACTAAAAAGCAAAGACTCAAATCATATAAGACGCTCCAAGCAAAACACATATCATGTGGTGAATAAAAATATAGCATCAAGTAAAGTTACCGATGGACGAAGACGAAAGAGGGGATGCCTTCCGGGGCATCCCCAAGCTTAAGCTTTTGGTTGTCCTTGAATGTTACCTTGGGTTGCCTTGGGCATCCCCAAACTTAGGCTCTTGCCACTCCTTATTCCATAATCCATCAAATCTTTACCCAAAACTCGAAAACTTCACAACACAAAACTCAACAGAAAATCTCATGAGTTCTGTTAGTGCAAGAAAGCAAACCACCACTTTAAGGTACTGTAATGAACTCATTCTTTATTTATATTGGTGTTAAACCTTAATGTATTCCAACTTCTCTATGGTCCATACCCCCCGATACTAGCCATAGATTCATCAAAATAAGCAAACAACACACGTAAAACAGAATCTGTCAAAAACAGAACACTTTGTAGTAATCTGTAACTTTTGAATACTTATGGAACCCCAAAAATTCTACCAAAATAGGAAGTCCTAGGAAATTTGTTTATTAACTTCTTCAAAAAGAATCAACTGAAAATCACGTTTATGTGATTTATTAAAATTATTCTCGTGCGTGCAAAAGTTTCTGTTAGCTAGGCATTGACAATTTTAATGATGCTCACATCAAAGACAAGAATTGAAGCACAAAAGGAGCATAATATAGCATGTGACAAACACATCTAAGTCAAACATACTTCCTATGCATAGGCATTTTATAAGCAAACAAATTATCATAGCAAGCAAAAATTAGCATATGCAAGGAAGAAGAAAGAGACGATAACAATCTCAACATGACGAGAGGTAATTTAGTAACATGAAAATTTCTACAACCATATTTTCCTCTCTCATAATAATTACATGTAGGATCATAGGAAAATTCAACAAAATATCTAGCACATAACATATTCTCAACACGATCCACATGCATATGAAATTGACACTCTTCCAAAATAGTGGGATTATCATTAACTAAAGTCATGACCTTTCCAAACCCACTTTTATCAAAAATACCGTAAGATTGAACATTCTTCAAATATGGGGGATCTAAAGTTGACACTCTTCCAAACACTATTATCAATCTCATATTCATCATGGGGCTTAAATAAATATTCAAGATCATAAGAAGAGTCACCCCAATCATGACCATTGCAACAAGTAGTAGACATAGCAAAACTAGCATCCCCAAGCTTAGGGTTTTGGATATTATTAGCACGATTGACATAAGAGAATTTAAAATAAAATCATTGCAATAATGTTTTTTATTCAAGGAGCTATCTTGAATCTCTTCATAAATTTCTTCATCACAATTTTCAGATTCACGAATTTCAAGCAAAACCTCATAAAGATAATCTAGTGCACTCAAATCACTATGGTTTGGTTCATCATAATTGGATCTCTTAAAAAGATTGGCAACCGGATGAGGATCCATAGATCTTAGGTTCTCTATTTAGCAATAAATAAACAACTATTCCAACCAAACGAGCAAACGAGCCAAGTAAGACATCAAAGCAAACGAAAATATGAACAGAAGAAGGGCGAATAAAACGTCAAGGGTGAAGTGAGGAAGAGGAAAACGAGAGGCAAATGGCAACTAATGTAATGCAAGGGATAAGAGTTTGTGATGGGTACTTGGTATGTTTCGACTTGTGCGTAGACTCCCTGGCAACGGCGCCAGAAATCCTTCTTGCTACCTCTTGAGCATGCGTTGGTTTTCCCTTGAAGAGGAAAGGGTGATGCAGCAAAGTAGCATAAGTATTTCCCTCGGTTTTTTAGAACCAAGGTATCAATCAAGTAGGAGGCTACACGCAAATCCCTCGTACCTGCACAAACAAATAAGAACCTTGCAACCAACGCGATAAAGGGGTTGTCAATCCCTTCACGGCCACTTGCAAAAGTGAGATCTGATAGAGATAATAAATATTTTTGGTATTTTTATGATATATATTGGAAAGTAAAGATTGCAAAATAAAATAGATCGGAAACTTATATGATGGAAAATAGACTCGGGGGCCATAGGTTTCACTAGTGGCTTCTCTCAGGATAGCATAAGTATTACGGTGGGTAAACAAATTACTGTCGAGCAATTGATAGAAAAGTGCATAGCTTTGAGAATATCTAGGCATGATCACGTATATAGGCATCACGTCCGCGACAAGTAGATCGAAACGATTCTGCATCTACTACTATTACTCCACACATCGACCGCTATACAGCATGCATCTAGAGTATTAAGTTCATAAGAACAGAGTAACGCATTAGGCAAGATGACATGATGTAGAGGATAAACTCAAGCAATATGATATAAACCCCATCTTTTTATCCTCGATGGCAACAATAAAATATGTGCCTTGCTGCCCCTGCTGTCACTGGGAAAGGACACCGCAAGATTGAACCCAAAGCTAAGCACTTCTCCCATTGCAAGAAAGATCAATCTAGTAGGCCAAAGCAAACTGATAATTCGAAGAGACTTGCAAAGATAACCAATCATACATAAAAGAATTCAGAGGAGATTCAAATATTGTTCATTGATAATCTTGATCATAAACCCACAATTCATCAGATCTCGACAAACACACCGCAAAAATAATTACATCGAATAGATCTCCAAGAAGATCAAGGAGAACATTGTATTGAGATCCAAAGAGAGAGAAGAAGCCATCTAGCTAATAACTTGGACCCAAAGGTCTGTGGTAAAGTACTCACACTTCATCGGAGAGGCTATGGTGTTGATGTAGCAGCCCTCCGTGATCGATTCACCCTTCGGTGGAGCGCCAGAAGAGGCCCCAAGATGGGATCTCACGGGTACAGAATGTTGCGGCGGTGGAAATAGGGTTTCGTGGTGCTCCTGGATGTTTTCAGGGTATATGAGTATATATAGGCGAAGGAAGTCGGTCAGGGGAGCCACGGGGGGCCCACGAGGGTGGGGGCCGCGCCTACCCCCCTGGGGCGCGCCTCCCTGCCTCGTGGCCGCCTCGTTTCTTTAGTGACGTCCACTCCAAGTCTCCTGGATTGCGTTTGTTCCAAAAATAACTCTCCCGAAGGTTTCATTCCGTTTGGACTCCGTTTGATGTTCCTTTTCTGCGAAACACTGAAATAGGGAAAAAACAACAATTTGGGTTGGGCCTCCGGTTAATAGGTTAGTCCCAAAAATAATATAAAAGTGCTTAGTAAAGCCCATTAAACATCCAAAACAGGTAATATAATAGCATGGAACAATAAAAAATCATAGATACATTGGAGACGTATCAGGTAGCCCTAGATCAGAAGTTCCGCCTCCGCAAGGCCTCTGTATCCATGAGATCCATTCTAGACCCCGTTTCGGCACCCTGCCGGAGGGGGAGATCATCACCGGTGGGCATCTTCATCATCCCGGCGGCCACCATGATGAGGAGGGAGTAGTCCACCCTCGGGGTTGAGGGTTTGTACCAGTAGCTATGTGTTTAATCTCTCTCTCTCTCTCTCTCTCTCTCTCGTGTTCTTGAGATGTCACGATCTTGATGTGTTGCGGGCTTTGTTAATATAGTCAGATCATATGGTGTTTTTCCCTCTCTATCTTTTTGCGATGAATTGAGTTTTTCCCTTTGAGATTTCATTGTTATCGGATTGAATACTTCTATGGATTTGAGAACACTTGATATATGTCTTGCAATTGAATACTCGTGGTGATAATGGGGTATCTATTGATTCACTTGATATATGTTTTGGCACTCAACTCACGGATTCCCGAGGTGACATTGGGGTAATCTATGCATAGGGGTTGATGCACGTTCTTGTCTTTTGTTTCTCCGGTAGAAATCTTGGGGCACTCTTTGAAGTACTTTCTGTTGGATTGAGTATTATGAATATAAGTTTGCTTTGGTGTTATTTTAGTACGAACTCTAGGATAGATCGAATGGAAAGAATAGCTTTGTGTTATTTTAGTACGAACTCTTGAATAGATCGAACAGAAAGAATAGCTTTGAGGTGGTTTCGTACCCTACAAACAATTTATTCTTATGTTCTCCGCTAGATAGGAACTTTGGAGTGATCTTCATCGCACTTTGAGGGATGGTTATATGATCCGATTGTATTAGCACTGTTGAGAGATTGCACTAGCGAAAGTACGGACCCTAGGCCTCATTTTCAAGCATTGCAATACCGTTTTTGTGCCCATTTACTATTTGCTACCTTGCTATTTCTATTTATTCAGATTATAAAAATATATTTCTACCATCAATATTACACTTTTATCACCATCTCTTCGTCAAACTAGTGCACCTATACAATTTGCCATTGTATTGGGTGTGTTGGGGACACAAGAGAATTCTTGTATTTGGTTGCAGGGTCGTTTGAGAGAGACCACCTTCATCGTACACCTCTCATGGATTGATAAACCTTAGGTCATCCACTTGAGGGAAAATTACTACTGTCCCACAAAACTCTGCGCTTGGAGGCCCAACACGTGTCTACAAGAATAAAGTTGCATAGTAGACATCAGGCCATAAGTCCGACCCATGAACTGTGGGCCGTATATGCATGTTAGCACCCCCTAGTCCAGGACACTGTTAGTAGCCCCTAAACTTGTCTTCAAATCCTACGACCACAGCTCTATCCTCCGACGCATTTTCTTCGGCTTGACAGGCGAGTTCCTTCATTAGCTTACGCTTTGGACATGGAGTCTTCAATTGACTTTAAATCATCGGGTATCCTTTTACAGTTGACCCTGTTGACCATGTGTTTTGAAACTACATCCTCGGCTAGAAGCACATAGGGCTCCTATTTTACTAAGGTGTCTGCCCATATCCGAGGTCTTGAGATAACTTAGCCCCAAAGACTTTGCCATGCAAGCATGACCAGCGGGAGCGGGTCGAACCCCTGACAGCTTTATCGAACCGTCACCGCCTGTCGTGGGATAGAGTTAGACAGTTAGTTATCATGAAAATGTTTTGTGGCCCAAGGAAGTATTTCATTGGCATGCCTCATAAATAGTGAGATCGCACCCCGAGTTTTCAGGGATATAATCAACAAGTTTATTTACCAATTCATGTATAATGGCATGAGGCGTTGGGAAACATGCAATTTACACGGTGGGGCGTGAGGATGCTTGGTCTTTTACTGAGTTATAAAATAGAAGGAAGGCAGTAAATCATTTCCCCATGCTTCCATCACTCGCTCAATTGCTCAAAGCTTCTTAGAGCTCCGACGGACCCAGATCCAACTCCAAGTCTCCACCTTTCCATCCCAACCCCTCCATCCGCGATGGCCGACGCTGATCTAAAGGGGCAGTGGCCGAACTCCATCATCACGGGGGGCACTATTGAGGAGCTTAGGGCGGCGGGGTACATCCCCACCACGGCTCAATGTCGTGCACCGATGTCAAGCGAGACCGACCGTTCTAAGTCTGCCATCCCTACCCCCAAGGAGTGGGAGAGGGTGTTCTTCGTCCCCCACCTCATCCGATGCCTGGGGGTTTCCCCTTCACCCCTTTGTGAGGGGGTTAATGTTCTATTCGGGCTGGATTTCCATCATGTGGCCCAAATTCTATCCTCCACATAGCCGCCTTCATCACCGTGTGTGAGGCGTTCCTGCGCATCGAGCCACACTTTGTCCTATGGCTGAAGATCTTCCGCACCAAGCCAAAGAGTAGTGGCTCCCAGCTCGCTGAGTGCAGCGGGGCCCTGATAAGCAAGCTCCCAAGGGTGTGCTGGCCGGAGGGTGTTTGATACATCTCCGTCGTATCTACTTTCCCAAACACTTTTGCTCTTGTTTAGGACTCTAATTTGCATGATTTGAATGAAACTAACCCGGACTGACGCTATTTTCAGCAGAACTACCATTGCCACACCCTGAGCGAACGCACAACACATGGGAGTCTTTCATGCCTGCTAAGCCCTGGTGATCCGCGCATTCTTCAAATGCCCTCTAGTGATTGATCCTGTTAGGAAGAAGTGGGCTTGTGACATTGGTTGCAGATGTAGCGACCATGTGGGTCTCCCTGGTATGTTGGATCTATCGGTGGATGTCCCTTCCCTATAATAGCTACTTTTTGTAGTTGGTTTGAATTTGGGTTTCATTCCCTGATTCGGTTATTCTGTGATGTATAAGACCTGATGGTGGTTTAATTTTAATGAAAATGGAATCGGGCTGGAGCCCTTTTCCTCAAAAAGAATTTTAGTTCCTTATGTTACTTCTTATTTTCTTATAGTTTTCACGCATTTCCGAACTACATAGTACTTTATTGCTTACATAACCGAGTCTGGCAACCACCTTCGATGATTTATTGCACATTGTTCTTGTAATTGTGTGATAGGATTGCTTTTTATGTGGATGAAATATTTAAAACCCAACAAAAAGGAATTGCTCCATATGTTCATGAATATGAACATTTGTAGTGAGTTACTTGAAGACATTTCTTAGATACAAGAACATACTTGATACGCAGGGAAACACACCTAAGAAAAGTTTATGCAGACAAGACTTTTTGGCTTGCTGAACAATTTTTAGAAGTTGAGTGAACATTTCAGTTTGAGGTATATAAAGTGAAGAGGGATTGGCAAGGGAAGAGCCGCGGCATTGATGACAATCAAAGGGAAACAAAAATGCATCTAGAGTCATGATGAAGATGAAGAACATCTGCATGTTATGTTGTGCTCATGAAAGGTGTCATACATGTGACACTTAGATATTCTTTTCAAGGATTTTAAAACCCGAAGTTGGAAAAAAATTAATCATGCAAAACATGTGCCTTATAATATAGGGTAGGTAAATATGCACCATATTATAAGTTTGAAACTGTTTAATGTGTACAATAAATAGGATACATTCTTTGCATATGTGAAATTAATATAAATTGTTTACTAGTAGCTGCCAAGCATTGTCATATGTAATAAATATTTCACTGGCTATACATTAAAAAGGAAGTATAATGGATGCTCCACCAAAAAACCCAATAACATGAACACAGTCTCCAAGATGCCACTTTGACCCTCATCAAATACGCTACTACTCCCTCATTTTCAGTTTAAAAGGCTAACATGTATACCTAGATCAACAATTTGACCAATGTAATACAAATTGTATCTCACAATAATTATACTACTATTAGGAAATATGACTTTTGAAGTTTCTAATAGTATATTTTTGTGATATATAACTTGTAATAAATTATTTAGATTGGCAACCTAGGGATATATGTGGGCATTTTAGACCTTTAAACCAGAAAGGATGTAGTAGTTTTTAATAAACAATCATAAAATATTGCTATGATAAATGTATGTATATTGATATAATCCGATTCGACCAGTGGTGAAATCTTTCTTACTACCTCTGTCCTGGTTTATAGGTCCCCTTTGTAATTTGTGTCAAATTTTGACTAAAGATTTAACTAACAAAATGTTAATGCATGTCAAGAAAAATTATCTCATTGGATTCGTATTTGAACATAGTTTTCAAAAATATAATGTTTGGTGACATGCGTAAACATTTTGTTAGTTTAATCTATGGTCAAAATTTGGCACAAAATATAATGGGGACCAATAAATCCGGACGGAGGTAGTACAACTTCTTACAATAGTAGTGAAATTATGGAGACTTCACTAAATGTCCATAAAACGTCATACTCATTGTTTATAGCACAATAATGAGCAGATTATGAATAAAACCAGATTAGCACAATAATACCTCATTGTTTAGTTTGATTTGTGAATTAGAAGATCTGTTCATATATAATAAAGTGAACTAAAGAGGGGTTGTTTAGCCTTAGTGCATTGGCTGTGTTCATGTTGGAGACTGTGGTCATGTTATAGCCAGTGAAATACGCAAGTTCAGGCTCATAGTATAGTAATCTGAAAAAACTGAATAGAACTTGAAATTGAGGCGAGGGAGTCAGATAGTGCGGTTCATGTTCAAAACTTGCGTAGGAGGACGCACGAGTCAACTACGCAAGTGGACCGACCTCTTAATTTCCAGGCGGCAGCGGACGGAGGACGCCAGCAACGGGACGCGCCGACGCCCAACGCCTACGTACCCACATCGGCGCGTAACCCAACCACCCCCGCCTCGTTGACGTACTACGTCGTCCTCCTCTCTTCAGTTACCACCCAGACAGTAATCGCTTGCTAAAGATAAAAGAGATTTGACTGCGAACGCCTGCGCAGCGCATTGATGTGCTTCCTCGCCGGCGACCCTGCCCGTAGGTGAGAAGCGAACAAAGGAGCACACCGGCGCGGGGGTGCCGAGTTTAAACCCCGCCGGTAACGCCTGCATGGCTCGCCCAAGCTGCAATGTGGCGGCCTCAACTCGTTCTCCGCGCGCCACGGCGGCACCATGCACCTTGGCATGGCACGTCCGTCCAGGCTGGCGCAGCCCAGCCCGCGGCCGCCTATAAATGCAGGTGCCCAGGCCATAAGCCGCTCCCACCACAACGCACGCACACTGAGTAAGTGAGTAAGTAAAGTGAGTAACAGGTTGGACGATGGGAGGGAGCAGCAAGAAACGTGGTATGGAACTGCTCCGGGAGACTACGCTCACGTTCAAAACCAGAGTTACTAGTTGTTTTGTCACTGGTTTGCGTTTCAGGTGGGCAGCGCGGTGAGAGCAACGCGGAGAACCCGGCGGCGGAGGGGGGCAGCGCGCTGCCGATGGCCAACGTCGTGCGCCTGATGAGGCGGGTGCTGCCGTCGAACGTCAAGATCGCCGAGACCGCGAAGCAGCTCACCCACGACTGCGCGGTCGAGTTCGTCGGCTTCGTCGGCGGCGAGGCGTCCGAGCGGGCAAGGTCGGAGCACCGCCGCACCGTCGCGCCGGAGGACTTCACCTGGTCCTGCCAGAACCTCGGGTTCGACAGCTACGTCCAGCCCATGGAGACCTACCTCCGCGGCTACCGCGAGTACGACATCGCCCGTGGCAGGAGCAGCCGCGGGGCGCGCCCTCCTGCGCCGCCGGCGATGGCATCGTTCCTGCCGCCTGGACAGCCAGTGACGGTCACCGAAGAGGAGCTGGAGTTCCTGCGGTCGGTGGTCCCTCCGCCGCCGGAAGGATATTAGCGGTGCCGGTGCGGCTGGCAGACTCGTCGGCCACAGGAGCAGGCGCAGGCGCAGGCGCTGCTATAAATGTACACATAAGGTGTACGCCAATATGTAGCGTTGTTTTGCTTGAAGAAAATCCGGATGTATCCATAAGGCAATAATAATATCTTTAGAGCTGTCCCTGCAGTGTCCGGATGTATCACCCACGATATATCCATAGAAATATATGCCTAATAAGAAGTAGAAACAGGGCGAAACTAAATAAACACTATAATTAAAAGTTTCTAAAAGTTCTTGAAGTATATTTGGGAGGTGATATTCTACAAACATCCAAAAATTAAAGTGCAAAATCAAAATCCTTTGGGAGGTTTAAGAAAGAAAATCCAAGCAATGAATAGTGACATACGGTGCATCACTATTCATGTAAAAACAATCTTAGCTCTCAAAAGATATTGTCGTTTGAACCTCAAATTTCAATTTTTTATAGCACATGACCTTTCTGCCATATCGTACTTTTTTGAGAGAATTCTTTGGAAAGCACTAAAATGTGGTTTTTATGAAATTCTCATTGCAACTTGGTTTTCATCAAATACTTTCTTCGAATTATAGGAAGATATCTACGAACGGTAGGTGAGAGAGGATCCCCCATGGCGACATGTGTCACACGTGGTGCAGTGAGTGATTATTCGTTCATTTATGGTTTTCTATTTGTATTGTTTTCTTTCGTCTTTTTCGCTTAGTTGTGAGTAGATTTTTTTAGCATCATATAAAATGAAATTAAATTATTTTATTTTCAAAATGGTTAAAATTTATGTGAAGTACACAATAATGACAACATGTGTCGTTGCGATTCGCAACCGGTTGTGGTAGGTCAAAACATTCGAGGGCGGACGGGAAGGGTGTGACGACATATGATGGATCACATGTTTGGATGAACGCATTTTGGTGAAGGTGACGGGAGTAAAGCAACGGGTATGCGGCCAGGTGGTACCCACGTTCCTAAATAAGAATAGGTGAACATATTGTCTCTTATCTTGCATTGGGCAATTTGTCTAATGATGTCTGTGTTTTTTGTGGATGAGGCCACCTAAGCAAGATGTGTTTGATGGTTGGGAGACAGAAAAAGGAGAGGGGTGCAATAGCCCGTATCTCCATGGTAGGAATGTTTAACACGGAACCTTGAAAGTATTCCAGGACAAGGTAAATATTTTGAACACTGATGTCTTTACGCCTAGACCGCCTGACTTTTGGGGGAGCAAACCTTATTTACGAAACAAAAGATGTTATATGCACCAAGATCTTTAAATGGTATTGCCACTATGTTGAGGAGTGACAAGATCTTTAAAGACATCAAAATCCATATTCAATGTTTGGCCTCTTCCATGACACTAGCCAAACAGTGCTTGCCCAATGCTGAGAAGAGGCGTCTCATCCCCCGCTTGCCCAGCGCGCTCTTTTGGGTCGGCCCATTTGCGGGGCGAGACGCCCTTGTTTTTCTCATTTTGTTTTTCTCTTTTTCTTTCTTTTTGTTTTATTTTTTTCAAATAATTCAAGATTTCAAACAGTTCTAAATTTCAAATAAATTGTGATTTTTTAAAAGATGTTCAAGAAATCATCAACTGTTCATGAATTCAAAAATGTTCATGATTTTGGAACATGTTTGCAAAACCATAAAATATGCATGGATTCAAAAAATGTTTGTGGTTTTGAAAAAATGTTTGCATATTCAAAAAATGATCATGATTTTGAAAACAATATTCGAGAAATCAAGAATTGTTCCTGATATTGAGAAAAGTTCACATATTAGAAAATTCTCATGATTATAAACAAACTTTTCATGCATTCAGAAAACGTTCATAATTTCTTAATAAAAGATTCTCGAAATCTAAAAAATTACTTGAATATTAAAAAAAATAACAAATTTTGAAAACATTTCATCGTTTCAATACCTGTTCGCTGATTCTAAAATTATTCATGAATTCAGAAAGTGTTCGTACATTTAAAAAAAGGTTGTCAAAAACAAAAAAACGTTTGTGTTTTTTAATAATTGTGGCCAAATTTTAAAAACAAATCACCAATTCAAACAAATGTTCACAAATTTGTAAAATAATAATAAAAAATTTAAAATAATATCTGCAAATTTAAAATGTGCTTTCTAATTTTAAATAAAAATCATGCTGTATAAAAGTTATTCACAAATTCAAATTATGTTCATGATTTCAAACAATGTTCATGAATTTGAAATATATTCCTAAAATTATAAAAAAAATAAAAAAGAAAATTAAAAAAATGGTATTGAAAATTCGAGTTAAAGAAAAAAATAAAAGAAAATAAAATTGAAAATAAAAAATAAAAAAATAAAAAAAAACATTGTTTTGGGGAAGGTTCTGGAACCTTCACAAAACTAGAGGGAAAGAAACTCGGAATGGGCCGGAAGCAAGGGACAGTCGCATGAGGGAAACGACGGGGTACGCGCTAGGTGACTATACAGCGACCTACGCGCCAAGCGGTCTCCTATTTGGGCACTAGGTGCCTATCCAGCGACCTACACGCAAACCAGGAATTGGCCGCAAACAGAGACCAGCGCGCACCAATCCAGCACCCTCGATCGGTGTTTAGGCCCGCCCATTTTAGGTGTATTCCTCACCGGTTATGGGAGGTTCTAGAACCTTGCCTGAACCAGTTTTCTTGTTTTTTCTTTGTTACTTCTTATTGGTTTTCTTTCTTTTTTCTATTTGTTTTTCTTCTATGTTTCCTTTTATTTTCGTTTTCATTTTCATGAACATCATTCAAATCTGAGCACACTTGCTTGGAATTTTCAACATTTATTTTGCGACCATGAACATTTTTTTCAAATTTGTGAACATGTTTTACAAAATAATGAACAATTTTCAAATTCGTGAATATTTTTAAAAAATTACAAACACTTCTATGTGTTCATGAACATTTTTACACATTCGCGAACATTTTTTAAAATTCTGAACATTTTTTAAAATTCATGACCATTTTATGAATCAGCGACCATTTTTTGAAATATGGGAACATTGTTTGAACATGCCAAAAAAGTATTTTCAATCAATGAAGAACCAAAAACTGGGAGTAATATCTTGAAATTGGCAAATATTTCTAAATTTTAAACCTTTGTTGATATTTTCAGGAACATTATTTCAATAAAAGACTTTTATACAAATTGCTGACCATCTTTGGAATATGGCAACATTTTTTTGAAACCACAAAGATTTTTTAAATCTGTTAACATTATATGATTTCTTGAACATTTATTCCAAAAATTATCATTTTTTATTAGAGAAATATATAATTCTTTGGAAGTCCAAATTATTTAAAATAAAAAGAAAACAAAAACAAAAAAGGAAAAAACGAATGTAAAAAAACAGGGCGCCCGCACAAGGGGCGGCCCAAAACGGCGCGCTGGGGAGAACGTGTGCCTGTTGCATCTCCTCCCAGCGCGCCGCGTGCGGTATAGGAGGTCCCACACGCCAAATAGTATGTGAGCGATTTTGATTGTAGTGTGTTAAAAAATGCGGGAAATGGTATTTGCCTATTCTTTGTCAAAATATATGACTATTTATGGGGTCTCCTACTCCATATGATGGACCAGCCTAGTAATTTCAGGTTCATTTGTTTTGTTTTTTCTCTTTTTGATTTTTGTTTATATCAACATTGTAAATATTTTTGTACAAAATAGGTTAATTAAGTTTCATGAATTGTAAATTTTCATTATCACAATTTTCTTTCAATATACCATTTAAAATATGTACGTCACATTTTGGGAAATCTACACACATTTAAAGATATGTTTAATATTTATTTGAAGGATGTTTGTTATATTTTAAATTTTTCTTCCCGTAACTTGTAAGAAGACTCATACCCAGTCAAAAAATTGCTCATGGTAAAAAAAAAAAAAGGACAGACCCAGTGCATAGAAGCTCCCACACAAGGTGGGGTCTGGGGAGGGATTATAGGAACCTAGTCTTACCCCTGCAAAGTGCAATGCAGAGAGGCTGGTTCGAACCCAGGACCTCTTGGCACAAGTGGGGAGGACTTCACCACTGCGCCAGGTTGCTCATGGTATTTCAACAAAATAATACAAGTTTAAAATATGTTTCATGATTTTTCAAAATTGCTTGCACAATTTTAGAAAAATATTCATAACGTATAAAATGCTAATGCGAAGTTCTAACACATAACAAAATGTTTTCCTGTTTTTCACAAATGTTCTGACATTTATTTAGAAAATTTTAAGTAGTGTTTAAAAATCTTCAATGTGTATTAAAAATATGATTAACGTGCATGTTACAAAATTTTCAGCATGCATGAGGATACTGGTTCAATGTGTATTTGAAAAATATTCAACGTGTATCTAAAAAATGTTCAACCTACATACGTACAATGTTAAACATGTATTTTAAAAAAGCTGAGCATTTGAAAATGGAAAAATAAAGGAAAATATATTAAAACAAAAGAAAAACAAATAGAAAGTGTGGGAGGTTCTAAAACCGGCACAACCGGTCCTTACAACCTTCCCAAAAATGCTCTATTAGGTCAGCCCATTAAGGCGAACGCTCGGGATGATGCTTTCTCCTATCTCAATGTAAGCGAGACATCGGACTGACGCTATTACCCAACTATTGCTGGGAATTGGCGCAATAATGCATGAAGGCATATGTATAATTCGAATCATCTAGTGTTACTAAGCTCACCAAGAAATTCACTCACTTGTGTTGCCTCCTCAGAAAACCGGTTTACAGTAAATTTGCTCCCCTTCTGAAAAACTCAATTACTCATTTTCTATATTTTTAAAATATACATAAATTCAAAAAATGGGAAAAAAATAAAAATAGAATGCTCATGAATTAAAAGTAACGAAATTTGAAGCAACTTCGTGAACTTAAAAATGTTCAAAATTATGAAATTTTACTAACTTAAAAATTGTGCATGGGTTTAAATATTGCCCATGAGTATGGAAAAAGTTCATGCTTTTTCTTAAAAGATTCCAAAAAAAATGTTTATGAATTTTGAAAATGTGTGTGAATTTAAACATATTACACCCTGTTTGGATGTCCATTGGGGTGATGTATTGAATTTGGTATTCGAAAAATACAAATTCAGATTTTGGGGTTGTAAATGGAAATAGCAGACTAAAATGGTGAATCTTACGCATGGAAAATGTCCTCCCACGATACCGAGCCATACCCTCCGATTTCGCTGGAAACACCCACTGCCGCAAAATAAGACGATTTTCTCCCTTATCTGCTCGAGCAAGAATCCCCACCCCTCGGTTTGCTCGAGCAGGGAAAACAGGAGACGACGTCTAGGGAAGCGACGGTGGCGCCCACGTTAGTCCCCTCCCCGGTCGTCCTTCTCCTCCCGTACTTTGGCAAGTTGTCCGCCTGACAGACCCTTCTCCGCCTCCCCTGTGGTCGATCCCCTAGTCAGCCCTCCTCCTCCTCCCCTGGTGGCCCTTTCCTCTGCCCGTGCCTGCTATGGCCTTGCCCGGCTCGTCCGCTGCCGCTCCACCTCTTCCGCCCTTGCTTCGGCATCCCTCTCTTTCTCTGGCTTCCCTCCCGCGCTACCATGTCCCTCCTCTACTGGCAGGTTCACCATATGCTCTACTCAATACCCACCATATCTAAGTCGCCCCTCTTCTTCCCATCCCTCTACTCCTCTTTCTTGTTCATACACAACCTATCTGAACAAAGTTTGCTAAGACTAGTTATTTGTTGTTGTAGATCTTGCTGAAAATTCGATGAACTTGAACCTATTTGAACTATATGTTTTGTTACATTTGGAACTAAGTCATGTTCAACTTCAACTTATTTGAACAAATGTGTTGTTAAATTTACAATATTTAATAAACAATCAATATAGTCAGTAAATTATAGTCACACATTATACAACTTCTGTTTTGATTCATATACTAATGTTGATATGCAATTCCATAGTTTGACATCCAAGCATGATTCCGTATTGAACCCTGAGTTGGATTCCGTGAGCCAATTCAACCAACACCGAAACAACTGAATTCATATTCATGTCCAATACAATTTCCTGGTTGAATTGGAATTGAAACTAATTCAATACAGAGAGGCCTAGAATACAGACATCCAAACACAATGTTAGCAAATTTTAAAAATAACCATGGAAAATGTTCATGAGTTTTACTAAATTTTCACATATTAGTTTTTTTAATGAACTTTAAAAAGTTTGTGAATTTGAAGGCCCTGAAAAACAAACCCTTCTTCGGTGAGATGATTGGTGATAGTGATGTGACAGTGGTAGCTCCGGTGCATGTGGTGTTGGGGAACATAGTAATTTCAAAAAAATTCCTACGCACACACAAGATCATGGTGATGGCATAGCAACGAGAGAGGAGAGTGTTGTCTACGTACCCTCGTAGACCGTAAGCGGAAGCGTTATGACAACGCGGTTGATGTAGTCATACGTCTTCACGATCCGACCGATCCAAGTACCGAACGTACGGCACCTCCGAGTTCAGCACACATTCAGTTCGATGACGATCCCCGGACTCCGATCCAGCAAAGTGTCGGGGATGAGTTTCGTTAGCATGACGGCGTGGTGACGATGATGATGCTCTACCGGCGCAGGGCTTCGCCTAAACTCCGCGACGATATGACCGAGGTGGAATATGGTGGAGGGGGGCACCACGCACGGCTAAGGAACGATCCGTAGATCAACTAGTGTGTTCTAGGGTGCCCCCTGCCCCCGTATATAAAGGGGCCAAGGGGGAGGGGGCAGCCAGCCAAGGAGGGCGCGCCAAGGGGGAGTCCTACTCCCACCGGGAGTAGGACTCCCTTCTTTCCTAGTTGGAGTAGGAGAAGGGGGAAGGAGGAGGAAGAAGGGAAGGAAAGGGGGGGCGCCGCCCCCCTCTCCTTGTCCTATTCGGACTAGGGAGGGGAGGGGGCGCGGCCCACCTCTTGCCTCCTCTCCTATTCTCCCTTAGGGCCCATGAAGGCCCAATTACCCCCGGGTGGGTTCCGGTAACCCCCCGGTACTCCGGTAAAATGCCGATTTCACCCGGAACACTTCTGATGTCCAAACATAGGCTTCCAATATATCAATCTTTATGTCTCGACCATTTCGAGACTCCTTGTCATGTCCGTGATCACATCCGGGACCCCGAACAAACTTCGGTACATCAAAACTTATAAACTCATAATAAAACTGTCATCGTAACGTTAAGCGTGCGGACCCTACGGGTTCGAGAACTATGTAGACATGACCTAGAACTATTCTCGGTCAATAACCAATAGCGGAACCTGAATGCCCATATTGGCTCCTACATATTGTACGAAGATCTTTATCGGTCAAACCGCATAACAACATACGTTGTTCCCTTTGTCATCGGTATGTTACTTGCCCGAGATTCGATCGTCGGTATCCAATACCTAGTTCAATCTCGTTACCGGCAAGTCTCTTTACTCGTTACGTAATGCATCATTCCGTAACTAACTCATTAGCTACATTGCTTGCAAGGCTTATAGTGATGTGCATTACCGAGAGGGCCCAAAGATACCTCTCCGACAATCGGAGTGACAAAACCTAATCTCGAAATACGCCAACCCAACATGTACCTTTGGAGACACCTGTAGTACTCCTTTATAATCACCTAGTTACGTTGTGACGTTTGGTAGTGTTGGAAATATGCCCTAGAGGCAATAATAAAAGTATTATTATATTTCATTGTTCATGATAATTGTCTTTTATTCATGCTATAACTGCATTATCCGGAAATCGTAATACACGTGTGAATACATAGACCACAATATGTCCCTAGTGAGCCTCTAGTTGACTAGCTCGTTGTGATCAACAGATAGTCATGGTTTCCTGGCTATGGACATTGGATGTCGTTGATAACAGGATCACATCATTAGGAGAATGATGTGATGGACAAGACCCAATCCTAAGCATAGCACAAAGATCGTGTAGTTTGTTTGCTAGAGCTTTTCCAATGTCAAGTATCTCTTCCTTGGACCATGAGACCGTGTAACTCCCGGATACCGTAGGAGTGCTTTGGGTGTATCAAACGTCACAACGTAACTGGGTGACTATAAAGGTGCACTACAGGTATCTCCGAAAGTGTCTATTGGGTTGACACGGATCGAGACTGGGATTTGTCACTCCGTATGACGGAGAGGTATCTCTGGGCCCACTCGGTAATGCATCATCATAATGAGCTCAAAGTGACCAAGTGGTTGATCACGGGATCATGCATTACGGTACGAGTATAGTGACTTGCCGGTAATGAGACTGAACAAGATATTGGGATACCGACGATCGAGTCTCGGGCAAGTAACGTACCGATTAACAAAGGGAATTGTATACGGGGTTGTTTAATCCTCGACATCGTGGTTCATCCGATGAAATCATCAAGGAGCATGTGGGAGCCAACATGGGTATCCAGATCCTGCTGTTGGTTATTGCCCGAGAGTCATCTCGGTCATGTCTGCGTGTCTCCCGAACCCGTAGGGTCTACACACTTAAGGTTCGGTGACGCTAAGGTTGTATGAATATGAGTATGCAGCATACCGAATGTTGTTCGGAGTCCCGGATGAGATCCCGGACGTCACGAGGAGTTTCGGAATGGTCAGGAGGTAAAGAATTATATATAGGAAGTGGTATTTCGGCCATCAGGAAAGTTTCGGGGTCACCCGGTAATGTACCGGGACCACCGGAAGGGTCCCGATGGTCCACCGGGTGGGGCCACCCATCCCGGAGGGCCCCATGGGCTGAAGTGGGAGGGAAACCAGCCCCTAGTGGGCTGGTGCGCCCCCCTAGGCCTACCCCCTGTGCCTAGGGTTGAAACCCTAGGGTGGGGGGCGCACCACATGCCTTGGGGGGCAAGTTCCCCCCCTGGCCGCCGCCCCCTTGGGAGATTGGATCTCCCAGGGCCGGCGCCCCCCCTGGGGGCCTATATAAAGGAGAGCAGGGGGAGGGCAGCCGCACCCTATGCTTTGGCGCCTCCCTCCCCCTGCTACACCTCATCCTCCTCCCGTAGTCGCTTGGCGAAGCCCTGCTGGAGTTCTGCTGCATCCACCACCACGCCGTCTTGCTGCTGGATCATCATCAACCTCTCCTTTCCCCTTGTTGGATCAAGAAGGAGGAGATGTCTCCCGTCCCGTACGTGTGTTGAACACGGAGGTGCTGTCCGTTCAGCACTTGGACATCGGTGATCTGAATCACGTCGAGTACGACTCCATCATCACCATCCCCTTGAACGCTTCCACACTCGATCTACAAGTGGTATGTCGATGCAAACTCACTCCCTTGACTCATTGCTTAGATGAACTCATAGATGGATCTTGGTGAAACCGTAGGAATTTTTTTAATTTTCTGCAACGTTCCCCAACAGTGGCATCATGAGCTAGGTCTATGCGTAGTTCTCTAATGCATGAGTAGAACACAATTTTGTTGTGGGCGTGGATCTTGTCAACTTGCTTTCCACTACTAGTCTTTTCTTGCTTCAGCGGTATTGTGGGATGAAGCGGCCCAGACCAACCTTACACGTATGCTTACATGAGACCGGTTCCACCGACTGACATGCACTAGTTGCATAAGGTGGCTGGCGGGTGTCTGTCTCTCCCACTTTAGTTGGAGCGGATTCGAAAAAAAGGGTCCTTATGAAGGGTAAATAGAAGTTGACAAAATCACGTTGTGCTTATTCGTAGGTAAGAAAACGTTCTTGCTAGAACCCAATTGCAGCCACGTAAAAGATGCAACAACAATTAGAGGACGTCTAACTTGTTTTTGCAGCGATTGTTCATGTGATGTGATATGGACAGAAGTTGTGATGAATGATGATTAATATATTGTGATGTATGAGATCATGTTCTTGTAATAGGATTCACGACTTGCATGTCGATGAGTATGACAACCGGCAGGAGCCATAGGAGTTGTCTTTATTTTTGTATGACCTGCGTGTCATTGAAGAACGCCATGTAAATTACTTTACTTTATCGCTAAACGCATTAGCCATAGAAGTAGAAGTAGTCGTTGGCGTGACAACTTCATGAAGACACGATGATGGAGATCATGATGATGGAGATCATGGTGTCATGCCGGTGACAAGATGATCATGGAGCCCCGAAGATGGAGATCAATGGAGCTATATGATATTGGCCATATCATGTCACTACTATATAATTGCATGTGATGTTTATTATGTTTATGCATCTTGTTTACTTAGAACGACGGTAGTACATAAGATGATCCCTTACAACAATTTCAAGAAGTGTTCTCCCCTAACTGTGCACCGTTGCTACAGTTCGTCGTTTTGAAGCACCACGTGATGATCGGGTGTGATAGATCCTTACGTTCACATACAACGGGTGTAAGACAGTTTTACACATGCAAAACACTTAGGGTTAACTTGACGAGCCTAGCATGTACAGACATGGCCTCGGAACACGGAGACCGAAAGGTCGAACACGAGTCGTATGGAAGATACGATCAACATGAAGATGTTCACCGACGATGACTAGTCCGTCTCACGTGATGATCGGACACGGCCTAGTCGACTCGGATCGTGTAACACTTAGATGACTAAAGTGATGTCTAATCTGAGTGGGAGTTCATTGTAATAATTTGATTAGATGAACTTAATTATCATGAACTTAGTCTAAAACCTTTGCAAATATGTATTGTAGATCAAATGGCCAACGCTCATGTCAACATGAACTTCAACGCGTTCCTAGAGAAAACCAAGCTGAAAGATGATGGCAGCAACTATACGGACTGGGTCCGGAACCTGAGGATCATCCTCATAGCTGCCAGGAAACAATATGTCCTAGAAGGACCGCTAGGTGACGCTCCCGTCCCAGAGAACCAAGACGTTATGAACGCTTGGCAGTCTCGTGCTGATGATTACTCCCTCGTTCAGTGCGGCATGCTTTACAGCTTAGAACCGGGGCTCCAAAAGAATTTTGAGCATCACGGAGCATATGAGATGTTCGAAGAGCTGAAACTAGTTTTCCAAGCTCATGCCCGGGTCGAGAGATATGATGTCTCCGACAAGTTCTATAGTTGTAAGATGGAGGAAAATAGTTCTGTCAGTGAGCACATACTCAAGATGTCTGGGTTGCACAACCGTATGACCCAGCTGAACATTAACCTCCCAGATGAGGCGGTCATTGACAGAATCCTCCAGTCTCTCCCACCAAGCTACAAGAGCTTTGTGATGAACTACAACATGCAGGGGATGGTGAAGACCATTCCTGAAGTGTTCTCAATGCTGAAGTCAGCAGAGGCTGAAATCAAGAAAGAACATCAAGTGTTGATGGTCAATAAGACCACTAAGTTCAAGAAGGGCAAGGGCAAGAAGAACTTCAAGAAGGACGGCAAGGATGTTGCTGCGCCCGGTAAGCCAGTTACCGGGAAGAAGTCAAAGAATGGACCCAAGCCTGAGACTGAGTGCTTTTATTGCAAGGGGAAGGGTCACTTGAAGCGGAGCTGCCCCAAATACTTAGCGGATAAGAAGGCCGGCAACACCAAAGGTATATTTGATATACATGTAATTGATGTGTACCTTACCAGTACTCGTAGTAACTCCTGGGTATTTGATACCGGTGCCGTTGCTCATATTTGTAACTCACAGCAGGAGCTGCGGAATAAACGGAGACTAGCGAAGGACGAGGTGACGATGCGCGTCGGGAATGGTTCCAGAGTCGATGTGATCGCCGTTGGCACGCTGCCTCTACATTTACCTACGGGATTAGTTTTAAACCTTAATAATTGTTATTTAGTGCCAAGTTTGAGCATGAACATTGTATCAGGATCTCGTTTAATACGAGATGGCTACTCATTTAAATCCAAGAATAATGGTTGTTCTATTTATATGAGAGATATGTTTTATGGTCATGCTCCGATGGTCAATGGTTTATTCTTAATGAATCTCGAGCGTACTATTACACATATTCATAGTGTGGATGCCAAAAGATGTAAAGTTGATAACAATAGTCCCACATACTTGTGGCACTGCCGCCTTGGTCACATAGGTGTCAAGCGCAGGAAGAAGCTCCATGCTGATGGACTTTTAGAGTCTCTTGATTATGAATCATTTGACACATGCGAACCATGCCTCATGGGCAAAATGACCAAGACTCCGTTCTCCGGAACAATGGAGCGAGCAACCAACTTGTTGGAAATCATACATACCGATGTGTGCGGTCCAATGAGTGTCGAGGCTCGCGGAGGATATCGTTATGTTCTCACTCTCACTGATGACTTGAGTAGATATGGGTATGTCTACTTAATGAAACACAAGTCTGAGACCTTTGAAAAGTTCAAGGAATTTTAGAATGAAGTAGAGAATCAACGTGACCGAAAAATAAAGTTCCTACGATCAGATCATGGAGAATATTTAAGTCACGAATTTGGCACACACTTAAGGAAATGTGGAATCGTTTCACAACTCACGCCGCCTGGAACACCTCAGCGTAACGGTGTGTCCGAACGTCGTAATCGCACTCTATTGGATATGGTGCGGTCTATGATGTCTCTTACCGATTTACCGCTATCATTTTGGGGATACGCTCTAGAGACAGCTACATTCACTTTAAATAGGGCACCGTCTAAATCCGTTGAGACGACACCGTATGAATTATGGTTTGGGAAGAAACCTAAGCTGTCGTTTCTAAAAGTTTGGGGATGCGATGCTTATGTCAAGAAACTTCAACCTGAAAAGCTCGAACCCAAGTCGGAAAAATGCGTCTTCATAGGATACCCTAAGGAAACCGTTGGGTATACCTTCTACTTAAGAGCCGAGGGCAAGATCTTTGTTGCCAAGAACGGATGCTTTCTGGAAAAAGAGTTTCTCTCGAAAGAAGTGAGTGGGAGGAACGTAGAACTCGATGAAGTACTACCTCTCGAACGGGAAAGTGGTGCAGCTCAGGAAAATGTTCCTGTGATGCCTACACCAAGTGAAGAGGAAAATAATGATGATGATCAAGGTACTTCGGATCAAGTTGCTACTGAACTTCGTAGGTCCACAAGGACACGTTCCGCACCAGGGTGGTACGGCAACCCTGTCCTGGAAATCATGTTGTTAGACAACGGTGAACCTTCGAACTATGAAGAAGCGATGGCGGGCCCAGATTCCAACAAATGGCTTGAAGCCATGAAATCCGAGATAGAATCCATGTATGAAAACAAAGTATGGACTTTGACAGACTTGCCCGATGATCGGCGAGCGATAGAAAACAAATGGATTTTTAAGAAGAAGACGGACGCGGATGGTAATGTTACCATTTATAAAGCTCGACTTGTCGCTAAGGGTTATCGACAAGTTCAAGGGATTGACTACGATGAGACATTCTCTCCCGTAGCGAAGCTGAAGTCCGTCCGAATCATGTTAGCAATTGCCGCATACTATGATTATGAGATATGGCAGATGGACGTCAAAACGGCATTCCTTAACGGACATCTTAAGGAAGAGCTGTATATGATACAGCCAGAAGGTTTTGTCGATCCTAAGAACGCTAACAAAGTATGCAAGCTCCAGTGATCCATTTATGGACTGGTGCAAGCATCTTGGAGTTGGAACATTCGCTTTGATGAGATGATCAAAGCGTTTGGGTTTATGCAGACTTATGGAGAAGCCTGCATTTACAAGAAAGTGAGTGGGAGCTCTGTAGCATTTCTCATATTATATGTAGATGACATACTTTTGATGGGAAATGATATAGAACTTCTGGACAGCATTAAGGCCTACTTGAATAAGTGTTTTCCAATGAAGGACCTTGGAGAAGCTGCTTATATATTAGGCATCAAGATCTATAGAGATAGATCGAGACGCCTCATAGGTCTTTCACAAAGCACATACCTTGATAAGATTTTGAAGAAGTTCAAAATGGATCAGTCCAAGAAGGGGTTCTTGCCTATGTTACAAGGTGTGAGATTGAGCTCGGCTCAGTCCCCGACCACGGCAAAAGATAAAGAAGACATGAGTGTCATCCCCTATGCTTCAGCCGTAGGATCTATTATGTATGCCATGCTGTGTACTAGACCTGATGTAAACCTTGCCGTAAGTTTGGTAGCAAGGTACCAAAGTAATCCCGGCAAGGAACACTGGACAGCGGTCAAGAATATCCTGAAGTACCTGAAAAGGACAAAGGACATGTTTCTCGTTTATGGAGGTGACGAAGAGCTCGTCGTAAAGGGTTACGTCGACGCTAGCTTCGACACAGATCTGGATGACTCTAAGTCACAAACCGGATACGTGTATATGTTGAATGGTGGAGCAGTAAGCTGGTGCAGCTGCAAGCAGAGCGTCGTGGCGGGATCTACATGTGAAGCGGAATACATGGCAGCCTCGGATGCAGCGCATGAAGCAATTTGGGTGAAGGAGTTCATCACCGACCTAGGAGTCATACCCAATGCGTCGGGGCCGATCAAACTCTTCTGTGACAACACTGGAGCTATTGCCCTAGCCAAGGAGCCCAGGTTTCACAAGAAGACCAGGCACATCAAGCGTCGTTTCAACTCCATCCGTGAAAATGTTCAAGATGGAGACATAGATATTTGCAAAGTACATACGGATCTGAATGTTGCAGATCCGTTGACTAAACCTCTCTCGCGAGCAAAACATGATCAACACCAGAACTCTATGGGTGTTCGATTCATCACAATGTAACTAGATTAGTGACTCTAGTGCAAGTGGGAGACTGTTGGAAATATGCCCTAGAGGCAATAATAAAAGTATTATTATATTTCAGTGTTCATGATAATTGTCTTTTATTCATGCTATAACTGTATTATCCGGAAATCGTAATACACGTGTGAATACATAGACCACAATATGTCCCTAGTGAGCCTCTAGTTGACTAGCTCGTTGTGATCAACAGATAGTCATGGTTTCCTGGCTATGGACATTGGATGTCGTTGATAACGGGATCACATCATTAGGAGAATGATGTGATGGACAAGACCCAATCCTAAGCATAGCACAAAGATCGTGTAGTTCGTTTGCTAGAGCTTTTCCAATGTCAAGTATCTCTTCCTTGGACCATGAGATCGTGTAACTCCCGGATACCGTAGGAGTGCTTTGGGTGTATCAAACGTCACAACGTAACTGGGTGACTATAAAGGTGCACTACAGGTATCTCCGAAAGTGTCTATTGGGTTGACACGGATCGAGACTGGGATTTGTCACTCCGTATGACGGAGAGGTATCTCTGGGCCCACTCGGTAATGCATCATCATAATGAGCTCAAAGTGACCAAGTGGTTGATCACGGGATCATGCATTACGGTACGAGTATAGTGACTTGCCGGTAACGAGACTGAACAAGGTATTGGGATACCGACGATCGAGTCTCGGGCAAGTAACGTACCGATTGACAAAGGGAATTGTATATGGGGTTGTTTAATCCTCGACATTGTGGTTCATCCGATGAAATCATCGAGGAGCATGTGGGAGCCAACATGGGTATCCAGATCCCGCTGTTGGTTATTGCCCGAGAGTCATCTCGGTCATGTCTGCGTGTCTCCCGAACCCGTAGGGTCTACACACTTAAGGTTCGGTGACGCTAAGGTTGTATGAATATGAGTATGCAGCATACCGAATGTTGTTCGGAGCCCCGGATGAGATCCCGGACGTCACGAGGAGTTTCGGAATGGTCCGTAGGTAAAGAATTATATATAGGAAGTGGTATTTCGGCCATCGGGAAAGTTTCGGGGTCACCTGGTAATGTACCGGGACCACCGGAAGGGTCCCGGGGGTCCACCGGGTGGGGCCACCCATCCCGGAGGGCCCCATGGGCTGAAGTGGGAGGGGAACCAGCCCCTAGTGGGCTGGTGCGCCCCCCTAGGCCCACCCCCTGCGCCTAGGGTTTGAAACCCTAGGGTGGGGGGCGCACCACATGCCTTGGGGGGCAAGTTCCCCCCCTGGCCGCCGCCCCCTTGGGAGATTGGATTTCCCAGGGCCGGCGCCCCCCCTGGGGGCCTATATAAAGGAGGGCACGGGGAGGGCAGCCGCACCCTGTGCTTTGGCGCCTCCCTCCCCCTGCTACACCTCATCCTCCTCCCGTAGTCGCTTGGCGAAGCCCTACTGGAGTTCTGCTGCATCCACCACCACGCCGTCGTGCTGCTGGATCATCATCAACCTCTCCTTTCCCCTTGATGGATCAAGAAGGAGGAGACGTCTCCCATCCCATACGTGTGTTGAACACGGAGGTGCTGTCCGTTCAGCACTTGGACATCGGTGATCTGAATCACGTCGAGTACGACTCCATCATCACCATCCCCTTGAACGCTTCCGCACTCGATCTACAAGTGGTATGTAGATGCAAACTCACTCCCTTGACTCGTTGCTTAGATGAATTCATAGATGGATCTTGGTGAAACCGTAGGAAATTTTTTAATTTTCTGCAACGTTCCCCACCAGGTAGCACCCAAAGTGTTCCTCCGGTAAACGGGAGTTGCATAATCTCATAGTTACAGGAACATGTATAAGTCATGAAGAAAGCAATAGCAATATACTAAACGATCAAGTGCTAGGCTAACGGAATGGGTCATGTCAATCACATCATTCTCCTAATGATGTGATCCCATTAATCAAATGACAACACATGCCTATGGTTAGGAAACATAACCATCTTTGACTAATGAGCTAGTCAAGTAGAGGCATACTAGTGACGTTATGTTTGTCTATGTATTCACACATGTATCATGTTTCCGGTTAATACAATTCTAGCATGAATAATAAACATTTATCATGATATGAGGAAATAAATAATAACTTTATTATTACCTCTAGGGCATATTTCCTTCAGTCTCCCACTTGCACTAGAGTCAATAATCTAGATTACACAGTAATGATTCTAACACCCATGGAGTCTTGGTGCTGATCATGTTTTGCTCGTGAGAGAGGCTTAGTCAATGGGTCTGCAACATTCAGATCCGTATGTATCTTGCAAATCTCTATGTCTCCCACTTGGACTTGGTACGGGATGGAATTGAAGCGTCTCTTGATATGATTGGTCCTCTTGTGAAATCTAGATTCCTTTGCCAAGGCAATTGCACCAGTATTGTCACAGAAGATCTTCATTGGTCCCGATGCACTAGGTATGACACCTAGATCGAAAATGAACTCCTTCATCCAGACTCCTTCATTTGCTGCTTCTGAAGCAGCTATGCACTCCGCTTCACATGTAGATCCCGCCACGACGCTTTGTTTAGAACTGCACCAACTTACAGCTCCACCGTTTAATAAAAACACGTATCCGGTTTGCGATTTAGAATCGTTCGGATCAGTGTCAAAGCTTGCATCGACGTAACCTTTTACGACTAGCTCTTTGTCACCTCCATATACGAGAAACATATCCTTAGTCCTTTTCAGGTATTTAAGGATGTTCTTGACCACTGTCCAGTGACCCACTCCTGGATTACTTTGGTACCTTCCTGCCAAGCTTATTGCTAAGCACACGTTAGGTCTGGTACACAACATTGCATACATGATAGAGCCTATGGCTAAAGCATAGGGAACATCTTTCATTTTCTCTCTATCTTCTGCTGTGGTCGGGCATTGAGTCCGACTCAATTTCACACCTTGTAGCACGGGAAAGAACCCTTTCTTTGCCTGATCCATTTTGAACTTTTTCAAAACTTTATCAAGGTATGTGCTTTGTGAAAGTCCAATTAAGCGTCTTGATCTATCTCTATAAATCTTGATGCCCAATATATAAGCAGCTTCACCGAGGTCTTTCATAGAAAAACTTTTATTCAAGTATCCCTTTATGCTATCCAGAAATTCTATATCATTTCCAATTAATAATATGTCATCTACATATAATATCAGAAATGCTACAGAGCTCCCACTCACTTTCTTGTAAATACAGGCTTCTCCAAAAGTCTGTATAAAACCATATGCTTTGATCACACCATCAAAGTGTTTATTCCAACTCCGAGATGCTTGCACCAGTCCATAAATGGATCGCTGGAGCTTGCACACTTTGTTAGCACCTTTTGGATCAACAAAACCTTCTGGTTGCATCATATACAACTCTTCTTCTAGAAATCCATTCAAGAATGCAGTTTTGACATCCATTTGCCAAATTTCATAATCATAAAATGCGGCAATTGCTAACATGATTCGGACAGACTTAAGCATCGCTACGGGTGAGAAAGTCTCATCATAGTCAACCCCTTGAACTTGTCGAAAACCTTTTGCAACAAGTCGAGCTTTATAGACAGTTACATTACCATCAGCGTTAGTCTTCTTCTTAAAGATCCATTTATTCTCAATGGCTTGCCGATCATCGGGCAAGTCAACCAAAGTCCATACTTTGTTCTCATACATGGATCCCATCTTAGATTTCATGGCCTCTAGCCATTTTGCGGAATCTGGGCTCATCATTACTTCCTCATAGTTCGTAGGTTCATCATGGTCAAGTAACATGACTTCCAGAATAGGATTACCGTACCACTCTGGTGCGGATCTTACTCTGGTAGACCTACGAGGTTCAGTAGAAACTTGATCTTAAGTTTCATGATCAATATCATTAGCTTCCTCACTAATTGGTGTAGTTGTCACAGGAACCGGTTCTTGTGATGAACTACTTTCTAATAAGGGAGCAGGTACAGTTACCTCATCAAGTTCTACTTTCCTCCCACTCACTTCTTTCGAGAGAAACTCCTTCTCTAGAAAGGATCCGAATTTAGCAACGAAAATCTTGCCCTCAGATCTGTGATAGAAGGTGTACCCAACAGTTTCTTTTGGGTATCCTATGAAGACACATTTCTCCGATTTGGGTTCGAGCTTATCTGGTTGAAGTTTCTTCACATAAGCATCGCATCCCCAAACTTTAAGAAACGACAACTTTGGTTCCTTGCCAAACCACAGTTCATGAGGCGTTGTCTTAACGGATTTTGATGGTGCCCTATTTAACGTGAATGCGGCCGTCTCTAAAGCATAACCCCAAAATGATAGCGGTAAATTAGTAAGAGACATCATAGATCGTACCATATCTAGTAAAGTACGATTACGACGTTCGGACACACCATTTTGTTGTGGTGTTCCGGGTGGCGTGAGTTGCGAAACTATTCCGCATTGTTTCAAATGTAGACCAAACTCGTAACTCAAATATTCTCCTCCACGATCAGATCATAGAAATTTTATTTTCTTGTTACGATGATTTTCCACTTCACTCTGAAATTCTTTGAACTTTTCAAATGTTTCAGACTTATGTTTCATTAAGTAGATATACCCATATCTGCTCAAATCATCTGTGAAGGTGAGAAAATAACGATACCCGCCGCGAGCCTCAACATTCATTGGACCACAAACATCAGTATGTATGATTTCCAACAAATCATTTGCTCGTTCCATAGTTCCAGAGAACGGCGTTTTAGTCATCTTGCCCATGAGGCACGGTTCGCAAGTACCAAGTGATTCATAATCAAGTGATTCCAAAATCCCATCAGTATGGAGTTTCTTCATGCGCTTTATACCGATATGAACTAAACGGCAGTGCGACAAATAAGTTGCACTATCATTATCAACTCTGCATCTTTTCGTTTCAACACTATGAATATGTGTATCACTACTATCGAGATTCAACAAAAATAGACCACTCTTCAAGGGTGCATGACCATAAAAGATATTACTCATATAAATAGAACAACCATTATTCTCTGACTTAAATGAATAACCGTCTCGCATCAAACAAGATCCAGATATAATGTTCATGCTCAACGCTGGCACCAAATAACAATTATTTAGGTCTAAAACTAATCCCGATGGTAGATGTAGAGGTAGCGTGCCGACCGCGATCACATCAACTTTGGAACCATTTCCCACGCGCATTGTCACCTCGTCCTTAGCCAATCTTCGCTTAATCCGTAGTCCCTGTTTCGAGTTGCAAATATTAGCAACAGAACCAGTATCAAATACCCAGGTGCTACTGCGTAAGGTACACATCAATAACATGTATATCACATATACCTTTGTTCACTTTGCCATCCTTCTTATCCGCCAAATACTTGGGGCAGTTCCGCTTCCAGTGTCCAGTCTGCTTGCAGTAGAAGCACTCAATTTCAGGCTTAGGTCCAGACTTGGGTTTCTTCTCTTGAGCAGCAACTTGTTTGTTGTTCTTCTTGAAGTTCCCCTTCTTCTTCCCTTTGCCCTTTTTCTTGAAACTGGTGGTCTTGTTAACCATCAACACTTGATGCTCCTTCTTGATTTCTACCTTTGCGGCTTTTAGCATTGCGAAGAGCTCGGGAATAGTCTTGTCCATCCCTTGCATATTATAGTTCATCACGAAGCTCTTGTAGCTTGGTGGCAGTGATTGAAGAATTCTGTCAATGACACTATCATCAGGAAGATTAACTCCCAGTTGAATCAAGTGATTATTATACCCAGACATTTTGAGTATGTGTTCACTGACAGAACTATTCTCCTCCATCTTGCAGCTATAGAACTTATTGGAGACTTCATATCTCTCAATCCGGGCATTTGCTTGAAATATTAACTTCAACTCCTGGAATATCTCATATGCTCCATGACGTTCAAAACGTCGTTGAAGACCCGGTTCTAAGCCGTAAAGCATGGCACACTGAACTATCGAGTAGTCATCAGCTTTGCTCTACCAGACATTCTTAACATCGTCAGTTGCATCAGCAGCAGGCCTGGCACCCAGCGGTGCTTCCAGGACGTAATTCTTCTGTGCAGCAATGACGATAATCCTCAGGTTACGGACCCAGTCCGTGTAATTGCTGCCATCATCTTTCAACTTTGCTTTCTCAAGGAACGCATTAAAATTCAACGGAACAACAGCACGAGCCATCTATCTACAACAAACATAGACAAGCAAAATACTATCAGGTACTAAGTTCATGATAAATTTAAGTTCAATTAATCATATTACTTAAGAACTCCCACTTAGATAGACATCCCTCCAATCCTCTAAGTGATTACGTGATCCATATCAACTACACCATGTCCGATTGTCATGTGAGATGGAGTAGTTTCAACGGTGAACATCAATATGTTGATCATATCTACTATATGATTCACGCTCGACCTTTCGATCTCCGTGTTCCGAGGCCATATCTGTTATATGCTAGGCTCATCAAGTTTAACCTGAGTATTCCGCGTGTGCAACTGTTTTGCACCTGTTGTATTTGAACATAGAGCCTATCACACCCGATCATCACGTGGTGTCTCAGCACGAAGAACTTTCGCAACGGTGCATACTCAGGGAGAACACTTCTTGATAATTTTAGTGAGAGATCATCTTAAAATGCTACCGTCAATCAAAGCAAGATAAGATGCATAAAGGATAAACATCACATGCAATCAATATAAGTGATATGATATGGCCATCATCATCTTGTGCTTGTGATCTCCATCTTCGAAGCACCGTCGTGATCACCATCGTCACCGGCACGACACCTTGATCTCCATCGTAGCATCGTTGTCGTTACGCCATCTATTGCTTCTACGACTATCGCTACCGCTTAGTGATAAAGTAAAGCAATTACAGGGCGTTTGCATTTCATACAATAAAGCAACAACCATATGGCTCCTGCCAGTTGCCGATAACTTCGGTTACAAAACATGATCATCTCATACAATAAAATATAGCATCACATCTTGACCATATCACATCACAACATGCCCTGCAAAAACAAGTTAGACGTCCTCTACTTTGTTGTTGCAAATTTTACGTGGCTGCTACGGGCTTAGCAAGAACCGTTCTTACCTACGCATCAAAACCACAACGATAGTTCGTCAAGTTAGTGCTGTTTTAACCTTCGCAAGGACCGGGCGTAGCCACACTCGACTCAGCTAAAGTGAGAGAGACAGACACCCGCCATCCACCTTTAAGCACGAGTGCTCGTAACGGTGAAACCAGTCTCGCGTAAGCGTACGCGTAATGTCGGTCCGGGCCGCTTCATCTAACAATACCGCCGAACCAAAGTATGACATGCTGGTAAGCAGTATGACTTGTATCGCCCACAACTCACTTGTGTTCTACTCATGCATATGACATCTACGCATAAAACCAGGATTGGATGCCACTGTTGGGGAACGTAGTAATTTCAAAAAAATTCCTACGCACACGCAAGATCATGGTGATGGCATAGCAACGAGAGAGGAGAGTGTTGTCTACGTACCCTCGTAGACCGTAAGCGGAAGCGTTATGACAACGCGGTTGATGTAGTCGTATGTCTTCACGATCCGACCGATCCAAGTACCGAACGTACGACACTTCCGAGTTCAGCACACGTTCAGCTTGATGACGATCCCCGGACTCCGATCTAGCAAAGTGTCGGGGATGAGTTCCGTCAGCACGATGGCGTGGTGACGATGATGATGCTATACCGGCACAGGGCTTCGCCTAAACTCCGAGACGATATGACCGAGGTGGAATATGGTGGAGGGGGGCACCGCACACGGCTAAGGAACGATCCGTAGATCAACTTGTGTGTTCTAGGGTGCCCCCTGCCCCCGTATATAAAGGAGCCAAGGGGGAGGGGGCGGCCGGCCAAGGAGGGCGCACCAAGGGGGAGTCCTACTCCCACCGAGACTAGGACTCCCTTCTTTCCTAGTTGGAGTAGGAGAAGGGGGAAGGAGGAGGAAGAGGGGAAGGAAAGGGGGGCGCCGCCCCCCTCTCCTTGTCCTATTCGTACTAGGGAGGGGAGGGGGCGCAGCCCACCTCTTGCCTCCTCTCCTCTTCTCCCTTAGGGCCCATGAAGGCCCAATAACCCCCGGGAGGGTTCCGGTAACCCCCCGGTACTCCGGTAAAATGCCGATTTCACCCGGAACACTTCCGATGTCCGAACATAGGCTTCCAATATATCAATCTTTATGTCTCGACCATTTCGAGACTCCTCGTCATGTCCGTGATCACATCCGGGACTCCGAACAAACTTCGGTACATCAAAACTTATAAACTCATAATAAAACTGTCATCATAACGTTAAGTGTGCGGACCCTATGGGTTCGAGAACTATGTAGACATGACCTAGAACTATTCTCAGTCAATAACTAATAGCGGAACCTGGATGCCCATATTGGCTCCTACATATTCTACGAAGATCTTTATCGGTCAAACCGCATAACAACATACGTTGTTCCCTTTGTCATCGGTATGTTACTTGCCCGAGATTCGATTGTCAGTATCCAATACCTAGTTCAATCTCATTACCGGCAAGTCTCTTTACTCGTTACGTAATGCATCATTCCGTAACTAACTCATTAGCTACATTGCTTGCAAGGCTTATAGTGATGTGCATTACCGAGAGGGCCCAGAGATACCTCTCCGACAATCGGAGTGACAAAACCTAATCTTGAAATACGCCAACCCAACATGTACCTTTGGAGACACCTGTAGTACTCCTTTATAATCACCCAGTTATGTTGTGACGTTTGGTAGCACCCAAATTGTTCCTCCGGTAAACGGGAGTTGCATAATCTCATAGTTACAGGAACATGTATAAGTCATGAAGAAAGCAATAGCAATATACTAAACGATCAAGTGCTAGGCTAACGGAATGGGTCATGTCAATCACATCATTCTCCTAATGATGTGATCCCATTAATCAAATGACAACACATGCCTATGGTTAGGAAACATAACCATCTTTGATTAATGAGCTAGTCAAGTAGAGGCATACTAATGACGTTATGTTTGTCTATGTATTCACACATGTATCATGTTTCCGGTTAATACAATTCTAGCATGAATAATAAACATTTATCATGATATGAGGAAATAAATAATAACTTTATTATTGCCTCTAGGGCATATTTCCTTCATGTGGTGGCCTCGGCTGGGCGCTGCAGGTGTGCGGGGGCTAGTACGGGTGGGTGGCCTGATGGTGCTTCTGCTTTCGCCGATCATGTGAGAGTTTCAAGGCTAGTTACTCATGTGAAGGTGTGCCTCGCCCTTGCCAGCACTAACAACACGGAGCCCGCAAAAGTCTTGTTTCCTCCTTGGGCAGGGGTCATTGTGGAGTTTTTCGGCCTTTTAACCCTTGTCTTCGGGTGAAAGACTAGGGATCTTGTTGCAAGGTTTGCCGATGACGTTGTCCCCACATTGCTTAATTGATTCCCTCCTTGGGCATCGTCTTACTTGACATGCACAACATCGCAGTTGGCAGGTGACCAACCAGTGATGGCAGTGGTTAGCATTTAGACTCAAGTGGCAACAATGACGGTGGCTGGAGGAGCTAGGTCATGACGTTTTCTTCGTCGTTTACCCCCTAACATGTTCATGGGTTTTTCCAATTGTCCTCGCATCTTGTTGTTATGTAGCGGTGAATTAGAGCCATGTCTCGGTGGCAATGATCCCGTACAAAAGATAGGTTCAAAATTTGGTGATCTTTGGTGGCCAATGAAAGATGTGCTTCTTTATCTTGTGGGACTCATCAAACAAGTTGTAGTTTCCTTATCCTCGACACCTTACCGATTAATAAATGGCGTAGGCCAGCTGGGATCTCATGCACCCATAACGATGCGGCTCTTGCTTGATTGCATGCAGTGAATTCGGGTTTGCTTGCTCGAGGGGAAGTGATGACGATGATAGTTTGTCGGTATTGATGAAGTCCGTCTCTTCGGTGGTGTCTATGTGTCTTTGTGGGTAGCCAGATCGGTCGGGGTGCCCTGTCTTGTGGGTGTGATGTGTCGGTCTTCATCCACTTTCTACTAATTAACGAAGAACTCCCCTATTTGTAATAGATTGCGACCTAAGCACTTTGATTTTAGAATACAAAAAAGGATGGGCAACCCTCTATAAAAGAACTTGTTTGAGCAACAAATGGGTCATCACAAGATATTCTAGCGAGCTAAGAGCATCTACAACCACACTTCACAAATCCGAGCACCTAAACATCCCCGAACGTACCCATACACATCCACAGGCAGCGTCCGGTCACTTCTCTGCGTCCACAACCTTCTCCCTCATTAGCAAACCCTCAAATCAATACAATCTCATGCAACATTAAAATAACACATGTAGTTCATCTGACTCCTAGTCTCGCCTCTAGGACTAGCTCAAGTGTTGTTTGTGATCATGTTTTTCATATCTTGGAATATGGTTAAGTGTAACTTCCCAAAACAACTTTGAGAGTATGATGTTAGAATAACGATCATATTAAATTGACCCAACTTGTTTGTTATACTTTGAGATTCTATCATCGCAAGTCACTCGATATAACACATATAGTTAACGTATGCTTTAGTTCCCTAGATCCTGAGAGTATCATAGTCACTGCTTACCATAAGATGGACTTTGGGGTTGCTCAAACGTCATTTGTAACACGATGATCATAACGACAACTCACAAGTTCATCGAAAAGTTTGACAAGGGGCTAGATAGCTCAAGAGTGGGATTTGCTCCTCCGACGATGGAGATATATTCTTAGGGCCCTAACGGTGTGATGGCATCAATCATCGTCTGTCCAGACACAGGTGACTAGGTCACAGGGATGCCGAAACATGTCACCGAGAAAGTAAAACAAATCCGATAACAAAGAGACCGGTATAGTGAGCATGAGAACGACTTAAGAGGATATCGATATATCTCACCTTGGGTCTTGTAAAGTATTGCGAAGCAACGGGAATAGCACATGATAACCAAAGGCTCACTTGAATATCACTCATGTATTCATAGCAATCAATGTAGATGTCCACGGTTCCGCTATTAGTCATTCAATGAAAGGGGTTTTATTCATGTCTATGTTTTACCAAACCTACAGGGTCACATGCTTAAGGAATCACGATCTGTTGAGTGTTAGTGGACTAAGAGCTAAATATTCAAGAAATGGTTATGTGAATATAATAAATAGTTTCAACAGAAACCAGAAGGGTTTCGGAGTTACCGGAAGAGTTTCAAAGTTCAATGTAAGGCCATTGAAGTAGACCGCATTTTGTGAAGGAAGTTCTTGAAATAAGTTATGAAATTGGGTCTTTTCATTTTTTGATAGAAAATAGACTACATTGGAAGTCAACTGACCAAGTTTCATGAATTTCAGGGTATTATTGCTATATTTCATTGATTTACTCGATTTCAAGTGAATTATTAGAACTTACTCAAATTTGAACTACAAGTGTGATGTAGTTTGTTACTGAAAGTAGACAAAAATCATTTTATGTTGAAATGTTGGTGGTGCATGAACTTGGGACAACTAAAGTTCAAATTCCAATCCAGTTGGTATGAATGGTCAGCATTGCAAGTTTGACCCCATTTAAAAAATCAAATAAAATGAAAAAAACATCAAAAATTCAAATGCCTTTGCATTCATCCTTCTTATGTGCAATACTTTGCGGGAAAAATCATGAACTCTCAATACAATAAGTTTTAAAAAAACTTCACAAAATGGCGAATCTAGTAGGAACTTGCATGGATTTCAAAGCATATGCCCATGTCCATGGCCACATCCATGGCATATTCCATGATAACATGCCAAAAGTTGGCACAACTATGGGTATTACCGTTATTTACAATGTTTCCATAGGAATTATGATTATTATTTTTAAAAATAATTTTCCATTTTCCAAGTCCCAGAAATGACATTTTTTTTGAATGAAGTGCCTCAAATAATTTAGAGAATTTGACCCTTTCATTTTTCATCAAAAGTAGGCCAATTTAGGTGCCCACTAATCAAGTTTCAATAGTTTCAGATCATTATTGCTCTATTCCATCCATTTAGTGGACTTCTAGTCAATTATCAGAACTTGCCCAAATTTGAACTACAAGTATGATGTAGTTTGGTCATGGAAATTGACAAAAATCCTTTTATGCTGTAATGTTGGTGGTGCATGAACTTGGGACAACCAAGGTTCAAATTCCAACACATTTGGTATGAATGGTCAACATTGCAAATTTGACCCCATTTTGAAAACAATCAAAGAAAATGAAAAAAGCCTTGAAAATTCAAATGCATTAGCTTGCAGCCTTCTTATGTGCAATACTTTCTAGGAAAAATCATAAACTTGCAATACAACAAGTCCGAAAAGAAACATTCACAAAATGGCCAATCTAGTAGGAACTTGCATGGATTTCAAGGCATATTGCCATGTCCATGGCCACATACATGGCATATTCCATGATAACATGCCCAAATTTGGCACTGCGGGTATTATCATTGTTCATAATGTTGCCATAGGAATTACGATTAATCCTTTCTAAAAATAAATTTCCATTTTCCAAGTCCCAGAAATGATATTTTTGTGAATGAAGTGCCTCAAATAATTTAGAGAATTGGGCCCTTTCATTTTTTTAATCAAAAGTAGGCCATATTGGGTGCCCACTCACCAAGGTTCAATCATTTCAGAGCATTATTTCTATATTCCATCCATTTATGTGACTTCTAGTCAATTATCAAATTTTTCCAAAATTTGAACTACAAGTTTGATGTAGTTCGGTCCTGAAATTGGCAAAAAAAACATTTTATGCTCTAATGTTGGTGGTGCATGAACTTGGTGTTGGAAATAAGCCCTAGAGGCAATGATATTGTATGATTATATTTCCATTTTTCATAATTAAGAGTTTATATTTCATGCTATAACTCCTATGATCCTGGAATATGCGATTTAGTGGAAAACTCATATGCACGTGTCGAATGATAAACGGTAAACAACATGTTCCCAGTCCCGCATCTAAGACCGGCTCAAGTGTTGTTGGTGATCATGTTTTCGGGATCTTAGGATATCGTTAAGCGTAACGATAGTCCTAAAACAACATTGAGGGTATGATTGTAGAATAACGATCATACTGAATCGACCCAAACTTGTATGTTATACTTTGTGATTATATCGTCTAAAATCATTTGTTATAACATGGAGTGTTAGCATGTCTATTAGTTCCTCGGACCATGAGAGTGTCTCGGTTACTTCCTACCAGATGGTGGGCTTTGGGGTTGCTCAAACATTACATGTAACAACGTGATCATAATGACAACTTTCTGGCTCACCGGAAAGTTTGACAAGTGATAGAACAACTCGAGAGTGGGATTTGCTACTCCGACGATGGAGAGATATTCTTAGGTCCCTCTTGGTGTGATAGCATACATAATCATCTGGCCAGACACAGGTGACTATGTCCCGGGGATGCCGGAACACATTAACGAGAAAGAAGAACAAATCGGTAACAACAACAATGATATAGTGGGCATGGTGATGACTCAGGAGGATGCCAATGAACACCGGGTTTTGTAAAGTATCGCTAAGCAAAGGGAACATGACATGATAACCAAAGATTCACTCGAATATCATTCGTGTAATCATGGGACCGATATGGATGTCCACGGTTCCGCTATACGTCATTGAACGAAGGGGTTTCATTTATGTCTATGATTTACCGAACCTATGGGGTCACAAGCCTAAGCTAATCACAATCTGCTGAGTGTTAGTAGAATGGGAGTAATGACAATATATTTGTGGAATTGTTTCATTAATATCTGGAATAGTTCCGAGAGGTTCCGGAAGCGTTTCGGGGTCCCCGGAAGGGTTTCGGTGAATATTGGGTAATACCGGGTATTACCCATAAATTATATATTGGTGGAAATTTTTCTGGATATATATAATGATCTGGAGGTATTTAGAACTTTTTATATTTAATTTTAATACGAACGACCCTAAAAAGGCCAAAAGGTGGAAGGCAACTTGGGCCACAAGGCCTAAGTAGGACCCGACGCCCCCCTTGCCACGGCTCCTCCCCCTTGGCCGGCGCCCCAAGGAGGGACTTTCCTTCCCTCCTTGGTGGCTTCCCTCTGCTACTTCCCCAACCTATATATACTAGAGGATTTCTCCCTATTGAAACACAAGTTTTGGAGCCTCCTCTGGTTGATCTAGTTTTAGTTCTTACTGGACCTAGTTGACTGATTAGAGGTAGCCCTAGACACCTCTAATCCTCATAATTAGAATCCCCATGTGGTTCTAATCTCCTCCCTCTAATTCTCCAACAAAGATTATCTCTAGACAAAGAAGCGCTATCGGATCGTGAAGACCGTACGCTTGCAACCAAGTAGAGAGGTCGTGCTTTCGGTCTTCTGTTCCAGGGATCGTTCAAGGGAGGTTCACGGGATCGTCATCCATGTTAGAGGGACCCCAAGTACGATCAACACCAACATATCTACTTCCACTACACTCCCGGAGTCGGTAACGATCGTTGATCCAAACCCGTTATGCATCTTCATATTGTTCCTGGGTGATCGTAGGGCAAACTTTTTTTTTTGTTTTCCACTATGTTTCCCAATAGTGGTATCAGAGAAGGTTTATTAATAGATGCATGTTGCAATCTAGATCACATCTGACATGTGAGGGTTGATGTTCTTGTTATGCTTCCCACAAGTGTTGCTTCGGTTCAGTTCATCGGCAGAATGATGTAGCTTTGTTACAAGGTTCTGACAATCAATCGGCTCTAGCTGTCGATGATCTGCTAATAGTTGCTTGGGCTACATCATAGTCAAGAATAGTGAACCATCTTGTACACAAGAGGGTGCCGAAGATGGATGATCTTCTAGGGGGTCACACATATTGGATGAACTTTAGTGTGAGGGACGAGACTTTTAATTAAGTCTCTCGTTTTGCAGGGTTTTCATATGATGTGGTATAGCATTCGTCATGATAATGAGTTTATGTATGAGATGGTTATATGTTGTAATGTTAACTGGCCTGCGCGTCACGGCATGGTGGCTGGAGCCGCGAGATTGCCACCTTAATTTAAAATATCATAGAGATAGGTTACAGGTGACGGTGGAAAGACGTACACAGAGAAACCCGACGAGGAGAAGGTGTACCAGGCGCGGGACGAGGAGCTATAATTTCGTTCCACAATAGAATTTTATTTTTTGGTTCCACAACAAGTTTTTCTTAAAGGGTCGGCACAACAACGTTTTCTGAGATTGCCACCATGACAATGATTTTTAAATAGTTGCCACGGGAACGAAATAATTGTCGCCGCGTCGATTCAACTGGAAATTCAAGACGATCATGGAGAGCTTCCTGCGCCCAGGGTTATACCGTATCATGCTATTATGAATTGCCTGAGATGTTTATCCCTTTGTTGTTTGCACCCTTTGATTGCGTAGTAGTCTATTATTAGGGTGATCTCTCACAAGTTAATATCAAGCTAAAAGGTGTTCTTCCCAGTGTCGCAACCGTCTATAACATGTAGCGTTCCATAGTGCGTCATGTACATATGAGTACAAACGGACCATGAGGTGTAAGACAGGGATGGTCGGACCATGCATGCAGAAAGCACTCAGTTGTCTTGAAGTTCTATTAGAATAGTTCTGAGCTCGGAGCACAAAGCATCGAAAGATGAACAAGAGCCATATGGAGATATGATCGGCAAAAGTTTGCCCACCAGTCTATGTTCTCATCATCAGTGATGTACACGTCAATGGCTGAGAAATAGCCTTGGATCTTGAATCACTCACTATTAATTATTTGAGAGATATTAATTTGAGTGGGAGTGCACTTTAAATTAAAATTTGTTTAAACACTAGTGCCATATTAATTATGAATTGTATCTAAAGTGAATCTTGTGTTTATTGTTGTAGATCAATGGCTAGCAATAGTTTGAATTTAGCACCCCTGTTTGAGAAAGAAAAATTGACTGCAAGTGTTGAAAACTATGAGGATTGGATCCACACTTTGAGGAAAGTTCCTAAATGTGCTAAGAAAGAATATGTCCTGGATCAAGTACTTGGTGAAAGCCAATGCTTGGAGCATCTCAGGACATCATTAATGTATAATTATCTTGCAAGAATGATTTCAGTGTCATCAAAAGTATAATGATATCATGCATGGATGAAGTGTTACAGAAGCGCTATCAGAAGCTCAGTCCCATCGAGATTGTCGAAGCACTAGAAGTTCTGTTTCACAAAGATCCAGCTTAAGTTCATGAGATGACTAAATAAATGGATGAGGATGAAGAGCAAGGCGACATATTTGTAGGCTATTGTGATACCATATCTGCAATGGGGGTTGATATACCTAAAACACATGAGAATGATTTCTTGTTTCACTGCTTTATGAAGCAATGCTCAAAAACCATGAGGTTGGATTGCAGAATCAACAAAAGTTTCCGATAAACAAAACAAACAGTTTAAAAAATAAATGCAACACAAATAGGAACAAGGGTGGAGAATCTCATGAGATTATATGTTTCTACTGCAAAGAGAAAGGACACTCCAAAACAAATTGCTTTAAGTATATTGCAGATAAGAATAATTTGTCTTCTGGTAAAGGTATAAAAGTTATACAAATTAATGTTATAGATATTCTACTTGCTGAAAACTCCAAGTCATGGGTATTTGATACCGGATCTGTTGCTCACATTTGCAACACAATGCAGGGACTATGGAAGATTCGCAAGCTGAGTAGAAATGAGGTCGTGACGCGTGTCGGGAATGGTAACAGGATTGCCACACAAGCCGTCGGTGTCATGTCTTTAAGTTTACCTTCAGGATTTGTATTAGAACTAAATAATTTTTATTTCGTTCCAAACTTATGTAAGAACATTATCTCTGGATCATGTTTGATAAGTGGCGGATATTCTTATAAATCAGAAAACAATGGTGGTTCGATATATTATAAGAATATTTTTCATGGATTTGCACCCATTGTTGGTGGTTTGTTCATAATGGATCTTGAACGTGAAAAGGATGTCTTTAATGTTGATGCTAAATGTCTTAAGAAGACTGATAATACCACTTATATGTGGCACTGCCATCTTGGTCATATCGAAATGAAACGCATACAGAAACTTCATAAAGATGGAGTATTAACAGCATTTGATTTTGATTCATTCGATACATGTGAAGCTTGTCTGATGGGTAAAATGACCAAAACATCGTTCACAGGTCATCCTGAACGGGCGCAAGCATTATTCAACATAATACATACTGATGTATGTGGTCCAATGAGTATTCTGACTCACGGTGGATACTTATAATTCGTAAACTTCACTGAAGATTTAAGTAGATTTGGTTGTATCTACTTAATGAAACACAAGTCTGAAACATTTGAAAATTTCAAAGAATTTCCTAACAAAGTTGAAAATCATCATGGCAAAAAGATAAAATTTCTACGAATAGATCATGAAGGAGAATATCTATGTCATGAGTTTAGCAAACATCTAAGTAATTGTGGAATAGTTTCACAACTTACTCCTCCCGGAACTCCACGGAGAAATTGAGTATCGGAAAGATTAACCGAACTATGTTAGACATGGTGAGGTCAATGCCGTCTCTTACCGACCTGCCTTTATCATTCTGGGGATATGCATTTGAAACAACAACGCATACACTAAACAGAGCACCATCTAAATATGTTGAGACGACACCATATGAGTTATGGAATGGGAAGAAGCCCAACTTGTCACATCTCAAGATTTGGGGTTGCGAGACTTATGTAAAACCTTTACAACCAAATAGCTCAATCCCAAAGCAAATAAATGCTACTTTGTAGGTTATCCCAAAGAAACAATTGGGTATTTGATATGTCTCCAACGTATCTATAATTTTTGATTGTTTCATGTTGTTATATTATAAATCTTGGATGTTTTATATTCATTTACTAGCAACGTTATATAATTTTTTGGGACTAACCTGTTGACATAGTGCCCAGTGCTAGTTGTTGTTTTCTTATTGTTTTTTTACTTTGCAGAATATCAATACCACACGAAGTCCAAATGCCACAAATTTTTTTGGAGATTTTTTCTAGACAAAAGACACCCAAGGAGCCAAAGGAGTGCACGGGAGGAGGCCTGTGGGGCCAACTAGGCACCAAGGCATGCTAGAAGGCCCAGGCGCACCCTGGTGGGTAGTGGAGCCCACGGGAAGTTTCTCCACCGCCATCCACCTCTATAAATACTCTAAAATCCCAAAAACCCTAGGGGAGTCGAGGAAATACAATTCCAGCCGCCGCAAGTTCCAGAACCACGAGATCCAATCTAGAGGCCTTCTCCAGCACTCTATCGGAGGCGTCAACAATCAAGAGGGGTTCTTCATCATCACCCTTTCCCCTCAGATGATGCGTGAGTAGTTTACTATGGACCTACGGGTCTGTAGGCAGTAGCTAGATGGCTTCTTCTCTCTTTTTGATCCCCAACACAATGTTCTCCTTAATGTTCTTGGAGATCTATTTGATGTAATGACTTTTTGCGGTGTGTTTGTTGGGATCCGATGAATTGTGAGTTTATGATCAGATCTATCCATGAATATTATTTGAGTCTTTGCTGAAATCTTTTATGCATGATAGCCTCGTATTTCTTCTCTGAAACTTTGGTTTGGTTTTGCCGACTAGATTGATTTTTCTTGCCATGGGAAGAGATGCTTTGTGATAGTCGATCTAGCGGTGCTCAATCTCAGTGACATAAGGAGACATGACACGCATGTATCGTTTCCATTAAGGATAGAAAGATGGGGTCTATTCCTACATGAATAGATCTTGTCTACATCATGTCATCGTTCTTATTGCATTGCTCCATTTTTCCATGAACTTAATACACTAGATGCATGCTGGATAGCAATCGATGTGTGGAGTAATAGTAGTAGATGCAGGCAGGAGTTGGTCTATTAATCTTGGACGTGATGCCTATATACATGATCATTGCCTTGGATATCGTCATAATTATTTGCTCTTATGTCAATTGCCCAATATTAATTCGTGCTATTTTCTCGAGAGAAGCCTCTAGTGAAATCTACGGCCCCGGGGTCTATTTCCTATCATATTAAAACCCAAAAATACCATGCTGCACTTTTTCTTTCTTTATTTTATTTTATTCTTTTGCTAGATCTATTTATCAAATCTCATACAATTTAATCTATCTCAATACCGAGGAGGGATTGACAACCCCTCTTATGTATTGGGTTGCAAGTATTTGATGTTTGTGTGCAGGTGTTGTTTACATAGTGTTGCTTGATTCTCCTACTGGATTGATAACCTTGGTTTCATAACTAAGGGAAATACTTACCATTGCTGTGCTGCATCATCCTCTCCTCTTCGAGGAATTACTAACACGGATACAAGCAATCAGTATTCCTTCTACCTAACATCCGAAGACAAAGTGTTTGTCGCAAGGAATGTACACTTTCTTGAGAAGGATTTTCTCAACAAAGAAGTAAGTAGGAGGACAATACAGCTTGACGAGATTACTAAATCTGCAGAAGTTGAGAGGACTAATGAAACGGAATCTGTTCGAGGAGTTGTCCACACAGCTCAGCTAGAAGTTACTACACAAGTTGTAGAAACACCGGTTAAAAATTGTAACTAAACCGCGTAGGTCATGCAGAGTTATCGAACCTCCTGAATGGTTTCACTATGAAATATTGATCTTAGAAGAAGATGAACCTACGCACAACAAAGAAGCAATGGCGGCACTCAGCTGAAAAGAATGGCATAAAGCCATGCAACCCTAAATGGAGTCCATGTAGGAAAATCAGGTTAATAGCAATGCTAAAATCTGTACGGATTATGATGGCAATTGCTGCATATTTCGATTATGAGATATGGTAGATTGATGTCAAAACCGCTTTCCTAAATGGGTTTTTGAAAGAAGATGTATACATGATACAACCAGAAGGTTTTGTCGATTCAAAGGATGTCAGAAAGGTATGCAAACTTCAAAAATCTATCTACGGTTTGAAGTAAGCATCAAGGAGATGGAACCAACATTTTGATGAAGTGGTAAAAGAGTTTGGCTTCATTAAAAATGATGAAGAAGCTTGTCTATACAAGAAGTTTAGTGGGACCTTTGTAGCATTCTTGATCTTATATGTGGATGACATATTATTGATTGGAAATGATACAAAGTATCTTAGTACAATAAAAGACTATTTGAAAAGTTTCTTTTCAATGAAGGATTTAGACGAAGCTGCACACATACTAGGCATAATGATATATAGAGATAGATCGAGACGTCTAATTGTGCTAAGCCAAAGTACATACATTGACAAGATTTTAAAGAGGTTTAAAATGGAGAATGCAAAGAAAGGTTTTCTCCCAATGTCACATGGCACAACATATAGTAAGAATCAATGCCCAAAGACAGTTGATGAGCGAGTGAAGATGAGTGGAGTCCCATATGCCTTGGCAATTGGATCATCATGTATGCTATGATATGTACTAGACCAGATGTCTCTTATGCACTAAGTGTTAGTAGTAGATACCAAAGTGATCCTGGATTGGCTCACTAGGCAGCACTTAAAAATATTCTTAAGTACCTCAGGAGGACAAAGGACATGCTCCTGGTCCATGGAGGAGACAAAGAACTCGTTTTAAATGGTTACACTAACGCAAGCTTCATGACTGATATATATATGACTATAAGTCTCAATCGGGTTATGTTTTGACCCTTAATGGTGGTGCGGTAGTTTGGAAAAGTTTCAAGCAAAACACTGTTGCGGATTCTACAACAGAAGCAAAGTACATAGCAGCTTCAGATGCTTCGAAGGAGCCAGTCTGGATCAAGAAGTTTCTTAAAGAAGTTGGTGTGGTCCCAATTGCGATGAAATCAATGGCACTCTATTGTGACAATAGTGGTGTCGTTGCTTAAGGAAAGTAACCAAGACCCACATGGAGGCTGATAATCCCCAAGTGCAAGGAATCATCGTAGCAATTTCCGAAGGTGGAAGTGATAAGTATGGAGTGTCAAACCGACAAGAAGCTAAAGGTAAGATCAACATTCTCTCAAGTCCTATCTGCCATTGATATGACTCTACGTACACCGAATGTTTGCTTCCATCTAGAAACAAGAAATAAAACTACGTTGTGGGTATGAAGAGGATAACTTTGCATGACATCGGAGAACTAAAATATAAAAATAGGTGTTGTTAACATAAAGTTAGAATATATTACTATATATTATAAATACCGAGTGTGGAATAATGATGGGTCGGTGTGCGGAATTGTCCTTGGCAATTGTTAACAAGATCGGTAGTCGTCATTGCAATTTCATATGAGGGAGAGGCATAAGCTAACATACTTTCTCTTCCTGGATAATATGCACTTACTATTGGAACTCTAGCAAGCATCCGCAACTACTAAAGATCATTAAGGTAAAACCCAACCACAACATTATTAAAGTATCAAGTCCCCTTTATCCCATACGTAATAACCCCCTTACTCGGGTTTATGCTTTTGTCACTCAAGCAACCCACTATAAGTGAATCATGAATGTACCCTACAGCGGGAATCCTTCACATGTGCACGACACGGAAGGTGCCATAGGACAACACCAAAATATAACATACAACTCAACCCAATCTAGATCATCAATCAACCCAAAAGAAAAAAGAAATCTACTCAAAACATCATAGGATGGCAACACATCATTGGATCATAATATGTAGCATAAAGCACCATGTTCAAGTAGGGGATTACAGCGGGGTGCAGGAGAGTGGACCGCGTAAAAGAGATGAGGATGGTGATGAAGAAGGTGATGTTGATGAAGACGATCACCACGGCGATGGTTACCCCGGTGGCACTCCGCGCCACCAAGAGAGAGGGGAGAGGGTCTCCCCTTGTGCTTCCTCCTCCACGACCTCCTGATACGTCTCCATCATATCTACTTTTCCAAACACTTTTTCCCTTGTTTTGGACTCTAACTTGCATGATTTGAATGGAACTAACCCGGACCGACGTTGTTTTCAGCAGAACTGCCATGGTGTTATTTTTGTGCAGAAATAAAAGTTCTCGGAATGACATGAAAATCCATGGAGCAACTTTTTGGAATTAATAAAAAATATTGGCGAAAGAATCAACATCAGGGGGACCACACCCTGTCCACGAGGGTGGGGGCGCCCCCCAGGGCGCGCCCCCTGCCTCATGGGCCCCTGAAGCTCCGCCGACCTCAACTCCAACTCCATATATTCACTTTCGCGGAGAAAAAAATCAGAGAGAAAGATTCATCGCGTTTTACGATACGGAGCCACCGCCAAGACCTAATCTCTCTCGGGAGGGCTGATCTGGAGTCCGTTCGGGGCTCCGGAGAGGGGATTCGACGCCGTCGTCATCATCAACCATCCTCCATCACCAATTTCATGATGCTCACCGTCGTGCGTGAGTAATTCCATAGTAGGCTTGCTGGACGGTGATGGGTTGGATGAGATTTACAATGTAATCGAGTTAGTTTTGTTAGGGTTTGATCCCTAGTATCCACTATGTTCTGAGATTGATGTTGCTATGACTTTGCTATGCTTAATGCTTGTCACTAGGGCCTGAGTGCCATGATTTCAGATCTGAACCTATTATGTTTTCATGAATATATGTGAGTTCTTGATCCTATCTTCCAAGTCTATAGTCACCTATTATGTGTTATGATCCGTTAACCCCGAAGTGACAATAATCGGGATACTTACCGGTGATGACCGTAGTTTGATGAGTTCATGTATTCATTATGTGTTAATGCTTTGGTCCGGTACTCTATTAAAAGGAGGCCTGAATATCCTTTAGTTTCCTTTAGGAACCCGCTGCCACGGGAGGGTAGGACAAAAGATGTCATGCAAGTTCTTTTCCATAAGCATGTATGACTACATTCAGAATACATGCCTACATTACATTGATGAATTGGAGCTAGTTCTGTGTCACCCTATGTTATAACTATTACATGAGGAATCGCATCCGACATAATTATCCATCACTGATCCAATGCCTACAAGCTTTTCACATATTGCTCTTTGCTTATTTGCTTTATCGCTCCTACTGTTACAATTACTACAAAACTGCTACTGTTACTTTTGCTACCGTTACTGTTACTTCCATATTACTTTGCTACTAAATACTTTGCTGCAGATACTAAGTTATCCAGGTGTGGTTGAATTGACAACTCAACTGCTAATACTTGAGAAAATTCTCTGGCTCCCCTTGTGTCGAATCAATAAATTTGGGTTGAATACTCTACCCTCGAAAACTGTTGCGATCCCCTATACTTGTGGGTTATCAAGACTATTTTCTGGCGCCATTGCCGGGGAGCATAGCTCTATTATTTGAGTCACTTGGGATTTATATCCACTGATCACTATGAGGAACTTTAAAGATGAAAGAACTAAGATTTATCCCTCAACTACGTGGGGAGGTAAGGAACTGCCATCTAGCTCTGCACTTGATTCTCCTTCTGTTATGAGTAAACTTGCGACACCTAAACCTGCTTCTGCTATGAATTCTGATATGTCGCATGTTATTGATGATGCCACTTCTACTATGCATGATACTTGTGATGAAACTACTTCTGTGCTTGATACTACTGTGCCATTAGGTGAATTTCTTGATGAACAACTTGCTAGGGCTAGAGAGAATGAAATAATTGAAACTGATATTATCGATGATAGTAATGATGAAGGTTCTCCCCCTAAATATGAATTACTTGTTGTTCCTGAGGGTTATGTTATGGATGATGAAACTGCTAGAGATTTTCTTGCTTGCAATGATAGATCTGATCTTAAGAAGTTATTAGTTAAACTGAAACAGAAGTCTCTGAAAGCTAGAATGAAATATGACCCTGCTTTTGCTACTTCACCTATCTTTGTTACTGATAAGGATTATGATTTCTCTGTCGATCCCGAGATAATTACTTTGGTTGAATCTGATCCTTTTTATGGCTATGAATCTGAAACTATTGTGGCACATCTTACTAAATTGAATGATATAGCCACCCTGTTCACTAATGATGAGAAATCTCGCTACTACTATATCCTTAAGATATTTCCATTCTCATTGAAGGGTGATGCTAAAACTTGGTTTAATTCTCTTGATCCTGGTTGTGTGCATAGTCCCCAGGATATGATCTATTACTTCTCTGCTAAATATTTCCCTGCTCATAAGAAACAAGCTGCTTTAAGGGAAATAGATAATTTTGTGCAAATTGAAGAAGAGAGTCTCCCACAAGCTTGGGGGAGGCTTCTGTGATTACTTAAAGATTTGCCTAATCATCCTCTTAAGAAAAATGAAATACTTGATATCTTTTATAATGGACTAACCGATGCTTCCAATGACCACTTGGATAGTTGTGCTAGTTTTGTTTTCAGGGAAAGAACTATTGATCAAGCTGAATTGCTATTGAATAATATGTTGACTAATGAAAATAATTGTACACTTCCTGAGCCAACTCCTGAGCCAACTCCTAAATCAACTCCGAAGAAAAGGGGTGTTCTATTTCTCAGTCCTGAAGATATGCAAGGGGCAAAGAAATCTATGAAAGAGAAAGGTATTAAAGCTGAAGATGTTAAGAATTTACCTCCTGTTGAAGAAATACATGGCCTTAATATACCATCTATCGAAGAAATGCATGGTCTTGATAACCCGACACAGGTAGTAAAGGTAAATTCTCTATATAGATATGATAAAGTTGAAATCCCGTCTACTAAGTTTGCTAGCCAATGCTTGGATGAATTTGATGACTTTATGGCTAGACAAGAAAATTTCAATCCTTATGTTGGTAGACAATTGAAAAGTAATGCTTATACGATTGGACACTTGAGTGATTATATGTCTAGAGTTAAAGGTGAACTTAAACTCATTAGTAAACATGCTTCTATGGTCACCACTCAAGTAGAACAAGTGCTTAAGGCTTAGAATGACTTTCTCAATGAATTAAATAATAAACATGACTTTGCTGTTAGAGTAGCAACTAGAACAGGTAAAATGACCCGGGAACCTTTGTATCCCGACGGTCACCCTAAGAGAATTGAGCAGGATTCTCAAAGAAATAATGTAGATGCACCTAGTCCTTCTAAAAAGAAGAAAAAGAAAAATGATAGGACTTTGCATGCTTCTAGTGAACCTGTTGAAGACACACCTGAGAATCCCAATGATATTTCTATTTCTGATGGTGAGACACAATCTGGTGATGAACATGAACCTAGTGATAATGTTCATGTTGATGCTCAACCTAGCAATAATAATGATGTAGAGATTGAACCTGCAGTTGATCTTGATAACCCACAATCAAAGAATCAACGTTATGATAAGAGAGACTTCGTTGCTAGGAAGCACGGTAAAGAAAGAGAACCATGGGTTCAAAAACCCATGCCCTTTCCTCCTAAACCATCCAAGAAAAAGGATGATGAGGATTTTGAGCGCTTTGCTAAAATGATTAGACCTATCTTTTTACATATGCGCTTAACTGATATGCTTAAAGTGAATCCTTATGCTAAGTACATGAAGGATATTATTACAAATAAAAGAAAGATACCGGAAGCTGAAATTTCCACTATGCTTGCTAACTATACTTTTAAGGATGGAATACCTAAGAAACTTGGAGATCCAGAGGTACCAACTATACCATGGTCCATTAAAAGAAACTATGTTAAAACTTCTTTATGTGATCTTGGAGCCGGTGTTAGTGTTATGTCTCTCTCTTTATATCGTAGACTTGAATTGAATAAGTTGACACCTACTGAAATATCTTTGCAAATGGCCAATAAGTCAACCGCTAAACCTGTCGGTATTTGTGAGGATGTGCCTATTATGGTTGCAAACGTCACTATCTTAACGGACTTCGGTATTCTTGATATTCCTGAGGACGATAGTATGTCGATTATCCTTGGTAGACCCTTTTTGAATACTGCAGGGGCTGTTATTCATTGCAACAAAGGCAATGTCACTTTTCATGTTAATGGTAATGAGCATACGGTACACTTTCCGAGGAAACAACCTCAAGTTCACAGTATCAACTCTATTGGAAAAATTCCATCGATTATTATTGGAGGTTTTAAATTTCCTCTTACTACTGTCAAGAAGAAATATGACATTCTTATTATTCGGGATGTGCATATCCCCGTTGAGGTAACCTAGTGTTATTCGAAATTTCTCCGGTTCCATGTTATTCGGAATGAGTTCGTTAACAAGACTTGATCAACCTTGCTAGTGGATTCCTTTTGATGATCATGAGATGGATGAAGTTAGAAGGCACAACCTTCTGTACCCTCTTTCTACTTTCTGTTATTTAGATTAAATAAAGCAAAAATAGTATTTTTTGTCTGTTTTCTGAATTACCTATGCAATAAAAAATACCCCGAAAATAAAGTTTCTCCAAATGCCCTGCAAATTTAATATGATTTTTTCTGGAATATTTGAGAATATCTGGCACTAAGAACACAACAGGGGGAGCAAGCACCTGGCCACGAGGGTCAGGGGCGCGCCCTACACCCCTGGGCGTGCCCCTGCCTCGTGGGCCCATGGTGGCCCTCCTCCACTTATTCCTGCACCCACACACTTCTTCTTCCTCCCAAAAAATCACTACCCAGCTCAAGTACGAGTTCTAGCTCATCTTGCTGCCATTTTCGATCTGCTTGCTCAAAGCTCCATTCACAAAACTGCTATTGGGGATTGTTCTTTGGTATGTGACTCCTCCAATGGTCCAATTAGTTTTTGTTCTAGTGCTCTATTAATTGCATATTTTTGCTGCCTAGGTGACCCTATTCTTCAGCTTGCATGTCAAATTTATATGGTCCCAAGTAGTTTTAATGCATGATACAGTCTCTAGGCACTTGTGGGAGTAGTTGCTATCAATTTTGTTGAGTTTGGTTCACTTTTATTTTGAGTTACTAAAAATTTCAGAAATTTTTAGAAAAAGATGAAGAGATTTTTGAGGGGCTCTTCTAGCCAAAGCTCGAAGGAGAAATAGAGTAAGGAGAATAAGGAGCCCAAGTATAATCTCCCTCGCGTCACGGAAGTTCGGCCATGTGAATGGCCTTGTGATGATTTCTTGAGAGCAGCCGGATTCATGATGATTTTTATACTTTGGCTGATGATGCGGGCCTCACCAGTTTCCTCCACGACCAGCTCGAATAGTATCTCTTACTCACTAATACTTTCGTGCAAAATTTTTACTTTCATCCTAAGAAATCACCTCCTTCAGTAGAATTCCATCTATATGATGAGGCTAGGGAGATGTCATTACATGATTTTTGCGCGGTTTGCAAGATACCCTTCGCGGGCAGCTTAGAGGAACCACATCATAAAGATGTGGGTGGATTTATTGACATGATTACTGTAGGGGAAACGAGGAAGGTTTCCGATGCAAGAATTACTAGCATACATTTTCCTGTTTTACATTACTTTGCAATATTTGCTAGTCGATGCTTAACTGGTCGCGGAAACTGTGGAAACCTTAGTGTTCCCGATATTATTATTCCGTGCCATGCTTTATTTCATGATAACACTATTAGTATGGGTGCTATTGTTGCTAAACGGTTAAGTCTAAACCGTACAAAGGGCCCCATCTTTGGAGGTATCTATGCTTCACGCCTTGCTAAACACTTTAGGATACCTATTAGGCATTATGAGAAAGAAGAAAAAGCTGCTGCCTCCTACTTTTCTAGATTATAAGAGCATGGTAGCACATGAGTTTATTGTTAAAAATGATGATAAGATGCTTAAGTATAATTTGACATTTCATAAAACTTACAGTGAGACTATTATCTTGCCTGCACCCTCCTTGTTTGACTTGACTGCAGGCACTTACCTCATCTTGCCGGAGGCCATTCACGCGCATCGGGGCCAGACATCAGCTCCAGAGCCTGAGCCAGAATCACCACTTGACCCTTATCGACCATCCTGTTATCAGTGGGATCCGGAGGAGATCGCCAGCCAGTGGCAGTCAGATGACACATCTTAGTACGACCCCAGTTACAACTCCGAATATCCGCTAAGCCATCCATGGGCATAGACCAACTTGGGCCAAAAGCCTAAGCTTGGGGGAGTACGTATTTCTCACCGACATTACATTCATGTTCACACACTCATTCTAGTTGTCAGTGCTCATACTTTTTCATTGTACTATCCATGCTAGTTTATTTTTTTTCTTGATTTCTTCTTGTGTGTTTGAAAAACCTTAAGAAAAAAACCAAAAAAATTAGCTAGCTTACTTTCCATGCCCGTAGTAGTAGTAATTAAAAGAAAAACCCAAAAAGATTTCTCGTTCTTCTTTTGCTTGTTGGGAGCTTTCCCGTGTAAATAGTTTTATTTCTTTTCTTTTCTTTGGGGGTCGAGAGGAGAAGACCATGATGAAAATGTTGAGTGGCTCTTATATGCATGGTTGTTGATTTAACCAAGATCCCATATTACCTTGTCTTCTCCTTTGAATTGAATGCTTGCAGATTCTAGCTTAGTCCAATGCACGTGCACTATTATTATTATTCACACTGTTCGGTCGTGCAAGTGAAAGGCAATAATGACGATATATGATGGACTGATTGAGATGAGAGAAGCTGGTATGAACTCGACCTATCTTGTTTTTGTAAATATGATTACTCATTGTTCCTGATTCAGCCTATTATGAATAAACATGTTTGTCATATCAATTAGAGATTATAGTTGCTTATTCCATGCTTAATTAGCAAGGAGTTTAGAATGGTTTACCTTGCGTGCCAACATGCTATTAAAATGGTTGTGATGTGGTATGGTAGGGTGGTATCCTCCTTTGAATGACTTGAGTGACTTGACTTGGCACATGTTCACGCATGTAGTTGAAACAAAGTCAACATAGCCTTCACAATATTTATGTTCATGGTGGATTATATCCTACTCATTCTTGCACTCAGTGTTGATTAATTTTAATGCATGTTCATGAATGTTGTCGCTCTCTAAGTTGGTCGCTTCCCAGTCTCTTTCTAGCCTTCACTTGTACTAAGTGGGAATACTGCTTGTGCATCCAAACTCCATAAACCCCAAAGTTATTCCATATGAGTCCACCATACCTTCCTATATGCCGTATCTACCTGTCGTTCCAAGTAAATTTGTATGTGCCAAACTCCAAACCATCAAATGAAATTCTGTTTTGTATGTGCGAACAGCTCATGTATCAACTAGGGCTGTCTGTATCTTCCATGTTAGGCGGGTTATTCTCAAGAGGAGTGGACTCTGCTCCACACTCATGAGAAAATGGCTGGTCACCGGGATGCCCAGTCCCATGCTCAAATCAAATCAAAATAATTAAACAAAACTCCCCCAGGATTGTTGTTAGTTGGAGGCACCCGTTGTTTCGAGCAACACATGGATTGATGCTTGTTGGTGGAGGGGGAGTAAAAACTTTACCATTCTGTTTGGGAACCTCCTATAATGTGTGTAGCATGGAAGATATCGAGATCTCTCAGTTGTTATGTTGACAGTGAAAGTATACCACTCAAAATGTTATTTATCTCTATTTCCAAATCGAGCTCTCGCACCTCTACAAATCCCTGCTTCCCTCTGCGAAGGGGCTATCTATTTACTTTTATGTTGAGTCATCACCCTCTTATTAAAAAGCACCTGCTGGAGAGCACCGCTGTCATTTGCATGCATTAATATTAATTTATATTGGGTATGACTATGACTGGATCTCTTTTACCATGAATTACAATGTTTAGTCAGTGCTTGATCTTTAAAGGTGCTCTGCATTTATGTTTTGCGGTCTCAGAAAGGGCTAGCGAGATACCATCTTGTCATATCATATTATGATTGTTTTGAGAAAGTGTTGTCATCCGAGATTTATTATTATTGCTCGCTAGTTGATTATGCCATTGATATGAGCAAACATGAGACCTAAGTGTTATTGTGAATATGGTTAGTTCATGATCTTTGCTGAAAACTTGAATGCTGGCTTTACATATTTGCAACAACAAGAGAAAACAGAGTTTGTAAAAGTTTTTCTTTATCACTTTCAGTTTGTCAAATGAATTTCTTGAGGACAAGCAAAGGTTTAAGCTTTGGGGGAGTTGATACATCTCTGTCGTATCTACTTTTCCAAACAATTTTGCCCTTATTTTGGACTCTAACTTGCATGATTTGAATGGAACTAACTCGGACTGACGCTGTTTTCAGCAGAACTGCCATGGTGTTATTTTTGTGCAGAAATAAAAGTTCTCGGAATGACCTGAAAATCCACAGAGCAACTTTTTGGAATTAATAAAATATATTGGCGAAATAATCAACATCAGGGGGCCCACACCCTGTCCACGAGGGTGGGGGGCGCCCCCCAGGGCGCGCCCCCTGCCTCGTGGGCCCCCCTAAAGCTCCACCGACCTCAACTCCAACTCCATATATTCACTTTCGCGGAGAAAAATATCAAAGAGAAAGATTCATCGTGTTTTACGATATGGAGCCGCCGTCAAGCCCTAATCTCTCTCGAGAGGGCTGATCTAGAGTCCGTTCGGGGCTCCGGAGAGGGGGATTCAACGTCGTCGTCATCATCAACCATCCTCCATCACCAATTTCATGATGCTCACCGCCGTGTCTGAGTAATTCCATCGTAGGCTTGCTGGACGGTGATGGGTTGGATGAGATTTACCATGTAACCGAGATAGTTTTGTTAGGGTTTGATCCCTAGTATCCACTATGTTCTCAGATTGATGTTGCTATGACTTTGCTACGCTTAATGCTTGTCACTAGGGCCCGTGTGCCATGATTTCAGATCTGAACCTATTATGTTTTAATGAATATATGGGAGTTCTTGATCCTATCTTGCAAGTCTATAGTCACCTATTATGTGTTATGATCCGTTAACCCTGAAGTGACAATAATCGGGATACTTACCGATGATGACCGTAGTTTGGGGAGTTCATGTATTCACTATGTGTTAATGCTTTGGTCCGGTTCTCTATTAAAAGGAGGCCTTAATATCCCTTAGTTTCCATTAGGACCCCGCTGCCATGGGAGGGTTGGACAAAAGATGTCATGCAAGTTCTTTTCCACAAGCATGTATGACTATATTCGAAATACATGCCTACATTACATTGATGAATTGGAGCTAGTTCTGTGTCACCCTATGTTATAACTATTACATGAGGAATCACATCCGACATAATTATCCATCAGTGATCCAATGCCTACAAGCTTTTCACATATTGCACTTTGCTTATTTACTTTATTGCTGCTACTTTTACAATTACTACAAAACTGCTACTGTTACTTTTGCTACCGTTACCGCTACTTCCATATTACTTTGCTACCAAATACTTTGCTACAGATACTAATTTATCCAGGTGTGGTTGAATTGACAACTCAACTTCTAATACTTGAGAATATTCTTTGGCTCCCCTTGTGTCGAATCAATAAATTTGGGTTGAATACTCTACCCTCGAAAACTGTTGCGATCCCCTATACTTGTGGGTTATCACCCCCCCTAGATGGGGAGAGGTTCTCCCTCTGGTCCTTGGCCTCCATGGTGATGATGGCCCCCTATGGGATCCTGCTCCATGGCCTCCGGTGATGATGGCCCCCTCCAGCAGGGTGTCGGAGAGGGCCTAGATTGATTTTTCTTGGCAAAGTGGCTTGGGGAACTCTAGATCTAGGTTTATTTCTGGGGTTTTGGTATTTATAGGAATTTTTGGCGTCGATATGTCAAGGGGATCCATGAGGCAGCGACATGGTAGGAGCACCCTCCTGGGAGGTAGGGCGCGCCCCACTACCTTGTCATCGCCTCGGGACTCTTCTGGTCCAACTCTTGTGCTTCAGGGTTCTCTTTTGGTCCATAAAAAACACCATAATTTTTTAGCCCATTCCAAGAACTTCTATTTCTGCACAAAAAATGACACCATGGTAGTTCTGCTGAAAACAACGTCAGTCTGGGTTAGTTCTAATCAATCATACCAAATCCATATAAAATTGTTGTAAACATGGCATGAATACTTCATAAATTATAGATAAGTCAGAGACGTATCAGCATCCCCAAGCTTAATTCCTGCTCTTCCTCGAGTAGGTAAATGATAAAAGTAATAATTTATGAAGTGTGAATGCTAGAATTTTGCATAAATTTGATCAATGATATTTCCAATCACTTTTTCTAGCATCATTATACATCATAAAAAGTATCTTGTCTCATAAAACTTCTCATGACAAGTAGCAAACTATTCACAAGTTAAAGTATAGACCATAAAGTTTCTTGAAAACTAACAAACCATGTTCTTAGTCATCAAACAATTGCAATTCATCTTATTTTGAGGAAGGGTCTATGTAAGAGCTTTGATTTAGCAAATCCCACATACTAAACTATCATATAGTGTTCCATGACTGCTACCACTCAAAGCATATTTTTAGAACAAATGGCATCCATTGAACACAGAGAAAGATAGGGTCTTAATGTTTCGCCTCCCAGCTTATTTATCATATAGATAATTGTCAACAATAATAATTCATGATCAAATATATTTGAATGGCCATATGTGCTTAGATCTTTCCCCACCACATGATGCTTGCCAACTGAAGAATAATTGAGGTTGAAATAAGAAGGAATACTATTGACTCTTGCATAAAAGTAAATACATGAAAGTAAAAGATAGGCCCTTCGCAGAGGGAATAGAGGTTGTCATGCGCCTTTTAATTTTGGATGTGCAAACTCTTAATGCAAAGGAATGTCATGTTGTATTGGCCTTTGTGATAGCAACCTTTATTATGCAGTCCATCGCTTTTATTTCTTTACCATCAGAAGTTCGTACAATGCTTTTTTTCCCTTACGATAAAAGGTCATACATATTTAGGAGCAATTTTTATTGCTTTTTGCACTGATGATAACTTACTTGAAGGATCTTATTCAATCCATAGGTCGATCTCGTGGACACTCATGGCATGAAATGGGGTTTAAGGGTTTTGGACGCACAAGTAGTATCTCTACTTAGTACAAAAGTTTTGGCTAGCAAAAGATCCTAAGCAAGCACCACATGTTGGAGGATCCATAACAATATAACTTCTATACAAATATACCCAAACATAACTCATTATGTTGTATTCCTTGTCCAACTTCAACTAATTTGCTCAAGTTTGAAAATAGTTAATGGGGCTCCCAATCATAGAATATGTCCAAGATAATATATTTATATGTGAAATCTTTCTTCCTTCAATATTCTTTCATGAATTGTTCAAGTGACCAATGTTGCGTTTCCTAACTTTCAATAAATTTTACCACCTATACTTCTTATATGTGGATTCATTACTCCCCATGGGATAAGCATATGAAACATATATAATTTCAGATTTATGATATTCAATTCATTCACTCATTTACTCATAAGATATAAGTGAAGCACGACAATAAATGACAAAACCACTCCAGAAAGATATAAGTGAAGATCAATGAGTAGTCAAATAGTTAAATAGCCATGGGAGGACTCTCTCTCATTCAAGATTTCAGATCCAATGATTTTATTCAAACATCAAGTAAAATGAAAATACGCTCCAAGCAAAACACATATCATGTGATGAATAAAAATATAGCTCCGAGTAAGGTATACCAATGATTTTTGAAGCCTAAAGAGGGGATGCCTTCCGGGGCATCCCCAAGCTTAGGCGCTTGAGTCTTGCTTGAATATTACCTTGGGGTGCCTGGGCATCCCCAAGCTTAGCATCTTTCCACTCCTTATTCTCCTCATATCGATATCTCACTCAAAACTTGAAAACTTCAATCACACAAAACTTAATGGACTTCGTGAGAAGGGTTAGTATGATAAAGAGAAAATCAATCACTGTCAAGATAAGATTCATAATTGTTCTCACAAAATGCCTACTGTACCATATCAGTTCTACAATTTGTATTGAGCAATATAAGCCATAGAAACTAGAAAACAAGCAAACTATGCATTGAAAACAGAATTTGTCAAAAACATAACAGTCTGTAATGATATGAATAGCAACCATACTTCTGTTACTCTAAAAATTATGAAAAATTAGGACAACCTAGGAAATTTGTATATCAATTTTGTGTAAGAAATTCAGATCAAAAGCACACCTCTATGATTTTTGAAAGTTATTTCATTGTGCGTAAAAGTTTCTATTTTTCAGCAAGATCAAATCAACTATCACCGTAAGCCATCCCAAAGGTCTTACTTGGCCCAAACACTAATTAAAACACCAAAACAAATTACTACAGAGGTAATAATGTGTATTTATAGAAAAACAGAACCAAAATCAAAAACATAAAAATAAAAATGGGTTGCGTCCCAACAAGTATTGTTGTTTAACGCCCCTAGCTAGGCATGATATTTTAACGATACTAATTTTGATGATAGTATTATTCATAGCCCAAAAGATATGAGTGAAGTTCATGGAGCATTCTACAATTAATATGAAATAACCAATATCCAAGCTCAAAATATATAAGTGAAGCACATGAAGCATTCAAGCATTCTACAATTAATATGAATTAACCAATATCCAAGCTCAAAATATATGAGTGAAGCACACGAAGCATTCTATAAAGTCATATGAGTGAAGCACACGAAGCATTCTATAAAGTCATACTCGAAAGATTTAAGTGAAGCACAAAGAGCATTCTATAAAGCCATACTCAAAAGATTTAAGTTAAGCGCATGAAGCATTCTATAAATCTATGAAGGACTATCTCATACTAGCATGGTGCATAAAGGAAAAGAAAGGAAAAATAAATTCAAAAGACACATATCATGTGAACAAAACAAAAACTAAGGTATACTGATAATTGTTGAGGAATAAAGATGGGATGCCAACCGGGGCATCCCCAAGCTTAGGTGCTTGAGTATCCTTGAAATATTTACTTGGGGTGCCTTGGGCATCCCCAATCTTGAACTCTTTCCCCTCTTTATTCTTCTCATATTGATAACTCCTCGATCTTCAAACACTTCATCCACACAAAACTTAACAAAAAGAAACCTTGTGAGATCCGTTAGTATAATAAAGAAAATCATTACCTTTAGGTACTGTTGTAAACTCATTCCAATTTCATATTAGCATTATATCTACTGTATTCCAACTTCACCATGGTTCATACCCCCCGATCCTGCCCATAGATTCATCAAAATAAGTGAACAACACATAGAAAACAGAATCTGTCAAAAACAGGACAGTCTGTCGTAATCTGGAAACTCCGTATACTTATCTAACTCCAAAAATTCTACAAAATTAGGACAACCTAAAAAATTTGTATATTAGTACTGTGTAAAAATTTCAGATACTTTTGACGTTCCAGTAAAAAATGAAACTTCACGCCCTACAGCCAAAGTTTTTGTTTTTGCACTGCACATAGCAAACAAGCAATCTAATCACCCCAAAACCAAAACTTGGCACATTATTTTTATAATACAATGGATATATACAAGGGGATTATTATTTTTGAGAAACTTCCATGAAAGATTCTACATTGTTTCCATGAGCATGAACACAAGTGTTCAAGGTCGACCCTCACTTCTCCAATGCAAACCTTCCAATAACTTCTCTTTTTGAAAAAGTTTTTAGGCAAAAGAGGCAAGTAATTTCTTTTGTATTTTCACTTTTTAATTTTTTTTGTATTTTCACATGTAGCAAGAATCAATGCCCAAAGACAGTTGATGAGCGAGTGAAGATGAGCGGAGTCCCCTATGCCTCGGCAATTGGATCCATCATGTATGCTATGATATGTACTAGAACAGATGTCTCTTATGCACTAAGTGTTAGTAGAAGATACCGAAGTGATCCTGGATTGGCTCACTAGATAGCAGTTAAAAATATTCTTAACTACCTCAGGAGGACAAAGGACATGCTCCTGGTCCATGGAGGAGATGAAGAACTCATTTTAAATGGTTACACCAATGCAAGCTTCATGACCGATATAGATGACTATAAGTCTCAATCGGGTTATATTTTCACCCTTAATGGTGGTGCGGTAGTTTGGAGAAGTTTCAAGAAAATCATTGTTGTGGATTCTACAACACAAGCAAAATACATCACAGCTTCAGAAGCTTCGAAGGAGGCAGTCTGGATCAAGAAGTTTCTTAAAAAAGTTGGTGTGGTCCCAATTGCGATGAAAGCAATGGCACTCCATTGTGACAATAGTGGTGTAGTTGCTCAAGGAAAGTAACCAAGATCCCACATGGAGACTGATAATCCCCAAGTGCAAGGAATCATCGTAGCAATTTCCAAAGATGGAAGTGATAAGTATTGTCGTGGTGGGCGCACGGCAGATGCCAAGGGATGGCTAAAGAGAGGAGGAGGCTCGAGGGCGCTGGTGGGCTCCAGAGGCGAGGTTGGCATGAGCGGGCGCGTGACGCCGGACATACCCAGGTTTGGGGCTCTCTGGAGAGATAATACCCCTAGTCCTGTCGAGTGTAGTTGGATGATCGATAGTACAAAATTGCTCCCGGAGCTGTATGGAGGAGGAAGGAAGCAGGCCAAGGCTTGGGCTACTCCTTCTCTCCGGTGTTGCTGTTTGGTGGCTAGTCCTATGCTTATCGGCTTTCCTCTCGTATGCGTTCTCTGCTTTGTTGCTTGCCCGTATGATCGTGGGCTCCTGGGGGGTTTTATAGACGAACCCTCGGGGGTACAATGGTAATGTTACAAGTCGGTGGGTCCGTATTGTCGGTGTCCGGTGACCCGGGCTGGGTCCCGCTAAGGGCTTGTGGTTCGTCGGGTTCACCTAGATGCGGGCCCCGTATGCCCAGGGGAACTGTGCACCGTCTTGTCGATCGTTGGGGCATGGCCGAGTCGAGTCGTGTACAGTGCTCTCCGTCAGGCTACCGCTTGCTGTCGTCAGCGGTGAGGGCGGGAGCACTGTAGCCACGCCGGCCCTGGTCAGCGGGTAGGTGAGGGGCACTGTTGCCACGCTCCGGCTGACCAGAGGCATGGGCGGGGCACTGTTGCCTCGGTCATCGCTGATTGAAGACTCGTCCCATCGTGCAGCCTGGATGGGACGGGAGCCAACCCGTGGCCGGATTGCGTAGCACGCCACGGGTGGTGCTAGCTTGTTGAGGAAGCCTTGGTCGTGCCGGTTCGGCCGTCTTGCGTTGGTCGTTGGGGCCGAGTCGACGTGTCTTGCCGGGTCGGCGGGTCTAGCCAGGTCGCGGGGCTTGGTCGGGTCGAGCGATCCGGCCAAGCGCGTGTCGGTACCTGTTGTTTTTTGAAGAGGATCCGGGTTCCGTTGCCTGCCCGGGGTCCATCCCCCCGATAGTAGTCCCCGAAGCTGTGAAGGTCCATCGTCTTCGAATGAGTGGGCCTTCGCAGTTTCCCCCTTAAGCAAGGCGGATTCTGCGAGCGTCGGGTCCGGCAACACCCACTGTGTGCCGGTTTTCTCAGAAACCGGATCACGGGATCCTGGCCGTGGCGGGAACCGAGGAGTCCGTCGAATCTTGGGGCAATCCCTCAGGCTTCGCGTGGGTGCCACGTGGTGCCCAGAAGTCGGAGGGGCCTGACAGGCCACGCGCGTGACGGCACTGTGCGACGGGCGGGGGCCTGCTGCCGCGCGCCCTTGGCCCACGCGCATGGATTTACTGCGGTGTCCGGGGGCCGGTTGCTCTTCCCCGGGCAGTTACTGCGCGCGTACATGCGCACTTATTGTGGGGTAGTGGAACGGGCGCGTGCAGACGATCCCACTTTCCCACTTTTAAACTGGGGGTTATAAATTGGTGGGCAGGGGGCAGCGGACGTTATTCTCGCTCGCGCCCTCCTGTCCCTCTGCTCCCGCTCCGCTCTTTGCAACTGACACACCGCGGAGCCCGCTACTCCAAGCAAAGTTCCCTTGCCATTCGCCTTCCTCCTTCTCCCTCTGATCATGTCGCTGCCATCGGGCTCCTGGATGGGCTCGAACGTCACCACCGAGGACATCACCCAGCTCCGGGCGTCGCGGCGCCTGCCGTGGGAGACGGACATTGGCGTCTGCCTGCCGCGTGGTGAGCAGAGACCTCGGCCCGAGGGGCAGGAGCGCGTGGTCTTCCTCACGCACTTCGAGCGCAGGTTCGGGCTACCGGCGAGCACCTTCTTCCGCGCGTTTCTGGAGTTCTTCGGGCTCCAGCTGCATCATCTTGGCGCTGGCGCCATCGTCCAGCTCTCCGGCTTCGTCACGCTATGCGAGGGGTACCTGTGGGTCGAGTCCAAGATCGACCTGTGGGCGCACTTCTTCTCCTTGAAGCAGCAGGGCCCGTCTGCCAGGGAGTTCGCCGATTGCGGCACCACCGTCATCTCGAAGTGGTCAGGGGCAGATTTCCCCAAGATCCCGCTGGAGGACTCTGCCAAGAAGTGGCACTATTTCTTCTACGTCCGCAACCACGGGGCGGATCGCATCAACCTTCCGGACTTTGCCATCGCGCCGCCGCGGGTGAAGACGAACTGGGGCTACTCACCCAGGCGCCCGTCGCAGGAGATCGTCAACCTCTGCGAGCGGGTGACGGTGATGAGGACGCAGGAGGAGCTCACCGGCACCGACCTCCTTGCCGCGTTCATCATGCGCCGGGTCCTTCAGCTTCAGGGGCGCTCCTGCCTTATCGGCGAGATGGCCGGCCTTCAAGAACCCAACCATATGGGGTCGACGCGGCTGTCCGCGGAGCAGATCGCACGCAGCGTGAATGGAATCTCCAGGGCCAACCTTGGAGAGGACTGGCGGTTCGGCAAGGCACCGTACAGCGAGTCGAACCCGGTGCCGCAGGTGAGTGTCTGGTCTTCTTACTTTGCTGCTGCGCACCTCCTCATTCGTCCTGACGTGACACGAGAGATACTTTTGAACGCGATTCGGCATCCTTACGCTCGGGCTCCGTCGCAGGTGGCGCCGGTGGCGACAGAGGAGCCCGCGGCACATGGCGGGGAGGAGGGGGCCGAGTCCGATGCCGGCGTTGGGCGTCGCGCGGGTAAGTCTCATACCTTTCTTTATGTGTCTTGAATTGCTGATCGCGGTATGGTGCGGGCGATGTTGACGTCGGTTGCTTGGTGCAGTGGTGTTGGGCGGGGGAGGCGGTGACGCGGGTGGAGCCGGGTCCTCGCGCGGGGCGGCGCCGAGCCGCCCGCATGGAAAAGACAGCGTCGCGCTGCAACCCCGGGCCCCGAAGCGCACGACGGACCCGGCCGGAGCCGGGAGGCCGGCCAAGAGGAAGAGCGGCAGCGGGCACGGGAGGCCAACCCCGGTCCCGGTCTTGACGGGGTAAGCTCCATCTCTTGTTTGCGCCCAGATTCTTCTGAGCTAGTCCTGTTTCTTTTCGGCTCATTATGTCTTCTACTTCAGGTCGCCGATCGCGCTGGCGAGGGCGGCGGCGGAAGCCGCGGCTGCCGAAGGGGCCGCGTTCCGCAGGAGCCGGTCCGAACTCGCCGAACAGGGCGAGGTGGAGGGACGGGGCGACTCGGACCTCGGCCTGGAACCGAACGATGCCGAGGCTTTGGCCTGGCGGGACAGGAACCGGGCTGAGGCGGAGCTGGAGGCGGCGTCGGTCCGCGCTTGGACCGACGCAGCGGCGGCATGGGCGTGAGCCGGCGCGGAGCCGGCATGGCGCGAGATGCCGGAGGGCACGGTGGTGGCGGCGATGGTATTTGAGCCGTCGTCGGTGAGGGAGCGCGGCTGCGGAGGCCGGGCTGAGGTAGTGGTCCTCGACCGAGAGGTCGTGGAGCTGGCGGATGACACCCCGCCGCGGGCTGACATGGCCGAGCGAGCGGGGAATGATGGCAGTGGAGGCAGCGTCGTCTTGGAAGAGGCGCTGCGGGCGGCGGTGCCAGAGGTGCCGCCGGTTTTGGAGGAGGCACCGCGGGCGGCGGTGCCGGAGGCCACCCCGGCAGCTGGGCTGGAGGCGGCGACGCAGGGCGTCCCGACGTCCGGGTCGGCGTCGGCATCGGGAGGAGCGTCTGAGGAGGTGCTGGCCGCGTCGCAAGCGGCCGGTGGGGAGCACGCCTTGGTGCCCTGGTAGGGAGGGCGCCGAGCTGCCGTGCCGCAGCTGGCGCGAAGCGGGGGCGCCGTCGTCTTCGGGCCTCAGACCCAGGAGGAGGCGGCGCTGGATGCCGTCAGCCGCCGTCTGCGAGGCCGGACAGAATGGCTCGAGGCCTTCGCCCAGGCCGAGGTGGAGCGGACGCGCGACCTGGAGTGCGTCGTCCTGGTAAGTCTTCTTTTTCTTGTAATTTCTTCTTTGTGGGGGCGCGCCAGCGCACCCACTGGGTGTAGCCCCCGAGGTTTGGGCCAACTACGTAGTAGTTGGTTTGAATCTTTAGAGCTTTTGGCCTTGTTCTGACTTCTGTTTCCTTCAGCATCTCGACGCCTTCCGGGTCGCTGCCTACAATCGTCTCCTAGGCAAGCACCGGGAGCTTGTGGAGCAGCTGCTCGCCAAGGAGGAGGAGCTCTGCGTCGCCTCAGGTACTCTTGTGCTCTTTTCTAGTGGGGGCGCGCCAGCGCACCCACTGGGTGTAGCCCCCGAGATTCGGGCCAACTGTGTAACAGTTGGGCCAAATCTTAAGTCTTGCTTCTTTTCTTCTGTTGAGTCCTTTTTTTTCGCAGCTGAGGTGCTGTCCTGGCGGACTCGTCTGCTTCAGGCCGGTCATCACTACGACCGGCTTGTTACCGATACCGGCCATCTTGGCGTCGAGGCGGCGCAGGCGAGGGCAGAGGCGTCCGCGGCTCGGTGGTCTCTTGACGAGGCCAACCGGCTGCATGAGCAGCTGGCGGGTCACAAGAGCCGTCTTGAGGCCGAGGTGGAGCTCCTCAAGGCGGAAGCCGCCAAGGTCGCGGAGGTGCAGCAGGCCCTGGTGGAGGCTCACCAACAGTGCGGCCAGCTGGCCGACAACAAGGGCCGGCTCCAGGCAGAGGTGGATCGCCTGCGGGAGTAGGTCACCACGGCTGAGGGGGCCCGCGAGGACGAGGCTCGTCGCCGCGAGGTGGCCGAAGACAAGGATGTCGAGCTGAAGGCGGCCCTTGCCAAGGTGGCCAATGTGGAGAAGGCGCTCGAGGAGCACGACTGCGCCATCGAGCGGGAGCGGCGTGGTACGTTGGTTGAGGCGCAGCACCTGGAAGAGTCCTTCTCCAGTAAGTGCTTTTTCTTGTAGTTTGCCGGGTCGGGATCCGGCCTTTCTTCCTTGTTGTTCTACTTCTAACTTGCTTCTTCCTCTGCGGCAGGGGCCTTCCCGGAGATGCAGCGGCTGGCGGAGGAAGCCGTCCGCTATCAGTGCGACCCGACCGACGTTGTTGGGTCCGGGACGGATCTGCAGGCGGCCTGGACCTTCCCGGAGATCATCTCCGCCACTGAGGCCCATCTGTGGGTCTTGGGAACGCAGATGGAGCGGTTGTCCCCAGGCCGGCACCGCGATGACGGCGGCCCTATGGCCAGGCTCCGTCCAACCGAGCAGCTTTTCGCGCCAGGCGCATTGGTTGGAGACGGGCCCGGACCGTCTTGGCGAGTGGCGCGTCTCCGCCGCTCATGCCGGAGCTGAGATGGCGCTCCAGTTCACGCTGTCCTGGCATCCAGATCTGCAGCTGGATGTGTTGATGGGCCAGCGGTCCGGCTTGGAGCAGCTCTTGCAGGAGCAGGCCGGCCGGATCGCCTCCCGGGCACATCCCCGAGTTCGACTTCCACGACGAGTTGCATCCGGAGCGGACGGAAGACGGCAGGGCCGTGGACGGCGACGACTTCGGCTTGCTCCTTCATGATCCGGAGGGGAGCTCGGAGGAGACGGGCTTCTACCGCGACGCGGATGCCGAGTAGGACACCGGCACCTCGCTGGACCTGGAGGCTGCCAGGGGAGAGCCGTCAATGTCGCGACGTGGCGCTGGAGATGCCTAAGACACTTTGTAAAATTTGTTAAGTAGCAGGTCCACCCACCCACTGGGGGTTTTTAGGGTTTAATGAACTCGGGCCGTGTGCCTTTTCTTAAGTATTTGTGTGAATGTCGTGGGTACTTTTGCTTTTTGCCTTCCGTTTTTTGGACCGATCTCGTGCACTTTTCCTTTCTCAAACCTCCCCACACCCCCCGCGAGTCAGACGGCTGAGGCTCTAGTCCGTGACAAGGAGTTCGGTTCTTAGAGAGGAGCGCGCAGGACTTGGGTTCCTCAAAACGTTCACCACAAAAAAATACACATCCGTGACATTTTGGGCCGAACAAATTTTCTTTCTGTCATACATATGACACTTCTATGACGATAATTGTGACAAAACCCGATATCATCATAGATGTGGTGGGCTCCTACTTCTATGACAAAAAATCATGACAGAAAATGGGCTTTTCATCCTGGGCGGGCTCGAGACGCAGTTGCATGACATTCTTTGGGCCGTCCATGACGGAAAAAACCATGGTAGAAGCGAGGGGGAGGAAAATTTCGGGGAGTTGCCGGTTACAGTGGGAGGTCGGGGGCCGAGCGATGCGCGTTTCTCTTGTACACGTACACGCGTGTGTGCGAGGCGTTGGCTCTAACTGAACCCGAGCGAGGAGTTGGGCTCTAACTGAACTCGAGCGATTGCACTGCAGGCTACGCGTTACTGAGCCCGAGCGCTCGATCGATGGCTGTTAACTGAACCCGATGGAGCGATTCCTTCGCTACTGCTGCTAACTGAAGCCGATTGATGCTGCCTCTGGGATGAACAGTGAGCGTTGCGGGGGGATTTGGATGAACAGTGAGCGGTGGCGTTGCCTCTGGATGAACAGGAACCCGTGGTGTGGAGGGCTGGATGAACAGTAGACGGTGGAGGGGTGGCCGTGGAGGGGTGGTTGAACAGAACCTCGTGGTGTGGAGGGCTGGATGAACAGTAGACGGTGGAGGGGTGCCCGTGGAGGGGTGGTTGAACAGTAGCCGGTGGAGTAGCGCGCGGTGGAGGCTGGATGAACAGGAGCCCGTGGAGGCTGGAGGAGGTCGACGGTTGCCCGTGGAGGCTGGAGGAGGTCGACGGTGGAGATGAACAGTATCCCGTGGAGTCCCGTTTAGCGGTACGTCACACCCCTCCTGATGAACAGGACCCCCGATTCGACCGTAGCGCTCCAACACAAGTCTGTTTCGTCCGTTTTGCGGTACGCCACACCCCTCCCGATCTACAGGACCCCCCTTTCAACCGTAGGAGGTCTGTTTCCTCCGTTTTGTAGTACACCACACCCCTCTCGATCAATAGGACCCCCGTTTCGACCGTAGGAGGTCCGTTTCCTCCGTTTTGCGGTACGCCACACCCCTCCCGATCAACAGGACCCCGTTCTGAATGTAGGAGGTCCGTTTCCACCGTTCTGCGGTACGCCAGGCCTCGTTTCCATCGCCTGTTCCGTCCAAGCCCTCCCGATGAACACGACCACGCATTCCGTTCCGACCCAGCCGGTTGGCTCCCCATGAACACGACGACGACGCTGTTTCTCCATTCCGACCCAGCCATGTACGTATGCGCGAGTAGGCCTTCGAGACCCTGCCCGTATGTACGTACATGGCCGTATTTTCTTTCTTGCACCCTCGCCGCTGTACGTACGTGTACATGCTACGTGCGCGCCTCTACTACGACACGTGCGCGCATCTACTACGACACGTGCGCGCCTGTACATCGACCAGTATGTACGTCCACGTTCGCGACCAGAATGACAACGCTACGTACGCTTCGACCAGGTGGGTCCCAACTATCAGGCACTTCCTTGCCTGCGAAGATGTAGCTGGTGGGTCCCAGCAGTCAGGGGGGTGAATCGTTTTTTTGCCCGGACGCACTTCCTTGCGTGCGAAGATGTAGCTGGTGGGTCCCAGCAGTCAGGGGGGCGAATCGTGTTTTTTTGCCCGGACGCACTTCCTTGCGTGCGAAGGTGTCGCTGGTGGGTCCCAGCGGTCAGGGGGCGAATCATTTTGTTTTTTTGCCCGGATGCACTTCCTTGCGTGCGAAGATGTAGCTGGTGGGTCCCAGCAGTCAGGGGGAAATGTTTTTTCGTGAAATACTGTGGCCCATCCGGTGGGTCCCAGCTGTCAGGTGGAGGAATCATTATTTTCCGCGTAATAAGGAGGCACTTCCTTGCTGCGGCCGTGGACCCAGCTGTCAGCCTCTCCACGTACAGTCCACGTCCGATGTAAGTCGTTCCTTGACCACGTTGACCACACGGCGCCGAGAGCACCAGGGCGGTGGACGACAGCGGGGCCTAGGAAGGGGACGACGGGGAGCCGGGGAAGACGTGGCAGTGGAAGCCCGCGCGGAGAGGAGTACGAGGGTTCACTGGTTCGGCTGCCGTGTGAGGCTGCCGTCGCCGCAGGGCCTAGCCAATGGTGGGAATAGGAGGGGGCGGTGAGGCCTCTGCGGCAGCACAGCCGACCACGGGAGGCAGGAGCATGCGGCACGATCGGAGCTGCTTTGGGCGGCTGGACCAAGAAGACCAGAGGTTGAAGAAGCACTACGGCCGTTGGATGGACATCGTACGGTCACTGGAGCTATAATCATTCATATTGACTAAATTTGACAAAGGCCCCCGTCCCAGTCAAATTAGTAGGCCCACAAGTCAGCCTCCCACCATGGTGGGTCCCAGCTAGCAGGGGGAGTATTCATTTTTTTTGCGTAATAAGGAGGCACTTCCGGTGGGCCCGAGCTGACAGCGCGGGGAACGTTTTTTTTCGCGAAATACGTTGGCCCGTCCGGTGGGTCCCAGCAGTCAGGGGGGAAATGTTTTTTTCATGAAATAAGGTGGCCCGTCCGGTGGGTCCCTCCTGTCAGGTGGAGGAATAATTATTTTGCACGTAATAAGGAGGCACTTCCTTGCGGCCGCCTGGACCCAGCTGTCAGCCTCTCCATGTATAGTACTCTTCCGATGGAAGTCGGTCATTGACCATGTTGACTACGCCGTGCCGAGAGCACCAGGGCTGTGGTCTGGATGACGGCGAGGCCTAGGAAGGGGACGACGCGGAGCCGGGGAAGACGCAGTAGTGGTATCCCGCACGGAGAGGAGTACGAGGGTTCACTGGTTCGGCTGCGGCGTGAGGCTGCCGTCGCCGCAGAATAACAAGGGGTGTGGGTGGGTAGAGGGATACCCTGGGCCAGCGGTGGGAGTAGTACGGGGAGGTGAGGCCTCCGCGGCATCACAGCCGGCCACGAGAGGCAGGAGCACGCGGCACGACCGACGCTGCTTTGGGCGGCTGGAGCAAGAAGACCGGAGATTGACGAAGCACTATGGCCATTGGATGGACATCGTACGGTCACTGGAGCTAGAATCGTTCATATTGACTAAGTTGACAAAGCCCTCATCCCCGTCAACTTAGTTGGCCCACAAGTCATCATCCCACAATGGTGGGTCCCATCTAGCAGGGTGGGTATTCATTTTTTTGTGCGTAATAAGGAGGCTCTTCCTTGCGTGCGAAGATATAGCTGGTGGGTCCGACATGTCAGCGGGGGGAACGTTTTTTCGTGAAATACAGAGGCCCTTCCGGTGGGTCCCAGCTGTCAAGTGGAGGAATCATTATTTTGCGCGTATAGTCCACGACCGATGGATGTCGTTCGTTGACCACGTTGACCAGGCCGTGCCGAGAGCACCATGGCGGTGGACGACGGCGAGGCCTAGGAAGGGAACAACACAGAGCCGGGGAAGACTCGACAATGGTTGCCCAAGCGGTGGGGAGTACGAGGGTTTACTGGTCCGGCTGTCGTCACCGGAAAATAACAGGAGGTATGGGTGAGTAGAGGAATGGCCTGGCCAGCAATGAAGTAGGGCGGGGTGGTGCGGCCTGTGCGGCAACATAGCCGGCCACGGGAGGCGGGAGCAGGCAGTCCCACCGGAGCTAGTTTGGGCAGCTGGAGCAAGAAGATCAGATATTGAAGAAGCAGCACGGCCGTTGGATTAACATCCAACGGTCACTACTACTAGAATCGTTTGTGGACTAAGTTGACAAAGCCAAAGTACACGTCAACCTAGTAGACCCACAAGTCAACCTCCAAATCTGTCCCAAACAGCATACAGCCCGAAATTTCTAGCCAGATTCAAATTAATTTTAAATCTAAATATACCTTAATTTAAATTCAATGAAATTTTACCCGCACAAAAACAATGAAATTTAAAATATCAAAATCTGAAAGAAAACAGTATTTGGGAACTAATTGCCTGTTTGCTGTATTTTTTTCATTTTACAGCCCATTTATTATTACTTATAGCCCATTTCTTATTACTTATAGACCATTTCTTATTACTTATAGCCCATTTCTTATTACTTATAGCCCATTTTCTGGGCAAAATGCATCCCTCCTCGTCTTGAAAGATTTTCGGCCCAGCAGGGCATAGAAAAGCAAGTAGGCATATGTTGGTTATTCTCCAAAAAAACAAAATAGCTGGCTAGCCATTTTTCAGAAAGGAAAAAAACAAACTGGGCTGGTCATGTGGTAAACATATGAAATAAAAGCCTGGCTAGACGGGCCATGGGTCCCGCACAACCCAGTTAATACCCTTCTCCGTCCCGAAAAACAAAATTATTGCGCGCGCTGCTGGGTCCCTACTGTCATCCTCACCATGTACAGTCATCTCATTATTCCTCTCGGTTGTTGACCATGCTGACAACACCGGAGGGCGGCGCCGTGGCGAGCAAACCAAGGCGGAGGACGATGGTGAGGCCTCGGACGGGAATGAACAGGAGCTAGGGAAGATCACGGCCAGCCTTGGGAGGCGGGAGCAGGTGGCCCCGCCGGCCCTGGTTTGGCTTTGGCGGCTCAAGGAAGAAGAGACTAAAGAAACGCGACAGAGTTGAATGTCAATCCAACGGTCAAGGTTGGCACAATCGTTTTTTGACTAAGCGAACACCAAGTAGCATACTTTTTTATATATAGGAAGAAAACTGCGAGGAAAATGCGTTCGTCTGCCGTCCTCCTCACAGAGAACGTTTGTCACATAAGTGACTAGCACCCTTGGTTTGCCACCGAGAGGTCTTGGGTTCGAGTCCGAGGAATTCTCAATTTTGTCCTCCTTCCTTCCTCGGAAAAAAAGGGAAAGAAAATCAAAGACTTGGGAAGGCGTACAGAACAAGCTAGTGTACCAGTAAAGAGACGTTGCCGAGTTTTAGAAAAAAGAAAGACGTGCTCCTGTAGCTGGTTCGAATCCAAACCTAGACTATGACTATATATGGTGCTATGCTACTCTGCAGGTAATGAAACTGACATATCCAATGTTCGCTTCTCCTCTTCTCTACTTACTCTGCCTAGCATCAAAAGCTCTGGCCGCAGCAACCATGTCCGCTGGCTGCTCGTCCACCTGCTCTTCAGCAGGCAACAACCAGATATGCGCCAAGTCGCCACCCGTACCATCGCCTGTGGGTCTCATCACACCCCCACCAGCACGCGCACCGCAGCCGATTGCTCATCGCAACCCACTGCCGTTGGTGTGGTGCCACTGCTGCAAATCACGCAGAGTCATCCATCGCGTCTCAACCACAATCCGCAACCCTGGCCGAGTCTTCTACAAATGCCCGAATCATGGGGTAATAATATGTTTAAGTGTTGTTCTGCTGCTTTCAGTTGCTGATTTTTTTAATAGTTTGGTTGATGATCTTCCAATTTGATTCGTGCAGAAAAGGGAAGATTCGTGTGATTTGTATTGCTGGCAAGTTGCTGATGTGGGGGAATGCAACTACGCTGATTATTTGGTTAGCCGAGGAATCCCAATACCAGCAGGTTGGGGTGTTGGACAAGTAACTGAAGGAACGACAGAAGAGGAAGATGCAGAGCAGAAGGTTAAAGATGCAGTTCCTCTGATCATGGCCAAGCAACAGATGCTAAACAGCCTTGACAGCAATGAGGAGATGAAAGAGCTTGTGAAGATAATGGGCGAAATCAATGTGTATTTGCAGTGTATGTAGCACTCGTGATGTATCCAGTGGCTACGACATGAGCACTTTGCTGAAACTAGTAATGAATGAAACCTGTGTAGCAGGCTGGGCGTAGTGTTGTGAACATCTAATGATTTCTATTAACGGAAATCAGGGGGTATCCCCTTTTGCTCATATAAATAAATAAATAGCAGAGGCCCTGTCAGGTCAGCTTTGTTCTCATTCGAAGACGTCGAGCAAATTGCAGTCCAATAGCAAACTATGTCATCAAATTCAAGTTTCACAGCCAAATATGAGTACAACTAAACAACAATGTCATCATGTTTTAGTTGTCATACAATCACCAAACACAAATCAGCATACATAACAAGTGATGTTCTCACAGCAAAATACTAAACAACATGTTCATCAGGTTTCAGTTGTCATAGCAAACACAATTTCACATAGTAGATAAAAAAACGTCTTCTGGCAGGCAAATACGACAAAAGCAATGTAATCATCATCCGCAGCAGCAGCGTCAACATCTTCGCCATGTGTATCAGTCTGAATCGTAATTCCCCATGGTGTCATCTTCTTCTTCGTCCTCAACGTCCTCGAACGTTGGCTTCTTCTTGATCAACTCTTGTATGTCCACAGCACGACAGGCAATATTTTCGCCGGCGTCATTGACGTGATGGTTCTCAAAGATATTATTAGCATGTATGTTATCTTCTACATTAGGAGCAGTGTAAGCATCATCTTGTTGTGCAACTTCATTAAACGAATTCCTCTGCTCAAACCTTTGCATTACTCTCCAGTAATTGCTATGTGCAAATGTGTCTTCCAAGAAAAATATCTATGTTGTTTGATTTGCCAAAATAAAACGCTTGTTGGTCTGGTACGCCGCCTTGACATTGATGGATTTGAAATAATCATCAGCTCTGGGTTTTGCGATCCTGGAAAACAGGTTATACCAACGACAGCATAACAGAACCACACACCGATGATCCTCGAAACTGGAGATATACTGTAACTAAACAATGTATGTTATGTTAGCATACATTTCAGTTGTCTCTTTGTCATATGTATCCGTGCTCATGATGGCACTGTTTTGTGTCTTCCTACCTTCTCTCGTGCAAGGGTGTTGTAGCTCACATCTCCAACAACGCAAGATTCATAATGTCTTACCCGAGTATCAGGACCCATTGCTAGTGAGTAAAGGGCATCATCAACTGCCTGCCCATCCTCCCGCATCTTCTTAACCTATGGTTAGAAAATACACAAGATGATCATCTTATGTACTCAATATATTAAAAAAACTGACAGTACACTTCAAAAGCTTACATGGTTCTTGAACCATTTCGCAAATCCTGCCATAACCAGTTTGTCAATGTTTCTTGGATTTCACGGCATTAACTCCTCTTTGTAGATGCTGCACAACATAGTGATCGCGTCAAACATCTAAATACATAATAATGTGCTGCAAGTTTAGTAGATTACGATGTATAAGCTGCAATACTGCACTTACTTGATATAAGGTAGTATCTCAGGACAGTTATTCAACACATACCAAACCATTTTGTCCAAATCTTTAGGTTTGTCCTCTTGTCGACTCTTCCCTGTTACTCGAACAGAATAATCGAAAACATTGAGCCCGGGATTGTCTTCACCCACCTCTTTGCTAAGTTGATCAGCTGTTTCAATGTATTTTGAGCAGAATGTCAACGCTTCTGTAGCAATGTAGGCCTCTGCAATGGAACCCTCGGGTCTAGCTCTGTTCCTAACATAGCCCTTGAAAGTGCCTAGCCGCCTTTCAATAGGGTACATCCAGCCATACTGTACTGGACCTCTAAGTAGTGCCTCATCAGGTAGATGAACAGCCAAATGCACCATCACATCAAAGAAGGCTGGAGGATATATCTTCTCAAGGTCGCATATGATAGTTGGTATCTTGTCTCTAAGACGCTCCAAAGCATCTATCCTGATATTTCTAGTGCAGATTTCCCTGAAGAATTGTCCCAACTCTGCAACTGCTCTGTATAAGTCAGGGCGGCCCAATCCTCTAAGGATAATAGGTAAAACCCTTTGAAGTAGGACGTGGCAGTCATGAGTTTTCAACCCTTCTACCTTGTTTCCATCTGCACTGACTCTCCTTTCAGGGTTGGAAGCAAATCCATGTGGGAATCTCACACGTGACAGGACCTCAAAGAATTCTTTTCCTTTTACCTTGTCCAAGACGTACACAGCTGGTGCCATATCTCGTGGTTTACCATCACCTTGCACCTGCAAATCCTTTCTGATACCCAGGTGTGTCAAATCAATCCTAGATCTTAAGGTATCTTTCGTCTTGCCTTCAATGTTAAGAAGTGTGCCGATAATGCTGTCACATATATTTTTCTCGTTGTGCATCACATCAAGATTATGCCGCAGATCCAAATCTTTCCAATACTCCAAGTCCCACAAAGTGGACCTGCGGGTAAACAATAATCTCTCTTCTACCGTGCCATGCTTCCTTTTCCCGCTACCATTACCAGGATGGTTTCCTGGTGTAATATGCCTGACCTTCTCTAATTCCACTTGCAACTCATCGGCGGTGAGCCTCTTTGGCGCATCACGGTTTTCATGCTTTGCATTGAACACATGTCTTTGGTATTTTCTAGGATGCGTCTTGTCCTTGGCAAGGAAACGGCGGTGTCCAATGTAACAGATCTTGCTAAGTATTGCGTATGACAGCGGATTCTTTCTGCAACCCACAGGTACCAATTTGAGGTTTTGATACAAGATTGGATACAAGAGATGAACTAGGGTTTTGAGAGGAGATGGTGTTGGTGAAGATGTTGATGAAGATTGACCCCCTCCCGATGAGAGGATCGTTGGTGATGACGTTGGTGATGATTTCCCTCTCCCGAAGGGAAGTGTCCCCGGCAGAACAGCTCCGCCATAGACCTAGATTGATTCCGCCAAGGTTCCACCTCGTGGCAGCGGAGTTTCGTCCCGTAAGCTTGCCCACGATTTTCTCCAGCGTAAAAGTGATGATATAGCAGAAGATGGACGCCGGAGGCCCACCAGGGGGCCCAGGAGATAGGGGGTCGCGCCCTATAGGGGGGGCGCGCCCCCTGTCTCCTGGACAGGGTGTGGGCTCCCTGGCCTATTTCTTTCGCTCATAAATTCTTATTAAATCCAAAAAGTTGTTTCGTGGAGTTTTAGGACTTTTGGAGTGGTGTAGAATAGGTTTCCAACGTTTGCTCCTTTTCCAGCCAGAATTCCAGCTGCCGGCATCCCCCCTCTTCATGGTAAACCTTGTAAAATAAGAGAGAATAGCCATAAGTATTGAGATATAATGTGTAATAACAGCCCATATTGCAATAAATATTGATATGAAAGCATGATGCAAAATGGACGTATCAACACCCCCAAGCTTAGACCTCGCTTGTCCTCAAGCGGAAGCCGAAATTGAAAAATATCTCCACATGTTTAGAGATAGAGGTGTCGATAAATATAAAATATGGACATGAGGGCATCATGATCATTCTAATAACAACAACAAATATAGATTTTTGTCATATGATTTCCTATGCTCAAGTAATAAGCAATTCAGAATGTCAAGTATGGTTCAAAAACTTCATCGGGAACTAACAAACTATAATCTCAGTCATTGAGGCAATTGCAATTTATCATAACATCAGAAAGAGTCAATAATAGAGGTTTTCAGCAAGCTCACATACTCAACTATCTCGTAGTCTCCTATGATTGCTAACACTCATGCAATACTTGTGGTTATAAAGTTTCAGTCAGACACTGAGAAAGATAGGGGCTTATTGTGTTGCCTCCCAATGTATTCACCTTTAGGTGATGTCAACAATAATAGCCTATGCCAACTTACATCCAATTGAATATATGTATCATGATCTTTCAAACACGAGGAGCTTGCCAAAGGATAAAATGAAAAAGGGAAAGGTGAGCATCACCTTGACTCAAGCATAAAGTAAAACATAAAGTAAAAGATAGGCCCTTCGCAGCAGAGGTTGTCATGCGCGTTTAGGGTTGATGCATAAAGTCTTAGTGCAAAAGAACGTCACTTTATATTGCCCCTTGTATGTGGACCTTTATTATGCAGTCCGTCACTTTTATTACTTCCATAACAAGTTCATAGAAAGCTTATTTTCTCTGCACTAATAAGTCATACATATTTAGAGAGCAATTTTTTATTGCTTGCACCGATGACAACTTACTTGAAGGATCTTACTCAATCCATGGGTAGGTATAGTGGACTCTCATGGCAAAACTGGGTTTAAGGATACTTGGAAGCACAAGTAGTATCTCTACTTGGTGCAACAATTTTGGCTAGCAAGAGGGAGAAATGCAAGCTCAACATGTTTGGAAGGTTAATGACAATATACTTTAACTGAGATGCCGGAAAACATAAACCATTACGTTGTCTTCCTTGTCCAACATCAACTCTTTTAGCATGCCATGAGTGCTTCACAATCATAAAAGATGTCCAAGATAATATATTTATATGTGAACCTCTCCTTCCTTATCACTTCCTATTAATTGCAACGATGACCAAGGCTACGTTCATCAACTCTCAACAATTTTTATGCCTCATACTTTCTATGTGTGAAGTTATCACTATCCATAAGATCAATATGAACTCTTTTATTCTTTCTACTTTCTCAAGATCATGACAACATAGCAAAGCCCTTGACTCAACACTAATCTTTATTATAGATAGCACACATACTCGATTACATAAAGAGATCACAATGCAAAACTCAAAACTACTTGATATCAAAACTTCAATCTACTAGATCAAGATACTACTAAAAGGATCGAACTAAATAAAGCGATAAGGTTAGGAGTGTGATGGTGATACGATACCGGGGCACCTCCCCCAAGCTTGGCAGTTGCCAAGAGGAGTGCCCATACCCATGTGATTATTTCTTTGGAGGTGGTGAAGTAGGAGTTGTTGATGATGTAGGCTTGTCGTGTATGTATTCCAAGGCATAGGCTCTCCATCATAAAAGGATGATCGAGTCTCCGGGATCCTTAAATCTGCAGCCAAACTCATTCGCTTGAATCTATATTCATACTCATAGTTCTGGTTTTGCAGGTCATAAATCTGGGCTTGGAGGTGCTCGATTTCCTCTTGAAGCTTGAAGATGGTCTCCCCAATGACTTTGGCATCCAGCTTGTGGTTGTTGGTGAACTCCATGATCATCATCTGGTTGGCGCTGAGTCCATGCTCCACCATCCCTTGACACTTGAATACTTCCTGCTCCACGGCTTCGAGCTTTGTCTCCACGCTCCCAGTACGCCTTGGTCCCTCCACATCGCGGATGTGCAGCACCCCCTCATGCATCTCAATGGTTTGAGGATGATGCAGCACCTCCGTGAGATAGGGGTTGATAACCCTCTCGAAAAACTTGTCCTTGGGAGCGCTTGGAGACGACATGATGCTCTAGATCTGAAACAGAAACAGCTCGAAACGAAAACAGAGGATATTTGCGTGATACGCTGCTCAACACCTTCGGGAGTATATATAATGAATTTTTACTGACCAAAATACGTAACATACAAGAATAGTAAAATATTTAATAGCAGCATGGTCAGTGTGAATAGTAACTTTGGAATCAACAATATAAGGTCTAAACTTATCACATGCAAACACAACTGCTAAGAACTCTTTTTCAGTAGTAGCATAATTTCTCTGGGCAGTATCAAGAGTCTTACTAGCATACTGGATAACATTCAATTTCTTATCGACTCTTTGCCCTAAAACAGCACCTACAGCATAATCACTAGCATTGCACATAATTTCAAAAGGTAAATTCCAATCAGGTGGCTGAACAATAGGTGAAGTGATCAAAGCTTTCTTGAGTGTTTCAAATGCTTCTACACAATCATCATCAAAGAAAAAGGGAATATCTTTTTGCAATAAATTAGTCAGAGGCCTAGAGATTTTAGAAAAGTCCTTAATGAACCTCCTGTAAAAACCGGCGAGACCAAGAAAACTTCTTATACCTTTTATGTCCTTGGGACATGGCATCTTTTCAATAGCATCAACTTTGGCTTTATCAACTTCAATACCTCTCTCGGAGATCTTGTGCCCCAAGACAATGCCTTCATTAACCATAAAGTGACACTTTTCCCAATTCAGGACGAGACTAGTGTCTTCGCATCTCTGCAAAACTCGATCAAGGTTTCTCAAACAATCATCAAAAGAGGATCCATAGACGGAGAAGTCATCCATGAATACCTCACAAATCTTTTCACAAAAATCAGAAAATATAGCCATCATGCATCTTTGAAAGGTAGCAGGCATATTACATAAACCAAAAGGCATACGTCTATAAGCAAAAGTACCAAAAGGGCAAGTAAAAGTAGTTTTAGATTGATCCTTCACTGACACAGGTATTTGAGAGAAACCAGAATAACCATCCAGAAAGCAAAAATGTGTGTGTTTGGATAGCCTTTCTAGCAGTTGATCAATAAAAGGTAAAGGGTAATGATCTTTCTTAGTAGCTTTATTTAACTTAAGGAAATCAATTACCATCCTGTAGCCTGTAATAATTCTTTACGGGATCAATTCATCTTTACAATTAGGAACAACGGTAATACCTCCCCTTTTAGGGACACAATGGACAGGGCTTACCCATTCACTATCAGCAACGGGATAAATAATACCTGCCTCAAGGAGTTTTACTATCTCCTTTCTTACCACTTCCTTCATCTTGGGATTTAATCGTCTTTGAGGATCTCTAATTGGTTTGGCATCTTTCTCCATTGAAATTTTGTGTTGACATAATGTGGGACTAATGCCCTTAAGATCATCCAGAGTATATCCAATAGCAGCTCTGTGCTTCTTCAGAGTTTTCAATAATCTTTCTTCTTCTTTCTCTGAAAGGTTAGCACTAATAATAACAAGATATATTTCTTTTTCATCAAGATAAGCATACTTAAGATTATCAGGTAAGGGTCTGAGTTCAAACACGGGATCACCCTTGGGTGGAGGGGGATCCCCAAGAATTTCAACGGGAAGGTTATGTTTCAGCATAGGTTCTTGTTTAAGGAACACTTCATCTATTTCTTCCCTTTCCTCCATAAACATATCGTTTTCATGGTCTAGCAAATATTATTCTAACGGATCAGTTGGAGGAACAACAATGGAAGAAAGACCAATAATTTCATCCTTACTAGGTGGTTCTCTTTCACGAGGTTGTCTACTAAACTTAGCAAAATTGAACTCATGAGACATACCATCTATGCCAACAGTGACGACCTTCCTTTCACAATTAATCTTAGCACTAGCAGTATTCAAGAAGGGTCTACCAAAAATAATGGGACAAAAATCATCTTGTGGGGAAGCAAGAACAAGAAAATCAGCAGGGTATTTAATCTTCCCACACAAGACTTCAACATCTCTAACAATCCCAATAGGTTTAATGGTGTCCCTATTAGCAAGCTTAATAGTAACATCAATGTCTTCTAATTCAACAGGTGCAATATCGTGCCTAATTTCTTTATAAAGATCATAAGGTATCGCACTAGCACTAGCACCCATATCACATAAGCCATGATAACAATGATCTACTATTTTAACAGAAATAACAGGCGTGCCTACAACAGGTCTACGTGTCTTAGTATCGGGTCTAGCAATTTTAGCAGTTTCACCCAAGAAAGAGATAACATGCCCATCTAAGTCCTCATCCAAGAGATCTTTAATCATAGCAATACCAGGTTCAACATTAATTTGCTCAGGAGGTGTATAGGTCCTAGTATTACTCTTACGAACAACAGTCGAAGCTTTAGCATGATCTTTTATCCTAACAGGAAAAGGAGGTTTTTCGACATAAGCAGTAGGAATAATAGGATCACTATATGTAATTGTCTTTTCTTCGACTGTAATAGGTGCAACTACTTTCACTTCAACAGGAGGATTATATTTAAACCACTTCTCTTTAGGGAGATCAACATGAGTAGCAAAAGTTTCACAAAAAGTAGCTACTATCTCAGAGTCAAGTCCATACTTGGAGCTAAATCCACGGAAAGCATCGGTATCCATAAAAGATTTAACACAATCGAACTTAGATGTCATACCTGACTCCTTACGATCGTCGGAACCCCAATCTTCAGAGTTGCATTTTATTCTTTCCAATAAGTCCCATTTGAAATCAATAGTCTTCAGCATATAGGAACCAGCACAAGAAGTATCGAGCAGGTTGCGATTATCAAGAGAAACCGGAGCATAAAAATTCTGAATAATCATTTCCCGAGAGAGCTCATGATTGGGGCATGAATATAACATTGACTTAAGCCTCCCCCAAGCTTGAGCGATGCTTTCTCCTTCGCGAGGCTAGAAATTATATATGTAATTACGATCACGATGAACAAGATGCATAGGATAGAACTTCTGGTGAAATTCCAACTTCAGTCGCTTATAATTCCAAGATCTCGTATCATCACCTAGCCTATACCATGTCATGGCATCCCCCTTCAAAGATAAAGGGAAGACCTTCCTTTTGAAAACATCATCGGGAATACCTGCAAGCTTAAACAATCCACAAACTTCATCCACAAAGATAAGGTGTAAATCGGGATGCAATGTTCCGTCTCCTGCAAAAGGATTAGCTAACAGTTTTTCTATCATACCCGAAGGAATCTCAAAGTGAATATTTTCATAAAGTTCAGTAGGTTGAGGAGAATCTCTTTGCTCTTCTGGTTGGGGTGAAGATACCCCAAACAAGCCCCTTAAAGGATTATTTTCCATAGTGACAAGTAACAGAAAATTTCAGCACACTATATAAATGTTTCCTTACCAAGTTCCACTCACCAAAAGAGCTACACTCCCCGGCAACGGTGCCAGAAAAGATTCTTGATTACCCACAAGTATAGGGGATCTATCATAGTCCTTTCGATAAGTAAGAGTGTCGAACCCAACGAGGAGCATAAGGAAGTGATAAGCGGTTTTCGATAAGGTTTTCTCTGCAAGCATTGAAATAGTAGGTGATAGATAGTTTTGTGATAAGATAAATAGTAATGAGCAAAAAGTAAATATAGTGCAGCAAGGTGGCCCAATCCTTTAGGTAGCAAAGGATAAGCCTGGACAAATTCTAATAATGAAGAAGGAGCTCCCGAGGACACATTGGGAATTATCGTCAAGCTAGTTTTCATCACGTTCATAAGATTCGCGTTCGGTACTTTGATAATTTGATATGTGGGTGGACCGGCACTTGGGTACTGCCCTAACTTGGACAATCATCCCACTTATGATTAACCCCTATTGCAAGCATCCGCAACTACAAAAAGGAGTATTAAGGTAAACCTAACCACAACATTAAACATATGGGTCCATATCAACCCCTAACGAAGCAACGCATAAACTAGGGTTTAAGCTTCTGTCACTCTAGCAACCCATCATCTACTTATTACTTCCCCATGCCTTCCTCTAGGCACAAATAATGGTGAAGTTTCATGTAGTTGACGTTCACATAACACCACTAGAGGAAAAGATAACATACATCTCATCAAAATATCGAACGAATACCAAATTCACATGACTACTAATAGCAAGACTTCACCCATGTCCTCAGGAACAAACGTAACTACTCACAAAGCATATTCATGTTCATAATCAGAGGAGTAATAATATGCATAAAGGATCTGAACATATGATCTTCCACCAAGTAAACCAATTAGCATCAACTACAAGGAGTAATCAACACTACTAGCAACCCACAGGTACCAATTTGTGGTTTTGATACAAGATTGGATACAAGAGATGAACTAGGGTTTTGAGAGGAGATGGTGCTGGTGAAGATGTTAATGGAGATTGACCCCCTCCCGATGAGAGGATCGTTGGTGATGACGTTGGTGATGATTTCCCCCTCCCGGAGGGAAGTGTCCCCGGCAGAACAGCTCCGCCATAGCCCTAGATTGATTCCTCGTGGCGGCGGAGTTTCGTCCCGTAAGCTTGCCCACGATTTTTTCCAGGGTAAAAGTGATGATATAGCAGAAGATGGACGCCGGAGGCCCACCAGGGGGCCCAGGAGATAGGGGGCTGCGCCCTATAGGGGGGGCGCGCCCCCTGTCTCCTGGACAGAGTGTGGGCCCCCTGGCCTATTTCTTTCGCTCATAAATTCTTATTAAATCCAAAAAGTTGTTTCGTGGAGTTTTAGGACTTTTGGAGTTGTGCAGAATAGGTTTCCAACGTTTGCTCCTTTTCCAGCCAGAATTCCAGCTGCCGGCATCCTCCCTCTTCATGGTAAACCTTGTAAAATAAGAGAGAATAGCCATAAGTATTGAGATATAATGTGTAATAACAGCCCATAATGCAATAAATATCGATATGAAAGCATGATGCAAAATGGACGTATCAGCCCCATGCATCCTCGATGAGCCGGGTGTTGGGGTGTGTTTGGATTGTGGCCAAAGTGCACCTTACCAAAATTTTGGTCATGACCCAAAGATTGGTGTTTGTTTGGATGGTTGCCATTTTTTGGCATGCCAATGAACTCTAGCCAACTCTAGTTCATTTTTCTTGCCAATGTCGGCCAAATCATGGGCAACCAATACCTCAACCAAAATTTTGGTCGTGACCCAAAGATTGGTCTTTGTTTGGATGGTTGCCATTTCTTTGGCATGCCAATGAACTCTAGCCAACTCTATTTCATTTTTCTTGCCAATGTCGGCCAAATCATGGGCAACCAATACCTCAACCAAAATTTTGGCTACCCAATGCTTTGATGGGGCAACCTTGGGCACAAACTTCATTGGTCGTGCCACAGCACTAACGCCACCCTCGGCACACTGAAACTGACCATGTCTATCAACGATATGAGCGTGTCGCTCACCACGGTCGCCATGTCCAGAGGCGGTGCTGGAGCTGCGCCCCGTTATTGGCCCCAACGACCCACATGAACGGTTGTCGGTGGCGAGGAGGTCGTGGGCTAGCTCCTCCATTGGACTAGTCTGCGCTACATCGTCCCGACGGGTGTGCCCCACATGTCGGTTTCCCTGTTTTCCGGCCATATCCGAGCGTCAGTGCTCCGCGTTGTGCATTAGACCTTTCACTATGTAGGCCAAGCGAGACAACTTATTGTTTATTTGAGCCGTTCAAGTGTAATCATGTGGCGTTTGCTAATTTCTCATTCCTCTCCAACCCTCTTCTCCATCGATCATGTCACCCTCCAGTCGAGTCCATCCTCCCGCATGCCTCATTTGAACATCCCGTCGAGTATCATTCGCATGTACCCACCCTAGTCCTCTTTCAATAGATCTCCGGACCCCGAGATGAAATCGAGAGGGAACGAGTGGGGGCACGTGATACCTAAGGCGTATTCAAAATTTTGAACCGGTGATCATAGCATCCGCAAATCATATATAAAGGGTATTCAATGTTCGTTTCATTTTTGAACGTACAATATACTCCCTCCTATCCTTTCTACTTTACATATAAGTTTTATGTGTAGTCAAAGTATCTCTACTATGATAAAAAAAGGTATCAACATTCAACAACGCCCAATCAATATTGTTAGATTCATACGTACTCCTAGATTTGTACTCGAGATGGTCTCCAATTTGACTATTGACAAGATTAATAGTACTCCCTCCATCTAGGTGAGTAAGTCATCTTAGGCTGTGCACCGTGACCAAGGAGGAGGGGAAAATGAGAGACATTAATGTTTATTTGCTAATTAATAGTATTGCATGTAATGAACTAACCACTTCATGTCATGTTTGATACTCTCAGGTCATTAAAACCATGCACACCCTCATCTCTTATTGGTTGATATGTCAAGAAAAAAGAAGCGAGGTAGAAGTTAATGCACCACGCCTACATGTTTTGGGATTATTTTATTTTCGTAAGATGACTTACACACCTAGACGGAGGGAGTACATGAGATGTATAATGTGAAAATTATATCATTGGAAACTCCTTTCACATACGAAATTGACCGTATGCTTTGTGTAAGTTGCATGTCATATATTATTACTTTAACATTTGGTCAAAGTTAGCCTCGATAAATGCATTAGACCCTGTATGCTTTGTGTAAGTTGCATGTCATATATTATTACTCTAACATTTGTGTAAGTTGCATGTCATATATTATTACTCAAACATTTGGTCAAAGTCGTATAGTGGAAGTGGATCCTCTGACGTAGGTATCCCTGCCTTACCCTCCCTTTCGGTCACTTACTGGTGGACCCCATGCTTGCTAGGACCCGCATGTTAGTTACTCAATGGGTTAGGCCACGTAAGGGGATCCTCATCCGTAGTATACTCCCTCTGTTTTTATTTACTCCGCATAAAACAAAGGGAGTGGTGGTATAATAAATGATGCGGGCGGGGGAGGGGGAGGGACGTCGGTTTGCTCTCAGCTGCGGTCCCACAAGCGAGCGAAAACGCAAGAAGAAGCGCGTTCCATTCGGTGAGCGACGTGGAGGGTGCAGCGTGCCGGGCTGCAACGCGAACGCGACAAGAGCAATGTACAGTCAAAACCGATTGACCGGTCACCACCGGAACCACTATTCACACCAAAACCTTCGCTGCTCGGCCTACGCCAGCCACTGCCCTAAAACCACACCAAATCTCCAGCCCATTCCCCCACCTTTCGATCCTCAAGCCCGCATCAAGCGTCACCTAGTTCGCCGGAAAGCCATGGTGCGCCGCAAGATCACTTACTACAAGATGCTGATGTCGGAGCGCCGCGCAGGAATCGCGATGGCGGTCGGCGCCACAGACCTCCGTTCCAAAGCTCGCTTTGTGGTGGGCCAATCCCCGAGTTCTCTGGAGCCAAGCTACGAGGAGGAGGAAGCCGATCCAATGTTCACTGTGGAGGTCGTCGCGCAGAAGGCCCCCGATGGGTATGAGACGATGGATGTCGACTTCGTGCCGGCGTCCGAGTCCCCCATGGTGCAGGCGTACCGGCGGTTCAACATGGCGATACTAAAGGAGGACCGGGAGGCAGAGGCTCAACTCGACACGGAGCACGCGCGTGCCGCTGCCATCGAGACTCTCCTGCAGGCGGAACCAGATGTCATGGATGTGAACCGGGCGGCGGAGGCTCAACTTGAGGCGGAGCGTACGGATGCCGCTGCCATCGAGGCCCTCCTGCAGGCGGAACTGGACGTCCTGGACATGAGCCGGGCAGCAGAGGCTCGACTCGACGCAGAGCGCGCGGATGCCGCTCTCATTGACGCCCTCCTGCAGGCAGAACCGGAAGTCCTGGACTTGAACCGGGCGGCGGAGGCTCGACTTGACGCGGAGCATGCGGATGCCGCTGCCATCGAGGCCCTCCTGCAGGCGGAACCGGACGTCCTCGACTTGAATCGGGCTGTGCTCTCGTCCGTGCAGAGCGCCCGCACGCTCCGCTTGAACGAGTAGCTGGAGGCTGAGGACAACCACGGTGCGGAGACACACGTCGGCAACGACGGCTGGTTCGCGCCGGCAGCCAAAGACAACGAGGCCATCTCTTTCCGCGAGCAGTGATAGTTTTTCTTTATGTTGTTGTTTTTATGGATCTTTTGCTGTGTAAAAACATACTATTTGTTATGCAAGTCGTCTGACATGGGTCAGTCTACCATTTCAGGCGGTTGGATGAATATCCTACGTCTCCTAACCCTTCTTTCCTTCTTCCTCACCTCTTCTTCTTCCCCAATAGACCACCGCACGGGCCGTACGGATACTCCCCAACATGCGGTTGGATAAACAGACTCTATGAACGAAAATTATGTGTCAGCGATAGGATGGCTGAGTTTGGTTTGTTCACATGCGACAACACGTGTCAGTGAGGGTGCGTTCCCTTGGTTGGGTTTGCGGCGTGCAGGAGCGACTGTGTGAGGGTGCGGTGCGACCGCGGCGTGCAGGAGCGACCGTGTGAGGGTGCGGTGTGACCGCGACAGCCGTGCACAAGTGTACCACCTTCTCATTTTGAAAACTTTAGGCAAGCTTGGCAAAAATGTGTGGCGAAGTTTGGCAATGCAAGGCCTAGACCCAAACAGGATAAGTACGTACGTACTAGTAGTACTAGTGTTAAAAAAGAAAGTCGGGGTTTTCCTTCGCGGGATTTAATCGATACAAATCCTCGTTTCACGTGTCAATCAATGCGTATTTTTTCTCAAAAGACCAAAGAGCTAACCATCTCACTCCTCATCGCTTGATTAATGCAGCGCCATGCAAACGAACCTTCTCACTTCCGCATGCATGCAGGGGATTTTAATGTCCTTGGTTGCTAACCCCATCACTTTTGCCTCGATTAGTGTTAGTGGCCCTTTGCAAATTGTAATTTTGATATACTGGCCTTGTGTACAAAAAAAAGGAGGTAGTAACTATATTTGAATTCCTTGCCCATTGCGGTGACGTCGATGATTTTTTTGTGGCTTGGCGAAGTGCGTTCGACGGAGAACACCATTGAGGGACACCACGGTAAGTCGTTCGCAAGTGCCGCCTGCAAGCCGAGACAACCGCCTTATTTGCATCCAGGAAGTCCTTTACTAGTACTACTACTAGGAGTACTAGTGCGGTGAGATGGTTTCTTGAAGAAGACGATGGAGAAGCGGAGTCAGCGAAGAGTGAAATGATGGTTGCTTTGTCCGTGCTTTGTGATTTGACGCCTCACTGCTTTGTGTTTTGTGATAGAAGGGACAGGGGAGTAGACTGTGTGCTCTATACTGTACTACATGCGTCCAAGCATGGGAGAAAGAGAAGAGATGTTGCATTTTTCTATTCCTTCAATCAATCAATCAGGGATCTTCGGTTCCATCTTTTCGGCTTTGGCAACATCGTCCACAATGGTTCCCACGATGCCAAAAGCTATTTTCACATTTGGCTACACATTGTGGATGCCCTTAACCGTACCACTTGGTTTTGCTCCTGTGTGCTATCTATACAAATCTCAATTATATTGATCTAAAAAATTATAGAATCAAAGATTAGTAAAAAGGAGGTGATTTTGCCGCGCGGATGGCGGGGGAGGTTTCTTATTTTCGGAGGACGTTGTCCTGGCGGTTTGCTAACATGCGGTCCCACATGTCAGTGCTTTACCAAGCTGATCCGCGTCCCACATGAGGCAGAACAACGGCAGAAGCAACACGTGGTTAAGTTGAAGAAGATGAGGGAGAAGCGGATTCAGCAATGAGTGAAATGATGGTTGCTTCGTCCCTCCAACTTCTTTTTTTTAGCATTATTACTTTGTCCCTCCAACTTAACTGCGGGAAAGGTGCAGCTTTGTGATTTGACGCCTCATTTCTCATTACTACACCGGCGCCATGACTGGGGTGCTTCACCCCGGCTGCTCTGCACTGTATTCCGGTATGGCACGCGGACCCGGCAGCTTCATGTCCCACATGTCGGCGAAAGGGACTAGAAGATTTATGAAAGCGAGTGCTCCACTCTTACGACGGAGGAGTAGACGACACGACGGCCTAGTGAACTGTCACTTGTACTATATAGTACTATAGTTTTGCTGTTTCACACGATCCATCGATACAAACCCGATTAAACAGGAAAGGGCGGGATTTTTCCCGCGCGGTAGATGATACTGGCCATACATTTCAAAGCCAATTTTAATGTATGCAAACTGAATAATTATAAGTAACAATATGATATCTAGTAAAACTAAAAACACATATGATTTATTGTGTTAGAGTGTAGTAGTAGTGCTGTATTGCATAGTTGTTAGATGTAACATGCGAGAACGTGTAGAGATGTAGTTTTGGAGGGCCTACAGAGAGAAAAGCGTAATACGGTCACCGAACTTTAGAATAAGCTGATTACGGTCACTATATACATTTTGCGGTGATTATCCGGTCACTTGCTCACAGTTCAGCATCGGATTGCACTCTGTTGACCGTCCAAATAGTCTGCATGGCACCATGTTGACTAGTTAAATTGACCATGTTCCTTGTGGGTCCCACCTGTCAGTTCGCATAGGGAAAAGGTCAGATAAACACAAATTTATGCAGGCGCGACAAGGCTCCAACCCATGTGCAGGAATCACCTGGTTGTGTATGTGTCTGTCAGGGCCTGATGTGTGCGCATGCACATGTAGGTTGAGCACTTGAGCGTGAGAGTGTGTGTTGGTCGTGTGGTGTACTGGTGTGTGCATGCATGCGTGCGTGTGAGTGTTGCATGCGTGCGTGGATGCATGTGTACGTGTGAGTGTTGCGTGCGTGCGTGGCTGCGTGTGTACGTGTGAGTGTTGCGTGCATGCGTGGGTGCATGTATTTGTGTGAGTGTTGCGTGGATGGAGTTTGTGTGCATGCGTGCGTGTGTGTATAATCACCAGACCAGCTCCTGTGTGTTAAAACAAACGGCTCAGCATACCAATACAAGGCCACCTTGTCCGCTGTGCCCGCGGTCATGCTTCGAACCACCGTCAAAATATATTTTTTGTCGTTTGTTTTCATTCTTACTAGGAAGATGCCCGTGCGTTGCACGTAACATCAAGATGCATTTGTATGACTTGTTTATCTTGTGAGAGAAAAGGATGAACAAGGGAAGGCCTTATTTGCAAATGTGGAGAGGTGTGTGGGTACCTTTTTGCAAAATTGCCATAGTTTCTTTCCTATCAGTCAGATATAAATCGAATGGCCTATATTGCAGGACGGCAGGCACACCATCATCACCAACTCTGTTTTTTATAAGAGTGTATTTTATAATAGTGTAGATGTAGAGTAGATACAATTCGACAGGTGGGCACGATGGTAGTGAGATAATGTGATGCAACACTAGAGGTGCCACGTGGAGCATTTAACTGGTCAACTAGTCATGTCATGAGCAAATACAAAGTTGTACAGTGAGCCTGTGACTGTATAATAACCACTAAACGTAAAGGGTGACCGTAATGAGTGGATTATGAAGTCCAATGTATGTATCGTGTTTTCGCTTCAAATACAATGATCATCATTGCATATATCGCGAGAGAAAGATGAAACACGCGTGAATTTTCTGGGGGCTTACTTTTAGAGGACCTGGAGATAGTTTTGTGTGCATACGTGAAAGGGGCGTACAGGGGGGGGGATGCGATGGAGAGAGAGATGCTCTTCGTTTCTCTTTATTATGACTAACTTTGTATATAATATAAAGATATACAAATTCACAGTGCGGAATAAATATCATTGTGGGCACTGTCGGTGTCAAAACCGGCGGATCTCGGGTAGGGGGTCCCGAACTGTGCGTCTAGGCGGATGGTAACAGGAGACGAGGGACACGATGTTTTTACCCATGTTCGGGCCCTCTCGATGGAGGTAAAACCCTACGTCCTGCTTGATTAATATTGATGATATGGGTAGTACAAGAGTGGATCTACCACGAGATCAAGGATGCTAAACCCTAGAAGCTAGCCTATGGTATGATTGTTGTAATGTATGTTGTCCTACGGACTAAAGACCTCCAGTTTATATAGACACCGGAGGAGGCTAGGGTTACACAGAGTCGGTTACAATGGTAGGAGATCTACATATCCGTATCGCCAAGCTTGCCTTCCACGCCAAGGAAAGTCCCATCCGGACACGGGACGGAGTCTTCAATCTTGTGTCTTCGTAGTCTTGGAGTCCGGCGGATAATGATAGTCCGGCTGTCCGGACACCCCCTAGTCCAGGACTCCCTCAGTAGCCCCCGAACCAGGCTTCAATGACGATAAGTCCAGCGCGTTCATAGTCTTCGGCGTTGCAAGGCGGGTTCTCCCTTCAAATTCCATGTATCTACCGAACAGTGTTCGGCTTCATCTTGAATACTGTGTTCCTCGGCTTCTACGCCAAATAATGGCCCTCTTCCACGCGTCGCACGAATGCGAAAAGCCAGGGTGTCTTTTACGTTTCACCCCCTAGTTGTGCGAGTCGTCCGCCTATAAAAGAGGCAAGAATCCAGATCCAAACCACACCGTCTTCCTCCCGCGAATACTTCGCCGAAGCGCCTTTGACCTAAAAATCCATTCTATCATGGACCGTCGACGCGGCTCTTCTTCTCGCGCTCCCAGCCCACCGCCGGGGAATTGGAGGAGGTGCTCTGTTTTGCACGACGTGCTAGTGAAGCTCCAAACGGGGGGATTTCTCCCTCCGGCCTTCATGGTCCCAGTCTGGGCCGGACTGGTTACTTATCAAGGTGGGAGGCAAGTGGAGGCTACCCCAAGCCCCAATAAGGGGGAGCGAGTATGCTTCGTCCCCTATCTGGTAAGGGGACTCGGATTCCCAATACATCCGTTCCTCCGCGGGCTCCTGGAGTTCTACGGACTCCAGCTCCACCACCTCACGCCCGCCTCTGTCCTGCATATCGCGGGCTACGTAGCTCTTTGTGAGCTATTCCTGGGCATTGAGCCCCATTTTGCATTGTGGAAGAGGCTGTTTTGCCTCGTACCCCGTTCTCATGAGGGATCCATATATCAAGTGGGCGGCGCCGAAATATGGCGCATCGCCGGGACCGGATACCCATCCGGTACTCCCAAGAAGGCGTCCGAAGACTGGCCCTCAGAGTGGTTTTATATAGGAGACGCTCCGCTGCCGGACCCAGTCCGGATCGGCCTCCCGGAGTTTAGTGCTGCTCCTTTGAAGAAGCGCCTCAGCTGGCGCCCACGGAGCCCCCGATTGGAGGAAGACAAGAGCGTCCATTACTTGATGGGCCGAATAAGATTAATGGCCCATTCTGGCTTGACCATGATCGGAGTCATGGCGACATGCATCAAGCGGGGGGTACATCCATTGCAATACAGAGGCCACCCCATGTGGGATTTCAATGGGGAAGACGATGCCACCCGTCATGGCCGCAAAGGGCCGGATTCGACCGAGGATCTGGTGGAGATCCTGTCCAGCCTGTACAAGGGGGAGAAGGTGGACTTCCTTTGAACGAACCCTTTGAATGGGTTTTCCATGATCAACCCTAGAGGGTGGGTAATCGAACACCTTTAAGGGCTCAACCCATGCTTTCGAAGTTTAAGCTTCTTAAATTATGTCTTTGGCGCAGGATCTACGCCGGACTGTGGAGGACATGGTGAGTCCTGCTCCGCATTCCGAGGATCCAGAAAGATCCTTGGATCCGGCCTCCGAAGAGGACCCGGACATCAAGGTGGAGCTGATCGACGGGGTGTTCCACCAGCTCAGCATAGACAGTGCTTTGGTTGCCATTACGGCGGATTACCCCAGACTGTGTCCGGCTTCCCAGGTGACCGCGACCGAAGTCCGGACACCATTATCTCTTCCCTGCCCATTTCTAACCTTCGCAAACGATGGTATTTTGCAGGAAGCGCCTTTACGGCAGGAAGCCGAGCCCGCGACGGCTGACCAACAGAGGCCAGTCCGGACCAGCAGGCGGAAAAGGAGCGCGGTGCGGGCGGAAAAGTCGCCGCAAAGGTATAGCTCATATTTGAATTTTCAGAGCAACGTTCCTAGGAAACACCTGAGTGCTCATGATTTTTGTAGGAGAAAAAGCGCTCGCCGGACTGCGGGCGCAGAAGTTGCCGATCCAACCTACACCGGCCAGGCTCCAGCGCCCGGCCTGGAGGGGGAGGCAAGCGCAAGACGCGGGCCGGATCCTTCTCCAACGGAGGACACCGACAGACTGTCCGCCACCAAGTCTGAGGTGGAGAGCGCCATGAACCATAGGCGCCGCCGGACAGTATTTCGCGAAGCGTGCTTCTCCCCTGAGGCATTGGATGCCTTTAACGCAGGGGACGCGCATCTCCGTGCCGCTCAAGATGGTTTTACCAGAGCCACGGAGCAGTATGTGAAAGACATACGGGTAAGGGAATTTTAATGGTTGTATATACCAGTAGCCCCCAAGACTTAAAGTAGTTATGCTAACTGATTTAAGGATCATTTGAAAACACAGGCTCTTACCGAGAAGAATGCCCAGCTGTCTCGGGAGCTGCAACATTGCAAGGCCCAACTTGAGGCCGCACTTGCTGCCGCAGGAGGAGACGCAGAGACCCCTCCTGGTAACACATTTTTATTAATAAATATAAGCGCTATGCGGCATGCACGCGAGTCTAATAATGACATTGCAGGTGCCGCCGGACAAGATCCGGACAGGCAAGCATTGCTGCGCCAGCTAAAGGCCGGCGAGAGCGTGCTGAATAGGGTTCAGCAGGAAAGAAACAAGCTCCAGGATGCCAACGCCAAGCTCGGAGAAGAGCTGAAAGGCGCTCGGGCCGAGTTGTCCGGCTCCGTTAAGGAGAATCAGTGGCTTCGTCGCGGCATTTATAGTAAGTGCTTGAGCGGACTCTTTTGAAAAGAAGAGTTCGGCGAGGAAGTATATTGACATGATATGTCTTGTAGGTATACTCACAGGTCGTCCTGCAAAGGAGATGCCCATATCAACGGGTGATCAACTTCCCGAACTGTTGTAGCTACTCGAACGAGTTCGGCAGGCAATGAGTGGTGTAGTTCGGGCTTTATGGCCAGCCCTCACCCTACCCGAGGGCCTCGGGGAGCTTTAAGCTGCAGGGAGTGCGGCAGCGCTTCCGTTTGTGGAAGATTTCGGCTTGCCGTCAAGATGCCAGGGAGGCTTGGGCCATGGTGAAGACGCGGTACAAGAAGGCGGATCCCAACCACATGGCCGAAGTTGGACCGGTGGGGCCCGATGGGAAGGAGATCCCTGTGAGTTTAGTATACAGCCAAGTAGAGTTGGCTGCTAAATTTTCCCAACGGGACTGTAAATTAGACAGCCTGTTAGACGGGATTGAGGAGGAATACAATCAGTAAATTTGACAATGTATGTTATCCTTTTAAAGTGACATGTGAAATGCCTTCTAGCCGGATTGTAGATCGTTTGTCTTTGCCGACCTTTTCGCTTCAACCTCGGGACCCTAGAGTCTGGAGTGTGTCCGAATACCTTTTTGGTTAAGAAACAACCATGGTATGCATGGAGACCAGGCGTAGGGGTCATTAGTGCTTTATCAGACAAGTGCCCAACTAGTTATGTTATATTACATGGTTAGTAAGAAACATCTTCCAGGGAGAATAGTTCCATTAAGGGTTCCTTTCCCTGGGAGGCATGCCCTAAAGTGCATGTCCGGACTGCAAAGAAAGCAGTAAAACATCTGGGGGCAGATAGATAAATAGGTAAAAAGTCATCTTTCAAGTCACCGACCGAATTTTCCCTTAAGAACGCTAGCTTTCGGCTTCACCCAGTCTGAGGTACACATCCGGCTGACCCGGCAGTAACAATCGCAGAGGTGCTCCCTTTACCTCCTAGCCGAACAATCGGGAACGTAGGGGTAAGCACAGGAGCCAGGCAACCCAGCTTGGCCAAAACTTAAGTCATATCGATGCATATAATGGCGAGTAAAAGGTACATGTGGAAGCGTGACACATGTGCTGGGTATGAAACCCGTGTAGTTGAGCTTCTGTAAAAGAAGCCCCCAGGAATATTGAGTGCGGATGGCACATCATGCGTATGCAAATAATGCGAAAATAGGCCCGTAAGGGCTTTTAAATAAAAAGGCATAAAAAGAGAAACAAAAGACAGCCGAAGTGTAAAAATTTGGACGGGGGAAGGGGACGAACTCTTAGTCCGGCGCTAGGCATAGAATCGTCGGAGGCGGGCTGCGTTCCATGGGTTCGGCTCGAGTCGGTTATCCGACGCATTTCGTAGACGGTAATGCTCCGCCGGTCAGGACTTGATCGATAATGAAGGGGCCCTCCCATTTGGGCTTGAGCTTGTCCTTTTTCTTGTCCGGCAGGCGTAGAACTAGTTCACCAACGTTGTAAGTCTTGGCCCGTACTTCTCTGCTTTGATATCTTCGGGCCTGCTGCTGATAAAATGCGGAACGAGCCTTCGCGACGTCACGTTCTTCCTCCAATGTGTCCAAGCTGTCCTGCCAATCAAGCTCGGCCTCTCTTTCCTCATACATGCGCACTCTAGGTGAGTCATGAATAATGTCATAGGGCAAGACTGCCTCTGCGCCGTATACCATAAAAAATGGTGTGAATCCGGTAGTACGGTTAGGCGTTGTCCGCAGCCCCCAAAGTACGGAGTCGAGCTCCTCGACCCATTGTGTGTCGGATTTAGTAAGTGACCTCACTAGTCTGGGTTTAATGCCACTCATTATTAGACCATTTGCTCGTTCCACTTGACCGTTGGTTTGAGGGTGATAAACTGAGGCGTAGTCGAGCTTGATGCCCATGTTTTTGCACCATGTCTTAACCTCCTCGGCTGTGAAGTTCGTGCCGTTGTCGGTGATGATGCTGTGGGGGAGTCTGTAACGGTGTACTACCCCTGATATAAAGTCTATCACTGGTCCGGACTCTGCCGTTTTGACCGGTTTGGCCTCTATCCATTTGGTGAATTTATCCACCATGACCAATAGGTACCTTTGCTTGTGGGTTCCCCCTTTAAGGGGTCCAACCATGTCAAGCCCCCAGACCGCGAACGGCCAGGTAATGGGTATGGTTTTGAGGGCGGTGGGTGGCATATGGCTCTGATTAGCTAAGAGCTGACAACCAACGCATCGCTGGACTATGTCCTGCACGTCTGCCCGGGCCGTCGGCCAATAAAATCCTGTACGGAATGCCTTTCCTACAAGGGTCCGGGCTGCTGCGTGGTGTCCGCCTAGTCCGGCATGAATTTCAGCCAGGAGGTTTCGCCCTTCCTCTTCGGAGATACACCTCTGAAGGACTCCGGTTGTACTTTTCTTATAAAGTTCTCCCTCATGGACCTTGTAGGCTTTCGATCGCCGGACTATGCAGCGGGCCTCGTTTTGGTCTTCGGGGAGTTCCTGCCTAAGTAAGTAGGCTAGGAAAGGTTCTGTCCACGCGGCGATTACTGCCATTATGACGTGGGCTGAAGGTGTTATGTCATCTGCTGGATCACCGATTGGTGCGGTTTTTTCTGGTTTGTCACTACCGGGCTCCTCTTCCCATAGTATGGATGGCTTGAAGAGCCATTCCAGGAAGATATTTGGAGGGACGGCATCACGTTTCGCACCGATGCGTGCCAGTATGTCGGCCGTTTGGTCATTATCTCGGGCTATGTGATGGAATTCAAGTCCTTCAAACCGAGCTGACATTTTTAGGACAGCATTGCGATATGCTGCCATTTTCGGATCCTTGGCGTCAAAGTCTCCGTTTATTTGGGATATTGCAAGGTTTGAATCCCCGCGCACCTCGAGGCATTGAATGCCCATGGAGACTGCCATCCGGAGACCATGTAACAGGGCCTCGTATTCGGCTGCATTGTTGGAGTCCGTGTACATTATTTGAAGTACATATTGGACTGTATCTCCGGTTGGGGACGTCAATACGACGCCAGCCCCCACTCCGGCCAACATTTTGGAGCCGTCAAAATGCATAGTCCAGTTGGAGTATGCGTCGTACTCTTTAGGGAGTTCGGCTTCGGTCCATTCGGCGACGAAGTCAGCCAAAACTTGTGACTTTATAGCTCGCCGAGGTTTGTAAGTTATATCGAATGGTAAGAGCTCAATGGCCCATTTTGCAATCCTGCCCGTTGCGTCGCGGTTATTTATAATGTCATTGAGTGGTACTTCAGAGGCCACTGTTATCGAACACTCTTGAAAGTAGTGTCGGAGCTTCCGGGACGCCATGAACACCGCATATGCTATCTTCTGATAGTGCGGGTAACAGGATTTGCAGGGGTTAATACAGTGGATACATAATACACTGGTTTTTGAAGAGGGAATTTATGCCCTTCTGTCTCTCGTTCGATGACGAGTACCGCGCTTACAACTTGATGTGTTGCCGCGATGTATAACAACATTGGTTCGCCCAGAGTGGGCGCAGCCAGGACCGGATTTGTTGCCAATATGGCCTTTATTTCTTCGAGTCCTGCAGTGGCAGCATCCGTCCACACAAAGTGTTCGGTGCGCCTGAGTAGGCGATAGAGGGGCAACGCCTTTTCTCCTAGACAGGAGATAAAGCGGCTTAAGGCTGCCACGCATCCTGTTAATTTTTGTATTTGTTTGAGGTCTTTTGGAATATCCAACTATGATAGAGCTCGGATTTTAGCCGGGTTTGCTTCAGTTCCTCTACCGGATACAATGAAGCCCAGCAGCTTTCCGGCTGGTACGCCGAAAACGCATTTTTCCGGATTCAGCTTGATGTCATATGCTCTGAGGTTGTCGAATGTGAGCCTCAAATCGTCTACTAGAGTTTCGACATGTTTTGTTTTGACGACTACATCGTCTACGGATGCCTAGACTGTTTTGCCGATCTGGGTGGCCAGACATGTTTGAATCATGCGCTGATATGTTGCGCCGGCATTTTTAAGTCCGAAGGGCATCGTGTTGAAGCAGAATGGTCCGTATGGAGTGATGAATGCCGTTGCGGCTTGGTCTGCTTCTGCCATCTTGATTTGATGATAGCCAGAGTATGCGTCCAGGAAGCACAACGAATCGTGCCCTGCGGTAGCATCGATAATTTGGTCGATGCGGGGGAGAGGGAAGGGATCCTTTGGGCAAGCCTTATTGAGGTCTTTAAAATCGACACAGAGGCGCCAGGATTTATCCTTCTTTGGTACCATCACCAGATTTGCTAGCCAGTCTGGATGTTTGATATCTCTAATGAATCCGGCTTCCAATAGTTTGGCTAGCTCTTCTCCCATTGACTGTCTTTTGGGTTCGGAAAATCGTCGAAGAGCCTGTTTGACTGGCTTAAATCCTTTTGGGATGTTTAGGCTATGTTCTGCCAACCTGCGTGGGATTCCGGGCATATCCGAAGGATGCCAGGCGAAGATGTCCCAATTTTCCCGAAGGAATTCACGCAGTGCGGTGTCTACTTCGGGGTTCAAATGTGCCCCGATGGAGGCCGTCTTTGTTGGGTCCGTTGGATGGACCTGAAATTTTATTATTTCATCTGCTGGTTTGAATGACGTGGACTTGGATCTTTTATCGAGTATCACATCGTCCCTGTTCACCGTAGAGCGCAGCGCGGTGAGTTCCTCTGCTGCTAAGGCTTCGGATAGTGCCTCCAGGGCTAGTGCAGCTGTCTTATTTTCGGCGCGGAGTGCTATGTCCGGATCACTAGCGAGGGTGATTATTCCGCTGGGCCCAGGCATTTTGAGCTTCATGTACCCGTAATGAGGTACTGCTTGAAAAATTGTGAACGCCTCCCGTCCTAATATAGCGTGATAACCGTTGTTGAACGGGGCCACTTGGAACGTGACTTCTTCGGATCTGTAATTGTCCGGCGAGCCGAACACCACATCGAGTGTGATTTGTCCGGTGCAGCGTGCCTCCCGGCTAGGGATTATTCCTCTAAAGGTTGTGCTGCTTCGCTCAATACGGCTCCAATCGATTTCCATTTTTCGCAGAGTTTCCTCGTAAATGAGGTTTAGTCCGCTGCCGCCATCCATGAGGACTTTTGTCAGTCGAAAGCCGTCCACTATGGGACTAAGTACCAGTGCAGCTGGCGCTCTGGTTGTTCGGAATTTAGGCTCGTCGCTGGCGTTGAAGGTAATAGCTGTGTCGCTCCATGGGTTTGCTGTTGCTACTTGGTAGACTTTGGCGAGTCCGCGGATTGTTCGCTTTCGCATATTGTTTGATGCGAAGGTCTCGAAGACTGTTGATACCGTACTGGTATTGTTGGAGTGGTTTCCCGGAGCTAGAAGCTCCTCGCCACTTTTGGCCACCTGCCGTAATATCCAACATGCTCGAAGGCTATGTGTTGGGACGGCTCCCTCTGTGCTATGAAGCTTATAGGGTCCATTGAGCCATCCCTCCAGTACGGTTCCGTTTCCCTTATTGGGTTTTTGTTTTTTCGTTTTTGCATATGGGGCCTGAGTGTAAGGTGCCCTTTTGCTACGGACTGGGTTTGGGGCCGGATTATCCCAAAATTGATTTTCGGTTTTCCGGAAACTCTCCATCGCACAGTACTTTCGTACTATGGATGCCAGATCGGTGAAGCGCGTAATTCTGTGACGATCAATGGCGTTTAGTATTCCCTTGCCCGTGTAGATATTGCAGAAGATTGAGATTGCGTTTTCCTCTCGGCAGTCCTTTATCCTGTCCATAACCAGGAGGAATCTGGCACAGTAGTGATGTACTGTTTCAGCGGGCTCTTGCCGTATTAGAGATAAATCGCATATGTCTGGGCGGGTGGGTGGACAAAAATCCGGATCCCTGCCCGTCTTGGGGCTCAAAGGCCGAGGGGTTTCCGAATTTGGAAGCTTGGTTTGCTGGACACAATCCAGCGAGTCCGGAGCGATGCATGATTTTAAGTTCAATGCTCGATCGAAGTCCGTCCCTCCGCGGAAATCCGGCATGGAGGGTTCGGGAATCCGGACATGAATAGTTTTCAATACAGGCAAAGAGTTGCCGTATTGCTCTTCTACCACTGCGACGTGGTGGGTGGCCTGGGGAGAGTTAATCTCTCTCAGATCGGTTTTAAGCCCAATCTGGTTGTAGTCCGTAGCGACTCCCAGGGCGGCGATGCGATCCAAGAGCTCGTTAACAGACGAGAGCTCTATTGGACCCAACTGATCGGCAGCTTTAGGGCTGACGCGAAGATTGCTTCTGACGACTTGAGAAGTCATAGTCGAAGCGGCGGCCGGACATGCGGTTATAAGAAAACCACCAAGCCGGATAGTTTGGCCGGCGGCCAAGGCCCCTTCGGCGAAAACACCGTATTTGAAGATGGGTGGAGGCATCCGCTCTATTGGTGACGACACAGAGGAACTCTCAATGAAAGCACCAATGTCGGTGTCAAAACCGGCGGATCTCGGGTAGGGGGTCCCGAACTGTGCGTCTAGGCGGATGGTAACAGGAGACGAGGGACATGATGTTTTTACCCAGGTTCGGGCCCTCTCGATGGAGGTAAAACCCTACGTCCTGCTTGATTAATATTGATGATATGGGTAGTACAAGAGTGGATCTACCACGAGATCAAGGAGGCTAAACCCTAGAAGCTAGCCTATGGTATGATTGTTGTAATGTATGTTGTCCTACGGACTAAAGCCCTCCGGTTTATATAGACACCGGAGGAGGCTAGGGTTACACAGAGTCGGTTACAATGGTAGGAGATCTACATATCCATATCGCCAAGCTTGCCTTCCACGCCAAGGAAAGTCCCATCCGGACACGGGACGGAGTCTTCAATCTTGTGTCTTCGTAGTCTTGGAGTCCGGCGGATAATGATAGTCCGGCTGTCCGGACACCCCCTTGTCCAGGACTCCCTCAGGCACCATGCAATGTAAATTAGCGTTCGCACTCCTCCATATAACTTTGTAATGTTGTATATATGTAGAAACTCTAAAATAATTTTTTGGCCACACTTTATTCAAAAGGAATGTTGTATGCGAAATAAACGAGAAGAGAGGGCTTTTTAGATCAATGGGGTACGTGATGTAACATGTCTGAATGTGTAGTTGATGCATTTGGCGGGGCCTAGAGAGGCATGGATAGAGGGGCTGATGGGGGTGGGGGGCGTGGGAGAGATAGCACGAGAAATGAGAGTGGTCTAGAGAAAGAGATACGAATATGACGTCACGACAAGAGATTCCGTTCCCTTGAGTGTGTATATGCAAGGGGGGAGGGAATAGAGGCACCAGGAGAAATTTTCTATAGGTGTGGTGTTTGTGTTGGTATGTGTGGGTGTGAGAAGATAATGAGACGTGGGGGCATAGGGTGTGTCACCTCGTGAGGTCCGGTGGGTCGAGGTGAGGCCCTTCGTTCGGTTCCGTCCTGCGCCACATTGGTCGGCCCATGACACATTTAGGAAGACCCATGGATGACTAGTCGTACAAGACAAAGATAGTAGAATTGTGAAGGACTTTGTGTCCACTAACAAAGCCGGCTAGGATTTGTAACCCTAGGTTCTCGGACTAAGGTAACCCCTTTATCTCTGATATTACTATTCATCCAACCTAACTTTAAAGGACATCCTACGGAATGCTCTGCTAGAATCATACTCGTCGATTAGGAAGAGAGGTGTGAGATAATGCGTGAGAGACAGGCGTAAAGATAATGTGCATACATGAGACACGTAGGCAGGTCCAGGTATATAGAAAGGGTCGATGAGGATTGTGCGTGTGTATGTTTGCGAGAGGAAGAGTGCTTGTGATAAAGGTTAGTGAAAACAGTTGTAAATGATTACGAGAGGGAGGGAGGGTTATATCTAGAGCATGTGTGCGAGAAAGACACCTCGGGAGAGAGTGTTTGAGCATGTGTGTGAGACCACCGATGGAGAGTGAAACTACACGTAAAAGACTGCTTTACACATTGATTAAAGATATAAATTGTATCCAAATATTAGGATGGGATCATGATATTTGCAATTCACGTAAGGAGCGGTCATTGATCCATCAAACATCTAGATTCTATCGAATTTGAGCATGTCTATGTTATTATTCGACACAATTGATCCACATAGTTAGTATTTTGAACTCCAGACAATCCATCGCTTTAGCAATCGAATATAAATGTGAGTATAGTTCATGTTGTGTGTGTAAAGCACATTATACATACGACAGTTACACAATGGACATTTATAAATAGCTACCTATGAACTAGCATACATTTGAATTCAACTTAAGGTGGTTTAAAAAAATCGAATTCAACATGAAGTCCATTCAATTATTTGAATTTGATCTCATGGCATTTGTAAACCATACCTAAATTATGGGGGCACCAATCTTTGCTCTGATTTTGTACATAATAGCATATGTAGTCGTGTACAAAATAGATTCAAATTTAGCTCCTCCATTCCAAAATAATCGTAGCTATAGGATTTTCAAGTGTCAAAATTTCAAAAAGAAGCAGATAATTTAATGAGGTTTTCAAACATACAAGGTCAAATATAATGTTATCTATTTAGGTCAATCCTCATAGTTCAAGAGTACTCTAAACGTGAATGCTTGTGTTTCAAAATTTCGAATGAAGCGCCAAAAGAGCCTCTACTTGCCCGAAACCGCGTGAGACCAATGTTTGGTAGTACTAGGAAATTACTTTTCTAATAACTCCGACCCGTGAAACCTACCGGCCTGACGTCCAAAGGTCTAAACTGGGGTAGGTTTGTACCTTCATCTAGACGCCACGCAACCGCCTCCGAAAAACATTCATACACAATGGACGCCTAAGCACACATGCGCGCGGCCAAAATCGCTCCCGCCCACTATTTTGGACACCTGGGATTACCATCCTACCCCTGACCCGCAGTAGGTCTGAAATTTAAGAGGGGCGCAAAGTTTGTACTTTCCCCAAATTTCAAACAAGCGCGTCCCATCTTCTGTTCAAAAAAGCCAAAAAACAAGCGCGTCCCAGACCGAAACATGGTTCCCCCACCCGTCCGATTCCCCATTCGTACTCCGTGGGCGCCAAAACTACCTCTCCACCAGCCGCGAAACCCCGGTGCCCTCCGTCCGCCACCCCATCCCACCCATCAACCGCCGCCCTCCTCCATCACGCCGGAGCCGATACCCCGACGTTGTCGTCCACCGCAACCTCAACCGCAACGCCCTCCATGGCTAGTAGTTGAAGCCGAGGCCGAGCCATCCGTACTCGAGCCAGTTCAACCACGCCATCCTGCGCCTCACCACTGCCGCTCCAACTTTGCCACCCTCCACCGCACCGGAGCTGTTCCTGCTACACCATCCTTCGCTGCCTCAGATCTGCTGCCCCTCCGCCGACATACGGCCACGGCAACACAGTAAACAATTTGGCCATGGGTTCGTCCAAGCCTGAACCCTCTAGAACATCGGTTTCCCTGGTAAAAAGAAGAAGATCGGCGCGACATGTGGAGGTGACCACACCGGCAACGTAAGAAGGTACTCCTCTTCCCTTATTCGTGCAAATCTTACGTCTCTGCTTGCACAGTATTCATCCCACAGAAGAAACTAGTTGACCGCTTCTTCTTGATACTAGATGTTCCTAGTAACTCGCGATGCACAAGGTTTCTCCTCATATACTATTTCACCTTAGCTAGAGGTCCGTTGCCCCCCTGAATTTCAATTTCTGGCCAGTTGATTCCCAATTAACGGAAGCATTCCCTGGCCTAACAGGCACTAGTACGACTATTACACCGGGGAAGCAGCACCTTGGTGTTTATCTTAGGGGCGTGTGCGGCCTAAAGCTACTGGCGCCCGATCTGGAGGTTGGCCGGGATTAAAGGGATGGCTTGGGGGCGCTGGCAAGCACGGCGGTGGTGTGAGGTCGATGGGAGGGCGGGGCGGCGGAGGCACGGGTCTGGGCCGGTGGTCGCTGGCGGTTCGAGAAAGATCGTCAATAGTGACTGGCGGGAGGTAGACGAAGGACATCTGCCCTTTCCTTATAGATCGGACGGTTCATTAAAAAAATCGACTGACCTATTTATTTTTAGTCGATTGTTATCTTAGATATGACCACATGTGGTGGTGTGCTAGAGGAGTACCTACATTTCCTGTGCTCATATATTACAAAATCATACGGAGTAGAATCTAATTTTGTTTGCCATGCAATGTTGTAGAGCTATCATATGTCTCCTGTCATTTATTTTTCACCCACCTGCTATCTGCTACTTTTACAGTGCACTAGTTCTGCACACACTTCACCCATACTCTCACTATTGTGTTTTTATGCAAGGGTATTTCAGAGTCTGCCGAAAGCGAAGCAAAAAAGAAAAGAGACAAGTCGTGCCAGCTTTCTATGCGGCTAGGCACGGCACGTTACAGCGCTTTAAAGGGTGCAGTGTCAGCAGATGGAGACGGTAAACGTTGCTCTGGAGTTGATGACCTCGCTCGGAATGAACCACCATCCCAGGTGCTTGCTTTAACTTCGCGGTGTCATATGTGGTTGCATGTTCCATATGGTTTCTATCTTGTATTCGAAAGGCCGAAGTCGGTCTTTATTAAGATAAGGACAGGTATTTTTTACATGGACCACCATCCCGTGAGCACCAGAAGACAAATAGCTAGTCAGGGCACTGGCCGAGCCAGTGACAAGCCCAGCAAAGACAGGTATCACCTGGAAGCCAACTAAAAAGCCGCGATGGTGGCGAAGCAGCCCGCCTCCCACCAGGCTCTCGGGTCCTAGATGATCATGTTCACCACTCCAGCCAGATGTCTAGCTTGTATTGCTTCCCATTTGGTTAAATTGCATCTGCTTAGCTTACACATTATACCTTTGAATATGACATGCCTTTCTGTTTTTGGTACATACTAGTACATCTGTGTATTAACCATGTTCTTACATCAAACTAATGTTCTTGTGTATCCCTCATCAATCACTTATGACGAGGTAGGAAGGCAAGGGGACTACTCCTCATTTAAAGTATGCAGCGTTAGCCTCCCGACATGATTCTCAAGAAACAGAAATGCTAGATGAAGATAGTGAACGTAGCTCTGTAGTTGATTATAGCATTTCCCCTACACTAGCATCGCAAGTGCTTGCTCTAACTTGGCAGCGTGATATGTGGTTGCATGTTGCATATGGTGTCTAGATTGTAATTCTTCCAATCTGGTTAAACTACATGTGCTAGTCTGCTTAGCTTATACTCCTATAAATGTGACATTATACCTGTTAATGTGACATGCCTTCCTGTATTTAGTACATAGTACATCTGTCTATTAAGCATGTCCTTACATAAAACTATTGTTTTTTGTATCCCGCATCAATCAATATGACGAGACACCTTTAGTATATGGAGTGCGATATTAGTTGCATCTTTCATATGATTTATAGCATGCACTGCTTCTAATTTGTTGAAATTCCATTTATGATGGGACGCTTTTAACTTGGCAGAGTCATATTGGTTGCATCTTTCATGTGGTGTCTAGCTTGCATTGCTTCTTATTTGCTGGAATGGTTTCTGCTTAGTTTACACAAACAGTTGTGAACATGCCATGCCGTCCTGTTTTTCGTACATATTCCATCCTGGTATCATGTGTTTGCCTTACATCAAAGTAGTGATTGTCAGTATCATGCATGAATGAGTTCTGAAGAGAGAATTTTATTGCTTTTTCTTGTCGGTTTTACTTGACAATTCAAAATCAATAAAGCGGAAGGAAGTTAGCAAGGCACCGGATAAAGGTGCTCCTTCCGAATGGAGGGCCTCTACAGTTTCTACTCCTCCACACCCCCATGATGATTTCCAATACAACACATGCATAGACACTCAACAAAGCTGTGTTTATGATGAGTACGTCTCCCCTAGTGCAGCATCACTGGTGCTCCCTCTAACTTGGCACTGTTATATGTGGTTGCATGTTATGTGTGATGTCTAGCTTGTATTGCTTCTAATTTTGTTGAATTCCATCTGCTTTACACATTATACTTGAATAAGACAAGTGTTCCTGTTTCGAGAACATACAATATCTGTCTATCACACCATGTTCTTACATCAAATTACTACTGTTGTGTAACCTGCAACAATCACTTATCATAAGACAGGTTTGACTTCGGGGTGTGATATAGGTTACATCTCACATTCTTTTCTAGCTTGTACTACTAATTTGTTGAAATGGCACTTATGACGAGACAATTTTAACTTGGTAGAGTGATATTCGTTGCATCTTTCATATGGTGTCTAGCTTTCATTGCTTCTAATTTGTTGAAATGCCTTCTCCTTAGTTTACACATCATAAGCTGTGAATATGCAATGCTGTGAATATGCAATGGTGCTAATGACAAGAGACCTCTAACATGGTAGTGTGATGTTGTTTGCATCTTGCATATGATTTATTTCTTGTACTGCATCACATTTGTTTAAACGCCATTTATGCTAAGACACTGTTAACTTGGCAGAGCGATATTTGTACATCTTTCATATGGTGTCTACCTTCCATTGCATTGCTTCTAATTTGGTGAAATGTCTTCTTCTTAGTTTACACATCATAGTTCTTGTTATCTCTTCCGTCCTGTTTTTCATACATATTACATCCTCCTATCATGTGGTTGTCTAACATCAAAGTTCAGTTCGTTTGCATCACGCATCAATTTGTTCTGAAAAACTAAATTGTTATTCGTTTTTCTTGTCGGCTTCACTTAACATGGCACAGAGAAAGAGGAAGAAACACAGAATGGCAGGGAATGAGAAGCAGATGAATCCTGCAGATTCTGCTGGTACTGATGGTGCAATAGAAGGTGAAAGTCTAGTGGGAAATTCTACAAACACGGCATCCCATGCTACAAGAGCTGCAAAAAAAGACAAACAGAAACAAATAGCTGCCACCAAACAAGCAGAGACAGCCCTAGTTCTTGCAACACCTACCACAGTACTACCAGCTGCATGACTTACTCGTGCGTCAACTGAGCTAGCACCACGTTCCCAAGCTCCCTTGCCACCTGACACTTCTTCCCAAGCACTCTTGACACAAGACGAGTTGGCAATATCAGATGAACCTTGTGATCTTCAACAGCATGAAGGTAGTTGCTGGAGTCAAGTTACAGTTGCATGCTTCTTTATATGTAGTCTCACAGTTTGATGTACACTAACACTTCCTATGTTCGTTGTTGGACTAGCACCTAGGCGCAAGAGGAAACAAACATCAGGGATAATGCTCGATAGGTTAACTAAATCTAGAAGAGGAAGAATGGAGATCCGTTTTGAGGCAGGTTTAAAAAGGCCACGTGATGCTACAGAGTCAACCAAGTTACTATCAGAGGCAGCGGTTGTCGTTAGGTGTCATGTACGTATCCTCCCAACATGGATTCAGTATAGGAATGACAAAGACGAAACCCAGTTCAACACCTTCCTCGACCATTTATCTATAAGTATGGTTATGTATGGAAACTAGTACTATCATCTTTCTCTGTCCCATACTTTCTACGTTGCTGATAATGAGACTCCCATAATTTTCAACAGATGAGGTTCAAGTTGGATAGTCAAGATGATGCAACCAGACAAGCTTGCACCCATGTTTTCAAGTCTACTCTGCGACAATATCGGTATAACTTGGGGAAAACTCACTTTGAAGGCAAGGCTAACAGTGAACTTTCCCAAACATCTCCAGTGGAAAATATATTGGATGAAGACTGGAGGGGCCTGGTTAAACACTGGTCTGATCCGAAGTATCGGGTACATTATATATATTTGATCAGATCACATGTTGAAGTCCTATTTACGCATGTGCCACACAAATCTATCTTCTTGTAGGTGAACTGTTCAAAGAACAAGGCCAACCGTACGAAAGTGAAATTCCAACAGACGACAGGATCTCGTAGCTATATTGCACACTGCGAGGCTCTTGTAATTAGCTGGTGTTTCACTCTTTTCACTGTACCATATTATCAGATCTATATTGACTTGTTCGAAATGCAGAGGAAAGCCCGCAAGGACCAAAAAGTACCTGAACCAAATGCTGTGGAAATCATCAAGGACTGTCACACCAGCAAGAAGAAGGGCATGACTACACCAGCCAAAGCCGCTGTTGTAAGTGTAGGAAATATGCCCTAGAGGCAATAATAAAAGTATTATTATATTTCATTGTTCATGATAATTGTCTTTTATTCATGCTATAACTGTATTATCCGGAAATCGTAATACACGTGTGAATACATAGACCACAATATGTCCCTAATGAGCCTCTAGTTGACTAGCTAGTTGTGATCAACGGATAGTCATGGTTTCCTAGCTATGGACATTGGATGTCGTTGATAACGGGATCACATCATTAGGAGAATGATGTGATGGACAAGACCCAATCCTAAGCATAGCATAAAGATCGTGTAGTTCGTTTGCTAGAGCTTTTCCAATGTCAAGTATCTCTTCCTTCGACCATGTGTTCGTGTAACTCCCGGATACTGTAGGAGTGCTTTGGGTGTATCAAACGTCACAACGTAACTGGGTGACCATAAAGGTGCACTACAGGTATCTCCGAAAGTGTCTGTTGGGTTGACACAGATCGAGATTGGGATTTGTCACTCCGTATGACGGAGAGGTATCTCTGGGCCCACTCGGTAATGCATCATCATAATGAGCTCAAAGTGACCAAGTGATTGGTCACGGGATCATGCATTACGGTACGAGCAAAGTGACTTGCCGGTAACAAGACTGAACAAGGTATTGGGATACCGACGATCGAGTCTCGGGCAAGTAACGTACCGATTGACAAAGGGAATTGTATACGGGGTTGTTTAATCCTAGACATCATGGTTCATCCGATGAAATCATCGAGGAGCATGTGGGAGCCAACATGGGTATCCAGATCCCACTGTTGGTTATTGCCCGAGAGTCGTCTCGGTCATGTCTGCGTGTCTCCCGAACCCGTAGGGTCTACACACTTAAGGTTCGGTGACACTAGGGTTGTATGAATATGAGTATGCAGCATACCAAATGTTGTTCGGATTCCTGGATGAGATCCCGGACGTCACGAGGAGTTTCAAAATGGTCCGGAGGTAAAGAATTATATATAGGAAGTGGTATTTCGGCCATCGGGAAAGTTTCGGGGTCACCCGGTAATGTACCGGGACCACCGGAAGGGTCCCGGGGGTCCACCGGGTGGGGCCCCCCATCCCGGAGGGCCCCATGGGCTGAAGTGGGAGGGGAACCAACCCCTAGTTGGCTGGTGCACCCCCCTAGGCCCACCCCCTACGCCTAGGGTTGAAACCCTAGGGTGGGGGGGGGGGGGCGCACCACATGCCTTGGGGGGCAAGTTCCCCCCCTGGCCGCCGCCCCCTTGGGAGATTGGATCTCCCAGGGCCGGCGCCCCCCCCCTAGGGGCCTATATAAAGGAGGGCAGGGGGGAGGGCAGCCGCACCCTGTGCATTGGCGCCTCCCTCCCCCTGCTACACCTCGTCCTCCTCCCGTAGTCGCTTGGCGAAGCCCTACTGGAGTTCTACTGCATCCACCACCACGCCGTCGTGCTGCTGGATCATCATCAACCTCTCCTTCCCCCTTGCTGGATCAAGAAGGAGGAGACGTCTCCCGTCCCGTACGTGTGTTTAACGCGGATGTGCTGTCCGTTCAGCACTTGGTCATCGGTGATCTGAATCACGGCGAGTACGACTCCATCATCACCATCCCCTTGAACGCTTTCGCACTCGATCTACAAGTGGTATGTAGATGCAATCTATCTCCCATGACTCGTTGCTTAGATGAACTCATAGATGGATCTTGGTGAAACCGTAGGAAAATTTTTAATTTTCTGCAACGTTCCCCAACAGTGGCATCATGAGCTAGGTCTATGCGTAGTTCTCTAATGCACGAGTAGAACACAATTTTGTTGTGGGCGTGGATCTTTTCAACTTGCTTGCCACTACTAGTCTTTTCTTGCTTCAGCGGTATTGTGGGATGAAGCGGCCCGGACCAACCTTACACGTACGCTTACGTGAGACCGGTTCCACCGACTGACATGCACTAGTTGCATAAGGTGGCTGGCGGGTGTCTGTCTCTCCCACTTTAGTTGGAGCGGATTCGATGAAAAGGGTCCTTATGAAGGGTAAATAGAAGTTGACAAAATCAGGTTGTGGTTATTCGTAGGTAAGAAAACGTTCTTTCTAGAACCCAATTGCAGCCACGTAAAAGATGCAACAACAATTAGAGGACGTCTAACTTGTTTTTGCAGCGATTGTTCATGTGATGTGATATGGCCAGAAGTTGTGATGAATGATGATTAATATATTGTGATGTATGAGATCATGTTCTTGTAATAGGATTCACGACTTGCATGTCGATGAGTATGACAACCGGCAGGAGCCATAGGAGTTGTCTTTATTTTTGTATGACCTGCGTGTCATTGAAGAATGCCATGTAAATTACTTTACTTTATCGCTAAACGTGTTAGCCATAGAAGTAGAAGTAGTCGTTGGCGTGACAACTTCATGAAGACACGATGATGGAGATCATGATGATGGAGATCATGGTGTCATGCCGGTGACAAGATGATCATGGAGCCCCGAAGATGGAGATCAATGGAGCTATATGATATTGACCATATCATGTCACTACTATACAATTGCATGTGATGTTTATTATGTTTATGCATCTTGTTTACTTAGAACAACGGTAGTAAATAAGATGATCCCTTACAACAATTTCAAGAAGTGTTCTCCCCTAACTATGCACCGTTGCTACAGTTCGTCGTTTCGAAGCACCACGTGATGATCGGGTGTGATAGATCCTTACGTTCACATACAACGGGTGTAAGACAGTTTTACACATGCAAAACACTTAGGGTTAACTTGACGAGCCTAGCATGTACAGACATGGCCTCGGAACACGGAGACCGAAAGGTCGAACACGAGTCGTATGGAAGATACGATCAACATGAAGATGTTCACCGACGATGACTAGTCTGTCTCACGTGATGATCGGACACGGCCTAGTCGACTCGGATCGTGTAACACTTAGATGACTAGACGGATGTATAATATGAGTGGGAGTTCATAATTTGATTAGATGAACTTAATTATCATGAACTTAGTCTAAAACCTTTGCAAATATGTCTTGTAGATCAAATGGCCAACGCTCATGTCAACATGAACTTCAACACGTTCCTAGAGAAAACCAAGCTGAAAGATGATGGCAGCAGCTATACGGACTGGGTCTAGAACCTGAGGATCATCCTCATAGCTGCCAGGAAACAATATGTCCTAGAAGGACCACTAGGTGACGCTCCCGTCCCAGAGAACCAAGACGTTATGAACGCTTGGTAGTCTCGTGCTGATGATTACTCCCTCGTTCAGTGCGGCATGCTTTACAGCTTAGAACCGGGGCTCCAAAAGCGTTTTGAGCATCACGGAGCATATGAGATGTTCGAAGAGCTGAAACTAGTTTTCCAAGCTCATGCCCGGGTCGAGAGATATGATGTCTCCGACAAGTTCTATAGTTGTAAGATGGAGGAAAACAATTCTGTCAGTGAGCACATACTCAAGATGTCTGGGTTGCACAACCGTATGACCCAGCTGAACATTAACCTCCCAGATGAGGCGGTCATTGACAGAATCCTCCAGTCGCTCCCACCAAGCTACAAGAGCTTTGTGATGAACTACAACATGCAGGGGATGGTGAAGACCATTCCTGAAGTGTTTTTAATGCTCAAGACAGCAGAGGTTGAAATCAAGAAAGAACATCAAGTGTTGATGGTCAATAAGACCACTAAGTTCAAGAAGGGCAAGGGCAAGAAGAACTTCAAGAAGGACGACAAGGATGTTGCCGCGCCCGGTAAGCCAGTTGCTGGGAAGAAGTCAAAGAATGGACCCAAGCCTGAGACTGAGTGCTTTTATTGCAAGGGGAAGGGTCACTAGAAGCGGAACTGCCCCAAATACTTAGCGGATAAGAAGGCCAGCAACACTAAAGGTATATTTGATATACATGTAATTGATGTGTACCTTACCAGTACTCGTAGTAACTCCTGGGTATTTGATACCGGTGCCGTTGCTCATATTTGTAACTCACAGCAGGAGCTACGGAATAAACGGAGACTGGCGAAGGACGAGGTGACAATGCGCGTCGGGAATGGTTTCAGAGTCGATGTGATCGCCGTCGGCACGCTGCCTCTACATTTACCTACGGGATTAGTTTTGAACCTTAATAATTGTTATTTAGTGCCAAGTTTGAGCATGAACATTGTATCAGGATCTCGTTTAATACGAGATGGCTACTCATTTAAATCCGAGAATAATGGTTGTTCTATTTATATGAGAGATATGTTTTATTATCATGCTCCAATGGTCAATGGTCTATTCTTAATGAATCTCGAGCGTAATATTACACATATTCATAGTGTGGATGCCAGAAGATGTAAAGTTGATAACGATAGTCCCACATACTTGTGGCACTGCCGCCTTGGTCACATTGGTGTCAAGCGCATGAAGAAGCTCCATGCTGATGGACTTTTAGAGTATCTTGATTATGAATCATTTGACACATGCGAACCATGCCTCATGGGCAAAATGACCAAGACTCCGTTCTCCGGAACAATGGAGCGAGCAACCAACTTGTTGGAAATCATACATACCGATGTGTGCGGTCCAATGAGCGTTGAGGCTCGCTGAGGATATCGTTATGTTCTCACTCTCACTGATGACTTGAGTAGATATGGGTATGTCTACTTAATGAAACACAAGTCTGAGACCTTTGAAAAGTTCAAGGAATTTCAGAATGAAGTAGACAATCAACGTGACCGAAAGATAAAGTTCCTACGATCAGATCGTGGAGGAGAATACTTAAGTCACGAATTTGGTACACACTTAAGGAAATGTGGAATCGTTTCACAACTCACGCTCGCCTGGAACACCTCAGCGTAACAGTGTGTCCGAACGTCGTAATCGCACTCTATTAGATATGGTGCGGTCTATGATGTCTCTTACCGATTTACCGCTATCATTTTGGGGATACGCTCTAGAGACAGCTACATTCACTTTAAATAGGGCACCGTCTAAATCCGTTGAGACGACACCGTATGAATTATGGTTTGGGAAGAAACCTAAGCTGTCATTTCTAAAAGTTTGGGGATGCGATGCTTATGTCAAGAAACTTCAACCTGAAAAGCTCGAACCCAAGTCGGAAAAATGCATCTTCATAGGATACCCTAAGGAAACAGTCGGGTATACCTTCTACTTAAGATCCGAGGGCAAGATCTTTGTTGCCAAGAACGGATGCTTTCTGGAAAAAGAGTTTCTCTCGAAAGAAGTAAGTGGGAGGAAAGTAGAACTCGATGAAGTACTACCTCTCGAACGGGAAAGTGGTGCAGCTCAGGAAAATGTTCCTATGATGCCCACACCAACTGAAGAGGAAGATAATGATGATGATCAAGGTACTTCGGATCAAGTTGCTACTGAACTTCGTAGGTCCACAAGGACACGTTCCGCACCAGAGTGGTACGGCAACCCTGTCCTGGAAATCATGTTGTTGGACAACGGTGAACCTTCGAACTATGAAGATGTGATGGCGGGCCCAGATTCCAACAAATGGCTTGAAGCCATGAAATCCGAGATAGAATCCATGTATGAAAACAAAGTATGGACTTTGACAGACTTGCCCGATGATCAGCGAGCGATAGAAAACAAATGGATTTATAAGAAGAAGACGGACGCGGATGGTAATGTTACCATCTATAAAGCTCGACTTGTCGCTAAGGGTTATCGACAAGTTCAAGGGATTGACTACGAAGAGACATTATCTCCCGTAGCGAAGCTAAAGTCCATCCGAATCATGTTAGCAATTGCCGCATACTATGATTATGAGATATGGCAGATGGACGTCAAAACGGCATTCCTTAACGGACATCTTAAGAAAGAGCTGTATATGATGCAGCCGGAAGGTTTTGTCGATCCTAAGAACGCTAACAAAGTATGCATGCTCCAGCGATCCATTTATGGACTGGTGCAGGCATCTCGGAGTTGGAACATTCGCTTTGATGAGATGATCAAAGCGTTTGGGTTTATGCAGACTTATGGAGAAGCCTGCGTTTACAAGAAAGTGAGTGGGAGCTCTGTAGCATTTCTCATATTATATGTAGATGACATACTCTTGATGGGAAATGATATAGAACTTCTGGACAGCATTAAGGCCTACTTGAATAAGTGTTTTTCAATGAAGGACCTTGGAGAAGCTGTTTATATATTAGGCATCAAGATCTATAGAGATAGATCGAGACGCCTCATAGGTCTTTCACAAAGCACATACCTTGATAAGATTTTGAAGAAGTTCAAAATGGATCAGTCCAAGAAGGGGTTCTTGCCTATGTTACAAGGTGTGAGATTGAGCTCAGCTCAGTCCCCGACCACGCAAAAGATAAAGAAGAGATGAGTGTCATCCCCTATGCTTCAGCCATAGGATCTATTATGTATGCCATGCTGTGTACCAGACCCGATGTAAACCTTGCCGTAAGTTTGGTAGCGAGGTACCAAAGTAATCCCGGCAAGGAACACTGGACAGCGGTCAAGAATATCCTGAAGTACCTGAAAAGGACAAAGGACATGTTTCTCGTTTATGGAGGAGACGAAGAGCTCGTCGTAAAGGGTTACGTCGACGCTAGCTTCGACTCAGATCTGGATGACTCTAAGTCACAAACCGGATACGTGTATATGTTGAATGGTGGAGCAGTAAGCTGGTGCAGGTGCAACCAGAGCATCGTGGCGGGATCTACGTGTGAAGCGGAGTACATGGCAGCCTCAGAGGAAGTGCATGAAGCGATTTGGGTGAAGGAGTTCATCACCGACCTAGGAGTCATACCCAATGCGTCGGGGCCGATCAAACTCTTCTATGACAACACTGGAGCTATTGCCCTTGCCAAGGAGCCCAGGTTTCACAAGAAGACCAGGCACATCAAGCGTCGTTTCAACTCCATCCGTGAAAATGTTCAAGATGGAGAAATAGATATTTGCAAAGTGCATACGGACCTGAATGTCGCAGATCCGTTGACTAAACCTCTCTCGCGAGCAAAACATGATCAACACCAGAACTCTATGGGTGTTCGATTCATCACAATGTAACTAGATTAGTGACTCTAGTGCAAGTGGGAGACTGTTGGAAATATGCACTAGAGGCAATAATAAAAGTATTATTATATTTCATTGTTCATGATAATTGTCTTTTATTCATGCTATAACTGTATTATCCGGAAATCGTAATACACGTGTGAATACATAGACCACAATATGTCCCTAGTGAGCCTCTAGTTGACTAGCTCGTTGTGATCAACAGATAGTCATGGTTTCCTGGCTATGGACATTGGATGTCGTTGATAACGGGATCACATCATTAGGAGAATGATGTGATGGACAAGACCCAATCCTAAGCATAGCATAAAGATCGTGTAGTTCGTTTGCTAGAGCTTTTACAATGTCAAGTATCTCTTCCTTCGACCATGAGATCGTGTAACTCCCGGATACCGTAGGAGTGCTTTGGGTGTATCAAACGTCACAACGTAACTGGGTGACTATAAAGGTGCACTACAGGTATCTCCGAAAGTGTCTGTTGGGTTGACACGGATCGAGATTGGGATTTGTCACTCCGTATGACGGAGAGGTATCTCTGGGCCCACTCGGTAATGCATCATCATAATGAGCTCAAAGTGACCAAGTGGTTGGTCACGGGATCATGTATTACGGTACGAGTAAAGTGACTTGTCGGTAACGAGACTGAACAAGGTATTGGGATACCGATGATCGAGTCTCGGGCAAGTAACGTACCGATTAACAAAGGGAATTGTATACGGGGTTGTTTAATCCTTGACATCGTGGTTCATCCAATGAAATCATCGAGGAGCATGTGGGAGCCAACATGGGTATCCAGATCCCGCTGTTGGTTATTGCCCGAGAGTCGTCTCGGTCAGGTTTGCGTGTCTCCCGAACCCGTAGGGTCTACACACTTAAGGTTCGGTGACGCTAGGGTTGTATGAATATGAGTATGCAGCATACCAAATGTTGTTCGGAGTCCCGGATGAGATCCCGGACGTCACGAGTAGTTTCGAAATGGTCCGGAGGTAAAGAATTATATATAGTAAGTGGTATTACGGCCATCGGGCAAGTTTCGGGGTCACCGATAATGTACCGGGACCACCGGAAGGGTCCCGGGGGTCCACCGGGTGGGGCCACCCATCCCGGAGGGCCCCATGGGATGAAGTGGGAGGGGAACCAGCCCCTAGTGGGCTGGTGCGCCCCCCTAGGCCCACCCCCTGCGCCTAGGGTTGAAACCCTAGGGTGGGGGGGGGGGCGCACCACATGCCTTGGGGGGCAAGTTCCCCCCTGGCCTCCGCCCCCTTGGGAGATTGGATCTCCCAAGGCTGGCGCCCCCCCTGGGGGCCTATATAATGGAGGGCAGGGGGGAGGGCAGCCGCACCTTGTGCATTGGCGCCTCCCTCCCCCTGCTACACCTCGTCCTCCTCCCGTAGTCACTTGGCGAAGCCCTGCTGGAGTTCTGCTGCATCCACCACCACGCCGTCGTGCTGCTGGATCATCATCAACCTCTCCTTCCCCCTTGCTGGATCAAGAAGGAGGAGACGTCTCCCGTCCCGTACGTGTGTTGAACGCGGAGGTGCTGTCCGTTCAGCACTTGGTCATCGGTGATCTGAATCACGACGAGTACGACTCCATCATCACCATCCCCTTGAACGCTTCCGGACTTGATCTACAAGTGGTATGTAGATGCAATCTCTCTCCCATGACTCGTTGCTTATATGAACTCATAGATGGATCTTGGTGAAACCGTAGGAAAAATTTTAATTTTCTGCAACATTCCCCAACAGTAAGTCCTTAATCCTCATGCCTTTTAACTACTACTTACTCTGACTTGTGCCTTGAACTGCATGGTTTGCAGCCAATGTCTATTACTCTTTTCAATTTTATACACAATTGTCTTAGCGTATGATTGCACCTTACAAGGTTTAAAAGAGAGGAGTGATGTTCCTTTGATCTTGACCCGTAATCTAGTTCCGTGCTGGACTTGCCCACACAATGTTACAATTGCATGTTTGTCTGTTCTCAGTTGTTTTGTGATATGAATGATGTCATACTATGCTTACCGTATTATAAACTTCGTCTCTTTATCCTTAGCCCTCAATACAATGTGAAGAAATAGACAATACATTAGCGATGGTACATGGTCATATGTTTGGAACCTGGTTTTATTATGTACTTTGCAATAAAATACAACTAATATTTTACATGGGTTCACCAGACTATATATAGACCAAAGCTATTTTGTTTGGTTTTGCTGCCTCCTTAATATCTTCTGTTCTGGTACTACTAATATAAAACCTCAACTTTTCAGCGAGCTATGGAAAAAATGGTGGAACCGCCACCTTCTGAAGGTGGCGAGGCAACTATAACCGCAATGTCAGCTCTTGCTGCAGTGGGTCAGTACCTGTCCACTAATAGTGCCAAAAGCACGTTCCTGCGTAATACTGGGTTGGTTGTTAAGGCAATATCGTCCAAACTGCCTCATAATCAAGATATGCAAGCTCAGAGCAATGTTGTATCTGCTCTCCAGACACAAATCCATTCCCTAACAGAGGCCCTTTGTGAAACAAGGAGAAACATTGCTCAATGTCGTCAAGATATGCATGGTTTTGAAACCAGACTATCAGACATTTTCTATGTTGTTCAGGAGCCTAGGGGAAATGAAGGCGAGGGTTATGGTGCTCCATCAGACAATATAGCATGAAAACGTAACAGTCAGGTCAAATGAACCGAGCTTCTGAACTTCTGGTGGTGCATTTATCTGCTAGACTGTTAAGTTTTATGCCAACCTTCCTTTTGTTATATAGTTGTAATTTGTTTTGGTGCGATACAAAACTTATTCTTAACATGCAGCCACCGGCTGAAGAAAACAGCAAGCCATTTTTTTATAGTGTAGGGTGTTCCCTATATTTGCACTGGTGGCGATCGTTGATGCCAAGTGGATGTAATCTGTGCAATCACCTTAATAGCCTAGCGTTAGTTTCGGCCTTATTTATTTCCTAGTCTTCTTTTTCCCTGGTTTTTTCTAGTGGCCGCAACTACCATGGGCCATATACGGGCCGTAGGATCCATGGGTCTCCTACGGGCCGTCGATAAATGGGCCTGTAATCGGTGGGCCTCGGGTCGTCAATAAATGGGCTTGTAATCGGTGGGCCTCGGGCCTTAGATAAATGGGCCTGTAATCGGTGGGCCTCGGGCCGTCGGATAAATGGGTCTACATGGGCCGTAATCGGGCGTAATTGGTATCGGCCCAGCACGGTAACGGGCCGTTAACAGGCCGCAGGACTGCAAAAGCGTAATTCTATCAGAGGCATAACGGGTCGTTAATGGGCCAGCATATAGGACGGACTGGCCAAAAACGGGCCGACTCTTGCCATGGGCCGAATTTGGCCCATTAGGGTAACAGGCCAGTAACGGGCCGACTCTTGCCCTGGGCCGAATTTGGCCCATTTGAGGAACATGCCAGTAACGGGCCGACTCTTGCCATGGTCCGAATTTGGCCCACTAGGGGAACAGGCCAGTAACGGGCCGGAAGTAATCGAGGGCTGAAAAGGACCCCAAGAACGTATGGGCCGTCAATAGGCCGAAAGCTAACACGGGCTGGAAACAGCCCATGTAAATCACGGGTCGTTAACGGGTACAAAGAAAATTAGTGTTCATTATGGGCTAGAGTCACCGTGGGCCTGTAAAGGGCCGAAAGATACGAAGGCCTCATATGGGCCGAAAGACGTCGTGGGCCATACATGGGCCGAAAGTGAAATGGGCTGGTGTTATATTCGACGGCCCACATGATGTTGTTGGGCCAATTTCCTTTAGTGCCTAACGGGCCGTGAGTTAACGGGCCGTAAAATGGGCTATTTGCGAAGAGACCGTTAACAGGCTTTTCATGGGCCAGCCCGTTAACTTTTGACCAAGTCAAACGGGCCGGCTTTGTAAGCTAAATGGGCCAGTGGTGGGCCGTGGCACGTGTCGACATATCATAGGTGCCTATCTGACCCACTGACGAGCTGACACGTGTTTCCTCCGGCCAATAAGAATTTTACACGTGGAAATTTCCCATTGGTCGGGGCTGTTAACGGGTTATCGGATCCAAAACCCGACCTGATAGCTTAACGGCGTTCCATTACAGTGGATCCCACGTGTCGGTCACCCTTGACGAAAGCACTTCTGTGACGCGCGATTTATCGTCATGGAAGTGGACACTTCCGTGATGATAATTTTGGTAATGTCATGGAACACTTGTACGACAGCGCAGGTATGACTATCTTGATTCTGTCATAAAATCGTCATGGATGTACATGCATGACAGAAAACGCGACCTACTGTGACAAACACGTATCATCACGGAAGTGTATTTTTTGTAGTGGTTGAGTGCGAGCGAAACACCCACTGGGCCGGCTGGTGGCAATCCGGCAAAGCCGGTTGGCAAACATCCAGTCGTGCGACTGTTTATTCGATGTATGGCGGGTCGGGTTGATCGACCCTGCAACCTTTGACTTAGTGTATGAAGCGTAAAGGAGCTTTGGCCCGTTGTGCTTGCCAGTCGACAGCCAAAGCTGGATCTATGGCTTTAGGGAGAAGTGAGGGACCGCGGCATCGTAACTTTTTATCAGGAATCACCAAGTAAGGCTGCGGGGTGGCGGTCGAGCCGGCCAGCCCCCGAGCCCCCGGGTCGAGCGAGTCGGACCGGTGGCCTGGTTCAGTGGTATAGTGATGCAGAAAAATAGGGACACAATATATTGGTCGACAAAAGGCATCCCCCGAGTCTCGTTCGGGGACCCCGTAGTTTCATGCGTTTACAAAAGGCGACGATACATACACTCGTGCGGCCAACTGTAAAACGGGCGGAGGAGTTCCGCGTTCCACGGCCGGGTCGTTTCTTCGTCGGCGGTGTCCTTCTTGCGCCTCCTTGACTTACGTGCATTGATGAGGTAGTAGGCGTTGCGATCGTGCAAGGCCTTGCTCACGATGAATGGGCCCTCCCATGGAGGGGACAGCTTGTGCTGGCCTGCCTGCTCTTGGACGAGTCGAAGGACGAGGTCGCCCTCGCGGAACGCGAGGGGCTTGATCTTCTTGCTATGGTAGTGCCTCAGGCCTTGCTGGTAGATGGCCGAGCGACCGAGCGCCAAGAGACGTGCTTCTTCGAGCAGGTCGACGCCATCTTCACGGGCTTCTTTGGCTTCGGCTTCGGTGTACATCGCGACGCGCGGTGAGTCGAACTTGACGTTGTTCGGGATGGAGGCTTCGGCTCCGTAGACGAGGAAGAACGGGGTGAACCCGATCGACCGATTCGGTGTGGTGCGTAGACTCCAGAGAACGGCCGGCAACTCGTCAAGCCAGCTGCCGGGTGAGCGGTTGAGTGGCTCGACAAGTCGCGGCTTGACGCCGGATAGGATGATTCCATTGGCCCGCTCGACCTACCTGTTGGACTGCGGATGCGCAACGGAGCCCAAGTCGAGCCGGATGCCGGAGACGGAGCAGTATTGCTCGAGCGCGCCCTTGGCGAAGTTGGTGCCGTTGTCGGTGATGATGTTGTTTGCACTACAAAAAAATACACTTCCGTGATGATATGTGTTTGTCATAGTAGGTCGCGTTTTTTGTCATGCATGTACATCCATGACAAAGTTATGACAGAATCAAGATAGTCATACCTGTGCTGTCGTAGAAGTGTTCCATGACATTACCAAAATTATCATCATGGAAGTATCCACTTCCATGACGATAAATCGCGCGTCACAAAAGTGCTTTCGTCAAGGGTGACCGACACGTGGCATCCACCATAACGGAACGACTTTAACCTATCTGGTCGGGTTTTGGATCCGATAACCCGTTAACAGCCCCGACCAATGGGGATTTTCCACGTGTAAAATCATCATTGGCTGGAGGAGACATGTGTCAGGTCCGCGCTGGCATAGGTGTCACTCATCCAATGGGCGAGACGCGCCTATGATATGTTGACACGTGGACCGGCCCATCAAGTTTAAATGGGCCGGCCCAACTAAAGGCCCACAAGATTTTGCGGACCATAATGGGTCGGCCCAGCTAAAGGCCCACGAGATTTTGCGGACCATAATGGGCTGGCCCAGCTAAAGGCCCACAAGATTTTGCGGGCCATAATGGGTTGGCCCAGGTAAAGGCCCACAAGATTTTTGTGTGCCATAATGGGCCGGCCCAGGTAAAGGCCCACAAGATTCTTGCGGATCATAATGGGCCGGCCCGGCTAAAGGCCCACAAGATTTCGCCGACATTAATGGGCCGGCCCAGCTGTAGGCCCACAAGAATTTGAGGACCCTAGTAGGCTGGCCCATTAACTGGCTGCCATGTTTTGGGCCAAATGCCGACCCATATTTGATCCGGTCCATTAATGGCCTGCCAGGTTCCGGGCCTAATAGTGGCCCATATGAGATCCAGCCCGTTAAAAGCCTAGCATGTTCTGGGCCAAATTACGGCCCAGATCAGGCCCGGCCCTTTAAGAGACTATGGGCTCATTTATGGCCCATATCAGATTCGGCACGTCAACTGGACACTATGCTTTTTGGCCCACTTGCTAGAGGCCCACTTAGTAATTCGGCCTGATATTAGTTTTGGCCTCTTAAGGACCCGTTTAACATTTCGGCCCTATATTAATTTCGGCCTGTTAAATGCCTGTCATATGGTTGGGCCTAACTACGGCCCGGTTTGCATCCGGCCTGCTCGCAGTAGATATCTGATTGGGCCAAACAAGGACCGAGACAATTTTGGCCTGATAAAAGCCCATGATTTGATTCGCATAATCATGGGCCGGGGTTCATTTCAGGCTGTTGCCGGCCCATTAGCTGTTCGGCACGTTTCAGGCCCAACCTACATCGTGATTGCATGACGGCCCGATTATGTACCATAATTTTACGGTTTGGCCAGTTTATTGCGAAGAAAGGATATATATACAGTAAAATAACTGTTGTATCATGAATAAGAAAAAACCTAGACCATACAATAAAGAAATTACAACATATTACATCCACTGGGCATCAAAGTTCGCCACTATGATAATAAAGCACAAGCAGACAGCAGAATACATACACTGGGCATCAAAGATCGCCACTAGTGCAAATAAACACACCGACAAAATAATATACAAAACTGACAGCACATCAATAGAGTTCAAGAAAGGTTAGCCCTGCTGGGGATCTGTAGCGCAAGCAGCTGAGCAAGATGATGAGACTGCGCTTGTTCAACACTTAAATCTTCCTCACTCTGAAAGATAAACAAGCAGACAGATGACAGGTTTTGCACATAAAAGTATCAATGTTGACAATTCATCACATTTCTTACTGATGAATAAAGTGACACAGTTTAAAATTGCATTAACACAATATGGTATTGTTCAGGTCAAGACATGGCAGGAAATGACATTGTGAAGGAGTTGGCAGCTTCACGACACCACTGGATTACAGATCAAGAACTCATAAGTATCAATGGTTAGTGTGCTGTCAATTTATCCCATTTCAGATTGGCAAATAAAGAGACAGTTTAAATAATACTCCCTCCATCCGGAATTACTTGTCATCAAAATGGATGTGTCTAGAACTAAAATACATCTAGATACATCCATTTCAATGACAAGTATTTTCGGACGGAGGGAGTAGTAGAATGATATGACATTGTTCATAGTTAAGACATTGCAGAATATGACATTGTGCTGTAGTGGGTAGGTTCACCACACCACTGGATTACGGATAAAGAACAGAAGCATACATGCAGTGCAAAAGAAGATCACTTGCTCTGTATAGTTTAATTTACATGGTATGAATAAGGAACTTGGTTGTACAACTGAAAACTTAAATTGAGAAAGGACAAACTTTTGTTTATGAACTACATAATAAACTTTAAACATGCAATTTGATGCAAACACCAAAAATAAACAGCTGTTGCATTCATGCCTAACCAAATATATACAACAAAGTTTGAAGGATTGAGATGGACAAACTTACATTATTGGTGAAGACAGGCTCTATAAAGGCCTTGTCCATGCTGATGGGGGGGGCAATTCAAGAAGTTTACCACAGAATCTTCTTCATAAGCATTGCCTTTATTCTACATTTTGTTAAGAGTAAATATAGATGTGATAATATACGAAAAAATGGAGAATATTTAAGATAAGATGAAGAGTGATGCTACATAACCAAGTAGCTATAAATGTAAGTGCAGCGACACAGGCAAAAGGTACAACCAAGAGCAATGCACAGCTAAACTTCTTCAGTACCAACCTTATGGTAAGAGTAAATATAGATCTGATGTGTAGAAAATGGAGGGCAAAGGAATATAAGCTGCAAAGTGATGGTACATGAACAACTACCTATCATTATAAGTACACTGATAAAGGACATCATGTACTTACAAGAACAATGCAGAGCTAAAAAAACATTGGCATTGGATATATTCTACACTAATGTAACCATTCATACAGATCAGATAATTTGGAGCGAACAATTGATAAGCAAGCTATCATGCATACTGCTGTCACATAATGAACCAGGTATGTATGCAAGTACAGTGATACAGGACAACAGGTACTAACAAAAGCAAAGCAGCGGGCAGCATATTTGCGATATCCTGTCATTCTTTTCAAACCGGAATTCTTCTTCGAGCAGATTTCCTGCAAAAAAGATCCGTAAGGCACATGCGGAAAAGTAGAAGTTCAAATTGTCATGTGATTTCATAGACAGTACCTCATCCTGGGACCGAGACCAGTGCATAACAAGGTTTTTCCATTCAATGTCTTCTAAATTTAGCACAGGAGACTTCACCGGAAATTCGTTTATAGATTTGCCACCAAAGTGTGATTTCCTCAGGTAACACCGATATTGCTGCAATGCTTCCTTGAAAAGCACAAGCAGCTTTGCTCGTCATGACTATCCAGATTGACCCTCGCTTAGTTACAACAATGTAATGTAAATCATTGATGTGTTCAATCAGCAGAAAATAGGAAAATAATAACCATGAATAATAGCACTTACACGTAAGTTGGACAAGAAGATGTGAAAATGGTGTTTGTCTTCACAATAATCTTCCCATGATGGGAATATATGCACGTAGTCCCTAACCACATTGAAATCATTGTCTTTTAAACTGTGAATAAATGGAATGGGGTTCCAATCTGCAGGAATTGGCCGTCTCTGCAGTTGGGATAGGTCTTCGGCCGGTGGACTTGCTGTACTTTTTGCTGGAGTAGGATTTTTCTGTGGTACAGCTGGTGCTATGGCAAATGAAATCGGTATACCTTTTGCTGGAGTGCAGTTCCTGTGTGGTGGGGCTAGTGGTGTGGCCGGTGAAGTATGGGTACAGTCTGCTGGAGTCGGTCCTACGTTTCGTGTAACTGGTTGTACACCCAATATAAGTGGGGTGATGTCTGATTTCTCCGGCACCACCACGTTTTTCAAGGACTTTGCTGGTGCTCCTTCAGGTTCGGCAATCACCCTCTTCCTTTTTGATGTCTGATGCACACGAACAACATTTGAGTGGAAAAACATGGTATGATGACAGATGGAATATGTATTGATAATGGATGGCATGGCATCTCGACATATATGATGAGTAAACTAAGCAGATGGCGGTGCAACAAAGTAGAAGAAATGTAGACAACATATGCAAGATACCCGCAATCAATAAAACATTGCCAAATTAGAACAGGCACCTTGATGGGTGAACAGGACAGGCCATTTGCCTTTGACTCCTCGAGGTTAGAATAGTCATTAGGATCATATTCTAAACAAGAGTCAACAGGTGGGGAGCGTATGAGTTTCATTGCATCCAGAATGGCACTCAATGCCTTGGTGCCAATTTTGTAATTCATTGCAGTGTTTAGCTTCAAGAGTGGACTGCTGCTAGTGCGACACAAAGCAGCTACACAGATCATAGTGTAGATATAAAGGGAAAACCTTAAGCATCAGAGTAAAATCAGCAAAGTGGAACTTGCTGGAATATATGTGCCAGTATTGCCGGTACGGCTAGAAAGGCTTCAGATACCAGCTCTCTTCAAGTGAAGGTGCGGTACTGTTAATATCAGTGTAACTCTCAAAGGCGACACAGCTCCGCGCATTTCCTTGCTATTCTTATAGGATTCAAGTGGGCAGGCCACTACAAATCCTATTCCTATGTTTACAAGATCCTATGAACCAAAGAGGCTCAAAGTGTCCATCACAACCGACTGTATAGACCTCTACACTGCAAATGTCCCTCCTCATCTTCAGTACAAGGAACATACTGTACTACTAGCATACTGCCGCCATTCCAAAATATAAGTCTTGGTAGAGATTTCCACTATGGATCACATACAGATGTATCCAGATACATTTTAGAGTGTAGATTCACTCATTTTGCTCCATATGTATTCCATGGTGGAATCTATACAAAGACTTGTATTTAGGAACGGAGAGAGTACATATTAAAGAAGAACGGAAGAGGAACATGGTAAAGAAGAGCAAGCAGATTTTGGATAATAAAATGTTGGTTGCGCAGTGCCCACACATGATGAACCAGAGTGCATTAAGAATGCAACTCCCAGCTGTCTCTCGACCATTTCAGGCGGTTGGATGAACATCCTACGTCTCCTAACCCTTCTTCTTCCTCGTCTCTGATTCTTCCCATGCAGAACACCGCACGGGCCGCCGGCCGGACCACCGGCCCCCATCGCCTGTGTTCCACCGCCACCCCCACCCCCACCCGCATCGAGTTTTCTTTGTTCGGCGAGGCCCCACAACCACCCGAGCCCCTTGGATCGGACCGGCGAGCTCTGAAAAATTGATTGACCCAATTTTGAAATTTAGTCTACTGTGATTTAACTAGTGTGGAATATAAAAGGGGAAAACCATAAGCATTGGGAGTATAGTGTTGAGCGTGCCATGGCGGATCTGAAGGTGCAAACCGGACAAAGGAAACTTCGCAACCAAGACAAGAAATTAGAGTAAAGCAGTGGCGATCTATTTTCTTGCTGCGATAAATAAGTTGAGCTGATACGAAAGAGTACTGCCTCTGGTGCGGCGCCGTCTGCGCATCTACTGAGAATTTGACGGTGCTGCGGTAGCGATGCCTGTCGGTGGCGTGGAAGCAGATCTAGGAGGGTAGACGGTGGCGGCAGGGTGCGGTGGACGAGACGGTCGTAGGAGCGGCACCGGCAAGGTGGACAACGGCGGGGATGAAGCGAGAGGACGGGGTGCAAGGATCCCGGTCCGAAGGCGTGGATGAGAGAGGTCGATCTCTTGTAATGGACGGCGGCTTCGGGGTATCAGCTCCGGCATGGTGGAGGAGGACGGCGGTGGATGGGGTGGCGGACGGTGGTGGACGGAGGAGGGTGGGGTAGAGAGGGTGTTTTGGCACCCACGGAGTACAAATGGGGAAAAGGGAGGTAGAGAGGAAGGGGGAACCATGTATTCAGGGCGCGCTTGTCTCAAATGCGAGGAAATTTACAAACTTAGCCCCCGTTTCAAATTTCTACTACATCACAGCAACATTAGTCGGTTGGGGATAGGACGGTAATCTCACATACACCGAATATTTGCTGATGAGAGTTTGTTTTTGGCACCCACCGTGTATGAATATGAATCGGGGAGGGAGTCGATTTCGGCCGAGAGCACACTGTGTTTTGGCGCCCACCGTGTATGAATCCGGGTGAGAGGCGGTTACGTCACGTTTGGGTGAAATTACAAACCTACCCCTATTGAAACCTATAGAAATCCAGCAGATAGGCTTTGTGTGGCAGGGATAGGCAGTAGTGATTTCCATCTCGCAGATTTTGGTTTCGGGAGGTTACTGCGACTTTCCCCGCTTCGTTCAAATTTTGCATGGTGCACATTTACCGTGCCAACTCAATTTGAATCCCATTTGTATTCTACTATTTTTTTGTCGGGCGGGATCCATTTTCAATTGGAATTACATTCTATATACATCATTTTTTATATATACTTTCAAAAGCACAACAAAGAATTCTGCTCCTTCATATGTATAATATGATTTACAAATACAACAATCTCGAAATATTAAGGTTGAATTCGAAAAAATTTCACCAAATTATGTTCTACTAAATTGTATGGATCAGTAATATCTACATATTAAATAACATAGATGTGCGTGAATTCATATGAGTATGCATGTTTGATAGATCAATTTTGGTTCGAGTATGGATTACATGTATCATCATCTTGAATTCAAATATTTGAATCCCTTTTTTGTTCACTCCTTTCATGCCCATCTCTCTCGCATGCATACTCCTTCAGGTAGCTATCACTCTCTTTTCTCCAGCTCACCCGCACGCTCACTTCATGTTTCTCCTAGCCTCGCAAACATGGTCTCTCGACGTCTCCCTTGAGAAGTGTCACACTCTCCCTATCATTATACATTACACGGTTTTCATTATCTCTCACGTCTCTACTATTCTCTGGTATCACTCGGTACCTAAGCTTTCTTTTTCACCGCCACACACACAGTCTCCACTCGTCTTTCACTTTGTCTTTCTCTCTATGGGATTCTCTCACACACCCTATATGTCTCTACATATGACTCATACCACTAAAATTACTCTCTCTCTCCCTCTCTCTCTCTCTCTCTCTCTCCCCTACAGACACAACATTTGTTGCGGTCTCCTTTTCGTCTACATCCCAGACTGACATTATTCATTTGTTTACCGATCAGACAACCCCGACTACCGTCTCCTCTCTCTCTCACACAGACACACACACACAACTCCTGCTTCCACTCCCCTTCCCGACTACTGTCTCTCTCACACAACACAAAACTCTCGCTTTTGCACCACGACTCGTATTTCTCTCACAAAAATTTATCGACTAGCTAGCCTCTAGATAGGTTTATACACCCGCACACTCATGCTTCCACCATCGCATACATGTCTCTCTCCAGCTCCTTGTATCTATGTAGCTTTTTCTTCCCTTCTTGAGACACGCCCTCTCGATCGTGCACACACACACACACTATCGCCTCATTTTAAGCTGATACCTATCGCACACAAACTACTCGTGTCTTTGTCACACATGCACTCCGTCCTCCTCCACTCTCCCTCTCTCTCTCTCACACACACATATGGGCTTTTTGCAACAACTAGCAAGATGTCCATGCGTTGCACGGAACATCAAGTTGCATTTGTATGAGTAGTTTATCTTGTGGGGGAAAAGGATGAACGAGGGAAGGCCTTATTTGCAAATGTGGAGAGGGGTGTGGGTATCTTTTTGCAAAATTGCCATAGTTTCCTTCCTATCTGTCAGATATAGATCGGACGGCCTATGTTGCAGGATAGCAGGCACACGATCATCACCGACAATGCTTTTTATAAGAGTAGGGATAAAAAATAGAGTTGGTGATGATGGTGGGCCTGCCATCCTGCAATGTAGGTCATCCGATTTATATCTGACGGATAGGAAGGAAAATATGGCAATTTACCCACACTCTTTCACCACATTTGCAGATAAGGCCTTCCCTCGTTCATCCTTTTCTCCCACAAGATCTTGATGATCCGTGCAACGCACGGGCATCTTGCTAGTAAGAGTAGAAATTAGACATATACCACTTCTTGAATCTTGAAACCAACAACATTCCTCCCTTATCTCATCAAAACCGCCAAAGGAATATATTTTGAGTGAAACATAACATGTTTTTAGTGATATACGTATTTCAAAACTAGACTTTTTTTCTATCAAATCGGTGAATATGTATTAATCTACTTTGATCGTGTGGCAACGCATTGGCACATTGCTAGTAGTTATTATAATTTTTTGGACACCAGACAAACGGTGGAGTACATATACAAAGAGAAGAGGCGCACGCACGTAGTCGGCCTCTCGCTGTCTCGCACACATGAGTGTTACGTAAAGGTGACATTCACAAATAAACCCTAAAACCCTAGGTGCACGATTGCTGCATTCGCGGGTACCGGGCACGTGGCGGAGCACCTTTGTAGGAGTTGATGGTCGGGACCACAGGTGAACGACTTGGAGCGCGGTGGCTCGCCAGTTGCGTGCCATAGATCGAGTAGCCACGTTTAAAATATCATTTTTTAGCGGGGTTAAGAGTTCCGATTTTCAATGGCACGTTATAAGTAGTAAGTAGTTTTTAGAACGATTGGTATGGAGCGAAAATAGAATTCATAGTACTACGTACCTCCTTGGCGTATGGTTGTATGGGTTTATGTTGCGAGATGTTGAACCTGGTAGTTCTAGGACAAATACTATGGTTTAGATTTAGATGCTGGTTTTCAGTAATCGGAAGGGGAAACCCTTCTTTGATTAAAAAAACTACTACCTCCATTCTGGTTTGCTAGTCCCCATCGTACTTTGGGTCAAAGTTTGTCCATGAATTTTACTTGTAAAATGTGAATGGAAAACGAGATTTTGTTATACCCAAACAAAAAAGGACTGGAGGGAGTGATTGCTCTGACACGGACGCGACCTCTCATAGCGCAGGCATTGAACCGGCACGCCGGCCAAGAGGGCCGCACTCACCGCAGGCCCGGCTGAGCACGCCTCCTCGCCGTGTGCAACCAGCTTAAGACTGCCCCGCCTGCCTTCATTGAATCTGCACGTGTGCCCGCAACATGTCCTTCTGCGATTCGGCAAGTATTTTAGAACAGAAAAATGACTAAAATGTAATTAATTTACGCATGGAGTTGACTTGTTGTGCTCGCACTGGTAGCAGGAACTAGTAGAGGTTTTTCTTTATTTATAACTCTCCTCACATTTTTTTGGCTTTGAAGTGAATAGTGGTTGTGGACATTATGTATGAATGTGCATATATCTGTGAACATGAGTTTGATGTGGAAGTTGAACTTGGAATGTCGGGCTTGCGCGTGAACTATACCATGCCCAATGCTTCGTCTGTTATTGTTTGGAAAGTAATTGCTGTTGTTACATGACCCGAAAAAAAAACATTTTGTGCCACATCAGTAGATGCACAGACATCACAATAGGCATGCTGACTGGATAAACATTTGAACCTAGCTATTATGAAGGAAATTTTGTATTGACAACAGTTTTAGATAGCAGGAGATGCCTAGCCTGCTCTGCCTCTGCTAGCTTATTTCTGGCTTCTTCCATCTCTTCTTTGGCTTGGGTGAAGAGAGCATCTGATTGCTCTTTTCGCTTCTTCACGAACTCAGCTACATTCTCAAGGGCTGCTGCACGATTTTTTCAGCCTTTACTAATGCCACGAGGACACGAACAGCTGATGACTCCACTTGGCTTGTGTGTAATCCAGCATCATCTGGGAATTTGCACCTTGTGTCTAATCTAGCATCATTAGGGAACTAGCACCTTGTGTGTAATCCAGCCTCATTTTGGAAACATGATCTCGAGGTTGACCATACTTCCCTCCTCGCAAGAACTGCATCCTGACATGAAATTACTTCTTTTTTAGATCAATACTCAGAGAAACCTAGATCCATTTAGTAGAAGCAAAATAAACAGAACTCGGAGAAATGAATTCAAAAGGAAAAGAAATATAAAAACAGACTACAAGGTGAGAACACCCACTTCCTACATCAAGTTAAAAATGAAAGCATTAGGACGATTAAGACTCTTCTTATTACACATCGAAGAACACCACGCTTAAGAGAAACAGAAACTACAACATATACACATCGAAGAACGCGAGGCTAAACAAAAGTAATTGAAAGGGTGTTACTTACCAAAGCTCGTTTTACAGGTTCGGTGCAGCTCCTCTTTAACTTGCCACGCTCTTTGAAGATGTCCTGAATATCCCGTGTTTGGTCTTCATTGCTCCTCTGCATGTTCACACTCGTGGTTTTAAAATCTCAACATGGCAAGAAAAATACTACTAGTAATACTCGCGCATCTTGTGGGCAACATTAAAGCACTCGTCTGCCATGTTAGAGCATCTCCAACAGAATCGCAATGCGCGGCACTTTAAAAAAGTGTTTACAGTGCTAAGATCGAGAAGTAGATACTAGAGAGTAGAGTATAGTTCTCAGCATAGATAGATAAAAAAAGATAATTCAACTACTCCTCGTCGTCCGACTCCTCCTCGGTGATGTCCTCCTCCGACGTCTGACTGTAGGCGTGAAGATACCGATCATCGTCAGATTCCCAGGGCGATGCTGCTCCTAGCCTCATGTTGAATTGAGCGTCCGCTTTTCGCCTACGCTTGTCCTCGCGATAGGCGGCTCGCTCCACCCTCCTCTTATTCCTCTCCGCCCTCCTTTGCACGTAGAACTCGCGCTCGTTGATGATGTCCTGCGGGAAGTGTTGGCGCCATAGCGCAATGGCGTCCTCGTCCATCTCGGTGATGCCGAGACAGTTCTCCCGCCTCCGGTTGTCGCGACGATCCTCGTTGGTGCTAAGCCGCGGCAGAGGCGCGAGCTCCTGCACCCGCTCCCGCGTCGGCACGTTGGGGAAGTTCAATGTTCTATGAGGCCACCGGAGGCGCCACGCCGCCGCGTCGTACGCGCGGGCGGCCTGGTTGGCGGTGCCAAAATTGCCGAGGCCGAGGCGCATCCCGCGGAACCGGATCTTGGCGGAGAAGCCGCCGGAGCGGCGCGCGCGGACGCCGCGGTATCCCCAAGTTTCCCGGCGACGCGGCGGCATGGTGGCGCGGCGGCGGCGAGGCGAAAAAGAGCAGGGAGAGAGAGGTGGTGAGGCACAAAGCGGTGGCAAGGCACAGAGCGGTGGGAGGGCGTTGGATTTTATAAAGCGCGCCGGACGCCGCGCGCCAAAACTAGCGCACGCCCGACCGCTTTTCCCCCCGCGCGCGCGATCCTTTCCTGACGTCTCTGCTATCTCTACTCTCTTCTCTACGATTATATTTATTTTATATTTAATATTTAATATTTCTCTCTACTTCCTTTATTGTCTAATTTTTTTTCTCTATACTTTTTTTTCTTGCAATATAGGCGGTCCGATTTATATCTGACAGATAGGAAGGAAACAAATGGGAATTTTGCAAAAAGATACCCATACCCCTCTCCAGATTTGCAAATAAGGCCTTCCCTCGTTCATCCTTTTCTCTCACAAGATAAACTACTCATACAAATGCATCTTGATGCGTGCAACGCATGGGCATCTTGCTAGTTCTAAAAACATTTCCATCATTTGCCACACTGCTGGTTGTAGATGAAAAACCTACCCAAGAACAACGCGATACAGGAGCGACGCACAATTACAAGCTGATATTCTGTTGGACAATGGAGGCTATAACCAATTACTTTTACGGGAACAATAGCACCCAGGAAAATTGAAGGGTAGGTATGAACAAAATTGGAACTGCACATGTACTGCTAAGTGATTCTATACACACATTACCAATCGAGGAGGAGAATGATGGTCGCGGCGGCCTCTGTGAGTCATGGTCGGCAATGGGAATCAGTTCATTGTCCACGACGGTGGTACTTCTGCGCTTGGCGTCGGCTTCCGAGAAGCAGATCCGAGACCGTGGAAGACGATGCCGGGGAAGAGGCTCCGTCTACGACGACAACGGTGGACCGGCTCCAGTGCGGCATACGAGTTCGTCGATGAGGCAAATGCGCTGCGGTGGACGAGTGTGCCAATGTAAAGGGGAGGAGCACGAAGGCTGCGGTGCCATGGAGAAGTCTATTTTGTCGTGGGGATAGAAAATGGGGAGTATTCGGTGTACTACTCTGGATGCTGGGGTGGGGCTGGCTGGGTAGGGTGAACCTGAAGTTACGAAAATAGCCCCCTACCAAGCGTCGTCCGTAGGCCTGTTCCGAAGGCTATGATGGTAACTTCCCACTGCTCGAATCAGGGTCGCGGGAGATTTTCCCGCCGACCTCAATTTTTTGTGACACTGGACTCCCCGTGTGGCGTGTTGAGTGATTCGGCTAAGCAACTAGCGAGTAGTAGTAGTAAACTCCGCATATTAGGTTTGATCGAAGTCAAACTTCCTAAAGTTTGACCAAGTTTATATAAAAATATAAACATTTACCATAACAAATATGTATGATGTGGAAGTACATTCAATAATGAATCTAATGGTATTTATTTGTTATTGTATATGTTAATATTTTTTGTTATAAGCTTGCTGAGAGTTTACAAAACTTGACTTTGACCAATGCTAATACGCAGACTTAAATAAAATTGGAGGGAGTACACATTTGTTTTCTTAGTTTGTAGTGTACTAATCATATGTTGAAATTGTGAAATAAATATATTAGGCTATTGACTTTGAATGTAATGGTCTATACAATTCAATAGTTACAATCATTGTTGAATCCCAAGATGTATACAAGGTCTATAGTACTTCACAACATGCTCAAACTCACATAATCCTAGTCAAATGAGAATCTAAATGCATTTCATAGTTATTACTTTGTAGGATGCAACAAAAACAACCAAAACTCTACATCAGCCATTATAGAAGCAACATTTTGACATATCCCATTGTGTGAATGAAACGTGCAGAGAGAGATTTTGAAGATGGAGCAGATAGGGCGGGAAAGATTGTATGTATGTGGACGAGAGAGTAGGAGACAAACCTAACGATATATATATAGAGAGAGAGAGAGAAAGAGAAAGAGAGAGGAAGAAGTTAGAGAAAGATGGAGACATGTAATATACGTGAGATGCGTGTGCATCCGGATTCTGTATACGTGGAAGGAGAAGAGACAACATGTTTGATGAGAGAGCTGGAAAAACATGGACGAGAGGGGAAGGATCTCATGGGTTGAGGCATTGACAATTTTGTGCGGGGGAGAGAGGGATTGGTAATTTTGTGCAATAGAGAGAGAGGGTGGGGGGAGGAGTCAGTCAGCCGTCGTCACATCACCCTGCTTCCAAATGACCCCGCATTCTCTAGCGCGGTGTGGTCGCCGTCTTCGATCTACTCGATGCCCTCTTTGAAGATTGAGGTGTTGTGCATGTTGGGGTGCAAAGAAGCACAAGCGAGAGTGGTCGCCGTATAACCTTGGATGGGGATGAATTGTGTGCTCGGGGGAGTGTGTGTGTGTTGTGCTGCGTGTGTGTGTGTGTGTGCGCGCGCGCGTGTGTGTGTGTGTCAGATATTGAGCGAAAACAAATCTAAGGAGAGAAATGGGTATTCACGAAGAGATTGTGCGGGCCTTGAGGTGGGCAGGGGCCGAGTGAGGGTGTCAAAATGTGCGCGTTGATGCATATGTTGCATGCGATCATGTGAGGGATGGATGAATCGAGAGAGATGGTTGTTGTGTTACGGATGCTCCTCTCTCTCTCTCTCTCTGTCTCTCTCTCTCTCTCTCTCACACACACACACACACACACACACACAAGTAAACTAGAAGACCGTTCTCTCATGTATACACAACGTATCGGCATCTGTCTATGTCTCACTCATGCATGATCATTTGCACATTCACACCTCTTTATGTCTGTATCACACGCACACCGTATCCACATTGCCCTTCCGCAACAACACACATATGGACACATACACACGTTCTCTCTCAGTCACACACACAAAATAAGTATTAAAAAAACTAGGGCGCACCTAAAACGTCCAAATCCAAATAAACACAAACTGGAGCTAAATTCAAATATATGGAAATATGGCAGCGTCAAGAACTTTCCCAGGAAAAAAAAGTTGAGTAATATTAGACGATTGTTTTCACACACACACAAAAAGGTTCGGTGGATGTCCTTCGAGCGCGACACGGTGACGCACCGTTCGATCGACCGCGCGGCCGCGGTTCACGTGCTTGCACAGGATTCCGTATCGTGGCTGTGGTACTAACTTCAAAAAAAAAGCGCTGCCTAAGTCTAATGTTTACGTGTACTAGTACGGTTTTCTTTTAAGTTTGACCAACCTTATATAAAACTAAAGTAAGCTCCCATACGCGCACTCATCAATATGCCGCCGCCGCCGTTGCGCATGCCGGCGCCTGCCTGCTCCGGCCAACAATTTCTCGCCCATCACCACCATGTCGCCGCCATCCCTGTGCCATGAAGCCGAAGGCTCGCCCGCTCACGTCATCTGCAGTCCCTCCTCGCCATGCCACCACACTGCCAAGCACGTGATCAGCTGGTGGAGCCGCGTCTATGCACGCAGCGTACGAAGAGGAGGATGAGCGCGTGCTCCAGCATGCCGGCGAGGAGGAACTAGCGTGTCATTGTCGTCTCCGCCCGCACGGAGGAGGTGCGCATGGTGGGTGTCGCGGCGGGAGCCGGTCGCGCACGCGTCGAGCCTGCGAACTGGGTGCGGACATGGAATCTACCTTCGAGACCTTGAATGCCACGTGGATCCTTCAATCTAAAGGAGCAATTTGGGTCAGTCGACTCATGTGAGCCGTTTGATGCAACATGGATGGCTAGAAGGGCATCTTCCACCTCTTCTGCCGTCTTCTTCCTTCGCTCCATCGAACTTCTTTCACAAATCGACTGACCCAAATTATACTACTAGTACGAACGTATTAAGTACAATAGGAACACGAAGATACGAGCAGTAGTAGCAACTGCAAGAAGAACAGTAGTAAGACATAGTACTAGTACTACTCTATGTACTAAAGAGTTCAAATAACGAGAAAGAACATAAACATAATTCTGCTGGGGCCTCAGCACAACACACCCTTGAAAATAAACTAAGCAACTAGTCCGCTTGACACTGCAGCAGAACCAGCATGAGCGATGGCACTGCCACCTACTCGGAGTCCGAGTCCACATCCTCGACTTCGTTCTTGTCCCTCTTCCTCTTCCTCTTCGCTGACGCTTCTTTGCTTGAACCGGACACTAGGCTCTGCTTCTTCATCCAACCCATGTAGATATTTAAACAAATGTAGGCATCCATTGCTGCGTACAGGATGTGATCTTCATCTAATGTCTTCGACTCCCATGCATGATGAAACTCGTGATGAGGTTTCTTCAGTTTAGCGTACGAAGGATCAATCATGGGTGCTGCCAGGGTCAGCATTGAAGTTTGAGAGGAGGACACCAGGCTTGCCTTCTAGAGATCGAAGGGCTGGCCTACAACGAGACCTATTTGACGCAGGACATCCCTGTCGTTCTTAAAGCCTACAGTAACGAATTTCACTCTTTTGTCCTTGAGGAAGTTCTAAAAATCCTGGCACTCAATGTCGGCATGGCATATGTGGTAGACCAAGCAAACATTATGTATGCAAAGCTGGATCAAGGCGGGCTTCTTCCTCTCTTCGTCCTTTAGATCCTTCTCTTGTCCCAGGACCATGGTGTACTCAACATCTAGCCCAGCGACCCACTCATCCGTTGAACTGTTGAACATGCGTAGGAAGCGAGCAAGCCATGCGTTCACCGTCGCGGATCCACGTGTGTAGATGACGATGAACTGATCACCGGTGATGGCTCTAACCTGGTACTCAGCAGCGACCATGGAGATTTGGGAGGCCATGGATTTTTGAGGAGGGTTAGGAGAAGTTGAACTGTTGTACCCCGCAAAAACTGGGAGCAAACTAATGTGAAAGGACGGGACGACTCGGAGCGAACAATTGTGAGGTAGAAGATGGGGATGAGTAGGGCGTGCGAACGGTGTGGGGTTACTGGCTTGCCCGGTGGATAAACGGCTGCAAGCCCCCAAAGAGTTCTCGAGAACTATGCAGGACCCACTAGATGTCATGTCTACTAGACCCATATCGTAGGCCTGACGGTATAGCTTCTACCTGTTCTCATGCCATGCCGGCGCGTGGATGTAACTTCACTTAATTCCGTCAACCGTCGCGCCTCCCACAACCTTCACCTCCCTCGCGCGGTCGCGCCCTTTGAGACTTCGATCGGCTATAAATGAGCAATTTTTTTGCCTACTCCGCATGCATGATACTCCCTCTGGTCCTTTTTACTCCCGTCAACTGTTTGCAAAGTGTTTGACCAAATATATACTTTCTTTAACACCACCTTATATTAATTAACCAGCCACACCAGTACACTCATTCGATACAATATTCACCACACAGGGTGGTATGTTATTTACAAGAATACCATCTAATCTATTGTCAAAGCTATACTTAGCGATTAAGTGTGCCACCTTATTGGCCAAACGGCTAATCTTTGACAATTGAAGATTGTTGATCAACTTAGAGATGCTCAATGCTTTCATCTTCAGGTCACACATAGCAGACCTGTCATAGTCCCCCGATGCAAGAGACGCCACCACAAAAGCACAATCAGCCTCTAAAATTACAGGATTATGAAGAGAAATACCTATGTAGAGACCGGCAATGCAAGCCCTAAGCTCCGCTTCCTCCATGCTTTGACAGGCATCAATGAAATCCCACGACCAAATTTATACTAAAAATATCAATATCTACAATACTGATTATAATGAGTATAACAACTACATTTTATAATGAGTGTAAAAATATTGATTTGACATTGTGAATGTTGATACTCCCTCCGTCTAGGTGAGTAAGTCATCTTAGGCTGTGCACCGTGACCAATGAGGAGGGGAAAACGAGAGACATTAATGTTTATTTGCTAATTAAATAGTATTGCATGCAATGAACTAACCACTGCATGTCATGTTTGATAGTCTCAGGTCATTAAAAGCATGCACACCCTCATCTCTTATTGGTTGATATGTCAAGAAACAAGAAACGAGGTAGAAGTTAATGCACTGCGCCTACGTGTTTTGGGATTATTTGGTTTTCGTAAGATGACTTACACACCTAGCTATTAGAGTACCACTACCTCCCTTCTAGTTTAAAGGGCTCGACTCAAAAAATTCACCTACTCTTAGAAAGATAGTAGAGGCGGTGGAATAGTTTTTGAAGTCTGCAAAAGAACTCAACTAATGTTGTCGTTCTTCACAAAAAATGTGTTTACCAATGCATGCATGAACACTAGTTACTCTAACCCCCCTCTCTTCTTTAATTCTTTACCACATCAGCATGTTTTCTATTCCCGTGTGCATGATACCAACTAAGATACCACCATTATGGCCAGCCTTAATCATCGCATGCAATAATTTAGTGCACCTTGAAATATGAACATGTGTGGGGCGTGTATGTTTTTAATGACTTGAGACTATACCTAGCCCGGCATGCAAGATGACTTATTATGCACCGTTCCCCATACCTGCAGGAATCCCGTTCATCTCCAAATCTTTTCCTCTCCATGTGTGGAAACAATATGCCTGCCAAACTCTCCTTCTCCCTCCGGCGGTCCCACCACTCCACCCCGTGTGAAAAAATATGCATGCATGACTCTCCTCCCCCCACGCTCGTCCAATCCGTTGTGACCAGCAATATTTCCACCCCTTCGCTCCCCTGTAATTTACTCCAACAAATATACCCACGTAGCTTTTACTTAACTTCAGGTGCATTGGGTCACTGACATACGGGCCCAGCAGTGTACTGGTCCACATGTCAGTGACGCAACTGGACCTGCAGTTAAGTCAGTGCAGCTCAGTCCATATCTTACGTATGTGTGCCATTGCTCGCTATAAATATTGCGCCTCCCATGACATCGCTATCTCCTCCCCCTCACGCTCACGTTCATCGCTATCTCCTCCCCCTCCCTCTCACGTCGACCACCATGGCATCGCTCCTCCCGAGCCCTAGGAGCCCCTCGCTGCACCGCGCGGATGATCACGCGTCACCGTTTCGTTCCTCGCCGCCACTAGTCGAGGATGATGTGTCGGCGCTCCGCTCCTCGCTGCTACGCGACGCGTCACCGTTCCGTTCCTCGCCACCACTTGTCAAGGAGGATGCGTCGGCGTTCTGCTCCTCGCCGCGACGTGACGCGTCGCCGTTCCGTTCCTCGCCGCCACTAGTCGAGGAGGACGCGCTGGCATTCCGCTCCTCGCCGCGACGCGTCGAGGTGGACGCGTCGGCGTTCCCAATCTCGCCAGCACACGCGTCGGAGGATGCGTCGGCTCCCCGCTACGAGGAGAACGCCGCGCCGCCCGCCGAGCCCCCCCCCCCCAGCCTTGAGGAGCTTTAGAAAGAAATGGATGTCGCCTTGTGGGAGGCTTTGCCTCCAGCAGAGCGCGCCAAAATAGAGGTGGAGAAGAAGGCCAAGGAAGAGAAGCGCACCGCGCAACAAGCTTTCTGGGAGATATATGTCGCGTCCGAGAGAGTCAAGCAATTGTTTCTCTGGCAGAAGGCTCGTGCGAGGGCCGTGAGGGTGGCGGAGGACGCCCGTGCCGACACCCTGAGTGCAGTCGGGCCCAAGCGCCTCATCTACGCTTGGCGGTACGTGGACCGGGTGCACGCTTCCAGCCAAGAGGAGTACCTGTTGGCGCCAGATCACCACACCGGTGAGTTTGCGCTCGCCTGCCGGCAAGCCGCCAATCAGCACCTCGCGAGTTGCGAGGCTGAGGAAGAGGCGTTGTGTCGGTGCGCTGGGAAACGGCCGCGCACCAGGGCACTCATGGCGCGCCACAAGCGCTCCTGCGAGTGTCGTGGCTTTTAGGAGGAGTATAATTTTTGTTTTGTAAGGCGATCTCATTAGTTTTGGGACGCAAATGATAAATCCCGAACGTTCAGGAATTTTTAGCATCCTTAATTAAGTATGTAAAAGGGAAAGTTTGGAAACGTTGTGTATTATTACGCATTTTGCAAGTACGTGCATATAGCACAAACTTTACTATATACTATCGGACTACACGTCTCTCTCGATATATGCTTGCAGACTGTGCTACTCCCTCCATCCAGGTCAATAAGTCATCTTTGGTTGTGCACGGTGACCAAGAAGGAGCGAAGACTTGTACACCTAGACGGAAGGAGTACTACTATTACTTATGTATGTGCAAATGCACGTTTTAACATTACGATGCGGTTTTTGTAAAAGTAGAAAAACAGCACTAGTCAAGCTTGTGAAACGATTCAATGCAAAACAAATGCAAAAATGCTCGTTTGATTGTTTACCTTTAGCTTTCTTCTCTGTGGTTATTTCTCTGTCGTACTTTGTACGGAGTATCTCACTGGTTGGAAAGGCATGCAAAGTCCCAAACCGCTTCCTACACCCTGTATCAATTTTTTTGCCTAACAAGTTGTGCCGTGCAATTGGAATTCCAACCTGAGTAGTACTACTAGTAGGAGTACTAGGGGCCAGTTCTTTTAGGCTTCTAGATTAGTAATCCCATAACTAGTACCTCCGTCCTGGTTTATTGGTCCCCATTGTAATCTGTGTCAAATTTTGATCATAAATTTAACTAATGAAATGTTAGTGCATGTCACATGCACTACTCCATCCGTCTAGGTGAGTAAGTCATCTTAGGCTGTGCACCGTGACCAAGGAGGAGGAGAAAACGAGAAACGTTAATGTTTATTTGCTAATTAATAGTATTGCATGCAATGAACTAACCACTGCATGTCGTGTTTGATATCTCAAGTCATTAAAAGCATGCACACTCTTTATCTCTTTTTGGTTGATATGTCAAGAAACAAGAAACGAGGTAGAAGTTAATGCACCGCGCCTAAGTGTTTTGGGATTATTTGGTTTTCGTAAGATGACTTACACACCTAGAAGCACCGTGCCTAAGTGTTTTGAGTAACATTTTATCAGTTAAATCTTTGGTCAAAATTTAGCACAAATTACAATGGTGAGGAATAAACCACGACGGAGTAGTAGTTTAGAAGCCCAAACAAATGAGTGAGGCGCCTTATTGTTACTCTCCACTGTGACTAGTCTTGTGGGAAGAGCTGGGGAAGCCGCCAAAAGAACTGGCCCTAGGAGTAGTAGCTAGGGATTGAGTGTGGGAGATGAACCGGAGAAAGTAAATGCAGAGAGATGAAATGCAAAAAAGACTGAGGGATGTGATGGTTGCTTGTCCGTTTATTTTACCAGGTCATTTATTACTGGGAGTGCTTGGGTTTTGTGATATGACGACTTTACTGCCGCGCCACGGCGGGGTGAGAGGTGAGACTCCCATGAAGCGCCGCCCTCTACACTTGTACTACATCGGTCGTGGTTTATTAGTCCCCCATTGAATTTGACTGAAGATTTAACTGACAAAATGTTAGTGAGTGTCAACAAAAACTATATGTTGGATTCGTATTTGAACATAGTTTTGAATGATATAATTTTAGGTGACATGCATCAGTATTTATCGTACTACATATAATGTTAGTTCAATTTTTGGTCGTACTAATCTATAGTAGTAAGGTGCCCGTGCGTTCCTCCGAAGAGTGAAATGCATTGATCGGGGAGTTGTTTATTTTGACAAAGGATGTGGGGGTCATCTCATGTGTAATGGGTATCGATAGGTTTCTTCGGATATTATCTCATCTCTAGAGCTCACGAACATCCGGGTGAAATAGATAAAAAGGTATCTTTTGCAAACAAAAGTGTTCAACTATTCAACCTGCATCCAAAACTTGTGAAGAAATAACACTTATTGTGCTTTGCAAGAAATGATCTTTAAGAATTAGTTTTTGAGTATCGATTGTTATACATGTTGGCTACAGATGACATGCACTTTCTTATAGTCAAGAGTTGGCTATACTATTAAGTAATATTAACCATGCCCTTATACACCTAGACGGAGGGATTAAATCAGGATGACTTGCAAGGGGCAGAGGAGATGTAAGAAATGGTTCATTGTAAGTCTTTCACCAGTACTTTAGTAAAAATTCATACATGGAAGATTCTAGACTAAACCATAAATGGATACACTTTTATTCATGCGCGATACTCTAATAGAGCAAGATCATGCATGGAAGTCTCCACATGCTTAGACAGTGGATTACATTGAGCGAAGACTAATGATCAACATTTAACTTGATAATGCGTATTTTTTTGGAAGAACAGGGAGGCTCCTCCCCGGTTACATTATCAAATGAAACCCAAAGTGTCTTACATCAGCTCACTGAGAGGAGCAGTTCAAAGGAAGGACTGCGGCGAAAGCCACTCAAGTTTAACGACAAGCTTACAGAATCAAAAGCGGCAAAGAGAGGGGCCATAAGCGCCCACACACACACTACATGTTTTCTAAGTGCACTTGATAATGCGTATGTCCAGGTGAACCTCCTTGGAGTCCTCGTGCACCGAGTCGGCGGGTAAAGGATGGAACGGATGCCATGGGTTTTCCAAGTCCACATTGGCGGGATAGTCCCAGCTGCCCAGAGTCCAAGTCTGTCCGATGAGGCCGGTGTCGCCGCACACGCGACCCGGAGGGGTAGTAACATTGACCACGCACCCATACATCTGCCTCGTGTCAGTGTCAGTGTCAGCGGCGACGCCCCTGACGCACATTACAGAGACGGGGCGGCGGCCTGCGCGGGCCTCACCGGTGCCCACGAACAAGAGGAAGACGTTGCCGTCCTCCTCCGAGACTAGCAGGCAGCGGTGATCCTCCAGCGACTCCGGCATGGTGAACCGGTAGCACGTGTCGTACTTGATGTTCTCCGCCAAGGGCCAACAGTGACCGCTGCATGCATCCGTGAGGTGATGCACCATGTCCACCGGCAACCACAAACGGCATCGGGCACTCATAGCAGTGGACGAAGGGCTCCTTGGAGGCATCAACCAGGCCGTCCATGAAACGGGAGTGGCTGTAGGGGACGTTGCGCCAGTTGAATATATGAGCAAGTTACTACGAGATTTAATCCGAATAAGCACAAAATAAATCATGACGGCTATAATAGAGATGAAACTAATCATGTGGACTAGCATAGTAGTACGATACAGAGTAGAAACATGAATTCTACCACGATTTCGAACAGGAAGGACAGAAACACATACGGTGCAACGGGAGCAGCACCGTTGGCGTTGAGGTTGTCGCCCATGTTGTTCAGGAAGAGGTTGCCGAGGTCGGGGAAGAAGTCGCCATTGGTGAAGTCGTGGCTGCCAGCAGTCACGAGAGTGCGCTCCCTAGATTTCAACAGCGCCTGCCGAATGGAGCGCTGGAGGGAGTGGCTGTAGGGGACGTTGCGGTCAGCTAATGGAACGCAGGAGTAGCACACGAAGCAGTAGATGGTGTCCTTACTAGTACTCCCTAGTCTCTATCTATCTATATATATATATACTCTTACAGAAAACCGAGTTGGTGATGATGGTATGCCTGCCATTGTAATATAGACCGTCCGATCTATATCTGACGGATAGAAAGCCAACTATGACAATTTTACAAAAGATACCCGCACCTCTCTCCACATTTACAGATAAGGCCTTGCCTTGTTCATCCTTATCTCCCACAACCTCGTGCTCCTCCCTATGTCTCTATCTCTACTACTCTCTTTTTTATAACAAATTGAATAGTGATGCGCCGTCCGCTGCACGCCCGGCTGAACACGCCTCCTCGCCTCCATCATCACCAACTGAGTCTTTTATAGGAGTAGGAGTAGAGAAAAAACTGAGTTGGTGATGATGGTGTGCCGTGCAATGCACGGACATCTTGCTATTTTTTTGTATATTAGTCCAAACACCACGTAGACACAGTCTTTGAGCACGGTTCGTAGTCGTTCCACGATCGGGCATTGAAGTTTGTAACTATTTTAGATTAGAATATACTACTCCTCCGGTGCTAGTAGTAGAGTAGTGTCCTACTCTACTACTCTACTCTAGCAAGCTAGGGCATAGTACTGTAGTAGGTACTGTAGGGAGTACCAGTACTGTGATCACTCAAGCAAGTTGTCTGGCATCGATATGACCCTATGCTGCTGGTATGTGTCTCGTAAGTCAAGCGGCGTGCTGTAGTCATCATCACCTGTCCACTTCCCGCAGCACATATTTGCTTCTCCATCTTTGTCCGCACATAATCTCGTCCAAGCTTCCATCCCCGCTAAGGCGCCTACCCCCCCCCCCCCCTCGACTGAAACCCAAGCACTAACAATGGCAGAACTGAGCAGCGTCAGCCGAAAGAGTGGCTGGAATTCGCTCCCCACAGAGGTAATCAAGCTCATTGTTTCGCATGTGGACAATCCCAGTACCATGCCGCTCGTCGCGTGCTCGTCGGGGCTGTACTGTTTACTCAAAGCCCTCAGGCCGGAGCTTTTTAAGCTAGCTCCTTGCTTGCTGATGCCGCCTGATCTTCAGAAACGGCGTGTCACGCAGCATAACGATCGTAGGGTGGCGAGCATTAACGCCCTTCACTGTGATCCGATCCCCGTCAGCCTCATCTACATTAACGGTATGTACTGGGTTGGCATGAACACGTCTTGGATGGTGCTCGTCGACGGTCGCGGCAGCTGGATGCTCGTGGAGGTCTACACCCGGCGATTGATCCCCCTTCCTTTGATTAACACTGCATTGCTTTGGCACCGCGGCCCAGAATACTCGGAATCTTACAGTAGCCAACATGATACCAAGTTTGATTCGCTCAAGGTTGCAATCTGCCAAGTGCCCACAAGATCTGCGAATTATAAAGATTTCAGGCTAATTGCATTCTTCAATCGCGGTCTCGCCTATCTGACAGGTCACTGCGGTAAGTGGATAAATCTGCACATCCATCGCAGGATCATACATCCTCCATGGTTCTCTGATGCCATTGAACACAAGGGCTTCATTTGCGCTGTCAACTCCTTCTATGGCTGGATGTATTGCTGGCCTACTCATGTCATCGCTACAAATGGCTATTACAGTAGTATGTTACTTTCCTATGATATCATGATGGCTTGCTTATATTACTGTCAACATTTACTGAAAAAATATTCATGCTCATAACATGCTGTTCTTAAGATTGACTAAATCAAGAGCCCTTTTTTATTTGAATCCAACTTGATATGATGTTGTAGGCCGCCTGGTGTCCCTACCCTTCCTAATCTGAGAACCTTTCAAAGAAAAGCGGCATGGCAGTTGCAGGTGGTTCCTGGCTCGATCAGACGACGGCGAAAGATTGATGATCGTTCGCATGTACCGGACGTGTTGTTTTGCGGAATACAATCACAGTCACTGCAAGGTCTTTGAGCAGGATCCCAGCTTCTCTGGGCCTTCAGGAATTTTTGACTGGAGGTTGGTAAGTAGCCTTGGTGCACACTCTCTGTTTGTCAGACTGAATTATCCAATTAACCAGGAGATAACCGACGGCAAGGATCATGATGGCAGCACGGTTTCGTTCATCAGGCAAAACTATGTGTACACAGCGTACCATGCGTCTCTGCATGCACCATACCCTGATATGTGCCGCCACGCTCTGCAGCCCAAAGAAGGAGAGAGGGTGGCAAGTATCAGACTTCGACCTGCTGGCTGGAGTTTCCCCCGTCAGGCACCCATCTGGTTCAAGCCGTCAGCCAATCTCAAAGCTTAATAAATAGTAACGTCTAACTGAGCCAGTTAGTTAGATGCGTACACTTGGTGTAGTAGGATCTTTATTTAGTTTGATGCATACACTTGTTCTTTTTTGGTAGCCCTTTTGTAATGATGGATGATGTTTGGTTTGCAAGAGAGAGTTGCGTCTTCACTCTTCTGTCCTGCTTACTGCTTCTGTTGCACCCCCAGCCCTGGTTGCTGCTGCTGCTGTTTTCAATGTACAATCAGTAGTATATTTCGTCTGTTGGTTGAATAAATGTGTTGTTAGAACGACAAACACAATGTTTTGGAAGTCATTGCATGGTTCGATCCTTTAGTGCCCCGTACCGTACGTAGCTCATACTATTTTTCGTACGGAACACATTTTCCATTTGTTGATAACATGCAACCCACTGATGAAGGCCCAATAGAGAAGCTCATAATTAATTGGAAGGGAGGTTCTCACATGAATCTGGCCCAGGTACATGCTCATGGTCCCCTAAACATAAATAAGTAAATAAATAAATAAAGCTAAATGCTCATGCACCAGTCCTTTGGGAAAACAGGTAGCCCAGTATTTCTTTCTGAAGAATACCCAAGCTAGGCCTATTTGTTTTCTCCGAATTATTGGGCTGCAAATCTTTCAAGACGAGGAGGGGATGCATTCTGTCCTGGCCAAAGAGCACGGTCAATGTCTGTTACAAGTAATATCAAAAGGGGTTGAAAATTCCAAAAAAATTATAGCAAATGGGATATTAGTTTTTTTTTTAATTTTGTTCTTCACTGATATCTTATACTTATTTCATTGGATTTAACGTGACATAGTACTAATTTATTTTTAAATTTGTTTTAGTATGGCTATTAATTTTTGGATTAAGAATATTTCGTTCCCCAACAAAAATTTGTGAATTTTCAAAATTTCCCACATATTTAGTTAATTTTTTGACCCTGGTACTGACCAGAAAATGGCCGGCAATTCTAAAAATGGAAAACGGGCTGCAATAAATTCCATATGAATTAGAAAATGAGTAAAAATTATAAAAATAATAGCAAATGGGCTGTACACACCACAGATTTCAAGGCTGACTTGTTTACGCAAGGCTTTGTTAGTGAACACACGATTCTAGCCGCCGTGCTTCTTCAATCTCTGATCTTCCTGCTCCAGCCGCCTAAACTAGCACCGGCGGAACTGCCTGCTCCCACCTCTTGTGGCTTGTTGTGATGCCGCGCAGGCTTGCCCGGCCCACCCTACTCCCTCCGCTGGCCTGGCCACACGCAATCAACTGCCTCCTTATTACACGAAAAAAATGATTTCTCCCACTGACATCTGGGGCGCACCGGTTGAGAGGCTGACCTGTGGGCCTACTACGTTGACGCGTACGCAGGGCTTGTCAACTTAGTCAACAAACGATTCTAGCAGCAGTAACCATTGGATTTGAATCGAACGGTCCTGCTGCTTCTTCAATCGCTGCTCTTCCTGCACCAGCCGCCCAAACCAGCGCTGGGGAGACCGCCTGCTCCTGCATCCAATGGCCTACTGTGCTGCCGTTGAGGCCTCATCGCCCCCTACTACTCCCACCACTAGCCAGGCCCTGCGGCGACGGCAGCCTCACACTGCAGCCGAACCAGTGAACCCTCGTACTCCTCTCCGTGTGGGCATCCACTGCCGCGTCTTCCCCAACTCCGCGTCGTCCCCTTCCTAGGCCTCATCGTCGTCCACCGCCTTGGTGCTCTCGGCGTGGCGTGGTCAATGTGGTCAACGACATTCCATCGGAAGAGTACTGTACATGGAGATGCTGACAGTTGGGTCCACGGCCACAGCCCAGTTTTTTGTGATTTGCCAAGTAAGTCGCTTTGTCAGGCCTGTTGGGCTGCAAATCTTTCAAGACGAGGAGAGCTTTCATTCGGCTGGCCGAGAAAATGGTCCATCGGTAATGAGAAATGGGTTGTACATTTTTAAAACACATCAAACCGGCAATTAGTTTCAAATATCTTTTTTTCATTTCGAGATTTTAAATTACATTAATTTTTATGCGTGGAGAATTTGTTGGATTTTATATTGATATACATTTATTTTTAAAATCAGTTTGAATGTGAGTCGAAATTTCGGGATTAAAAACAGTTTGGACCACACCGAAATATGCAAAATTTCATATAAGTTTTTAACCGTGGCCACAATATGGGCTATAATGCTAACAAAAAGAATATGGGCTCCAAAAAAAACCTTAAGAATTAGCAAATGGGCTGTACATTATTAAAAATAATGGCAGATGGGTTGTATGCTGTTTTCCACAGATTTGAGGCTTTCCTAAAAAAAGGTTGACGCACAAGCAGTGACTGTTGGATGGCCATCCAAAGGCCGTCGTGCTTCTTCAATCTCTGCTCTTCCTGCTCCAGCCACTCAAACAAGCGCCGGCGGGACTGCCTGCTCCGTCCTCCCCGCGGCCGGCTCTGACAGCTCGGACCCACCAGCTATATCTTCGTACGCAAGGAAGTGCCTCCTTATTACGCACAAAAAAATTGAATACTCCCCCTGTTAGCTGGGACCCAGTATAGTGGCAGGCTGACTTGTGGGCCTACTAAGTTGATGGGGACGGAGGGCTTTGTCAACTTAGTAAATATGCATGATTCTAGCTCCAGTGACCGTACGATGTCCATCCAACAGCCATAGTGCTTCTTCAACCTCTGGTCTTCTTGCTCCAGCCGCCCAAACCAGTGCCGGTCGTGCCTCGTGCTCCTGCCTCCCGTGGCCGGCTACGATGCGGCGGAGGCCTCACCGCCCCCTACTACTCCCACCGCTGGCCAGGCCATCCCTCTACTCACCCACACCCAATGTTATTCTGCGGCGACGGCAGCCTCACACCGCAGTGAACCAATGAACCCTCGTACTCCTCTATGCGTGGGCATCCACTGCCGCGTCTTCCCCGGCTCCGTGTCGTCCCCTTCCTAGGCCTCGCCGTCGTCCACCGCCCTGGTGCTCTCGGCGCGGCGTGGTCAACGTGGTTAAGGAACGGCTTCCATCGGACATGGACTGTACGTGGAGAGGCTGACAGCTGGGTCCACGGCCGCAACAAGGAAGTGCCTCCTTATTACGTGCAAAATAATTATTCCTCCACCTGACAGCGGGGACCCACTGGACAGGCCACCATATTTCGCGAAAAAAAACATTTCCCCCTGACTGCTGGGACCCACCAGCTACACCTTCCCACACAAGGAAGTGCGTCCGGGCAAAAAAAACAAAACGATTCGCCCCCCTGACTGCTGGGACCCACCAGCTACATCTTCGCACGCAAGGAAGTGCGTCCGGGTAAAAAAAACGATTCGCCCCCTGACTACTGGGACCCACCAGCTACATCTTCGCACGCAAGGAAGTGCATCCGGGCAAAAAAAACAAAATGATTCACCCCCCTGACTACTGGGACCCACCAGCTACATCTTCGCAGGCAAGGAAGTGCCTGACAGTCGGGACCCACGTGGTCGAAGCGTACGTAGCGTTGTCATTCTGGTCGCGAACGTGTACGTACATACTGGTCGATGTAGAGGCGCACACATGTCGTAGTAGAGGTGCGCACATAGCATGTACACGTACGTACAACGGCCAGGGTGCAAGAAAGAAAATACGGCCACGTATGTTTACATACAGGCGGGGTCTCGAACGCCTAGTCGCGCATACGTACGGCGAGGGCTCGTGTTCATGGGGAGGCAACGGAATGCGTCATGTTCATGGGGAGGCAACGGAATGCGTCGTGTTCATGGGGAGGCAACAGAATGCATCGTGTTCATGGGGAGGCAACGGAATGCGTCGTGTTCATCGGGAGGCAACGGAACGTGTGGGAGCCAACCGGCTGGGTCGGAACGGAATGCGTGGTCGTGTTCATCGGGAGGGCTTGGACGGAACAGGCGATGGAAACGAGGCCTGGCATACCGCACAACGGAGGAAACGGACCTCCTACGTTCGGAACAGGGTCCTGTTGATCGGGAGGGGTGTGGCGTACTGCAAAACGGAGGAAACGGACCTCCTACAGTCGTAACGGGGGTCCTGTTGATCGGGAGGGGTGTGGCGTACCGCAAAATAGATGAAACAGACCTCCTACGGTCGAAACGGGGGTCCTGTTGATCGGGACGGGTGTGGCGTACCGAAAAAACGGACGAAACGGACTTGTGTTGGAGCGCTACAGTCTAAACGGGGGTCCTGTTCATCGGGAGGGGTGTGGCGTACCGCAAAACGGGACTCCACGGGATACTGTTCATCTCCACCGTCGACCTCCTCCAGTCTCCACGGGCTACCGTCGACCTCCTCCAGCCTCCATGGGCTCCTGTTCATCCAGCCTCCACCGCGTGCTACTCCACCGGCTACTGTTCAACCACCCCTCCACGGGCACCCCTCCACCGTCCACTGTTCAACCAGCCCTCCACACCACGGGGTCCTGTTCAACCACCCCTCCACGGCCACCACTCCACCGTCTACTGTTCATCCAGCCCTCCACACCACGGGGTCATGTTCATCCAGAGGAAACGCCACCGCTCACTGTTCATCCAACCCCCCCCCCCCCCCGCAACGCTCACTGTTCAACCAATCGATCGGTTTCAGTTAGCAGCAGTAGCGAGGGAATCGCTCCATCGGGTTCAGTTAATAGCCATCGATCGATCGCTCGGGTTCAGTAACGCGTAGCCTGTAGTGCAATCGCTCGGGTTCAGTTAGAGCCCAACACCTCGCTCGGGTTCAGTTCGAGCCAACGCCTTGCACACACGCGCATACCTGTACGAGAGAAACGTGCATCGCTTGGCCCCCGACCTCCCACCGTAACCGGCAACTCCCCGAAATTTTCCTCCCCCTCGCTTCTACCACGATTTTTTCCGTCATGGACAGCCCAAAGAATGTCATGCAGCTGCGTCTCCGGCCCGCCCAGGATGAAAAGCCCATTTTCTATCATGATTTTTTGCCATAGAAGTAGGATCCCACCACATCTATGATGATACCGGGTTTTGTCACAATTATCATCATAGAAGTGTCATATGTATGACAGAAAAAAATTTCGTTCGGCCCAAAATGTCACGGATGTGTCTTTTTTTTTGTAGTGTTGGCATGCTGTAGCGCACTGATATGTCCTTGATGAATCGAACGGCTCTTGGCCCGTCCAGTTTCTTGATTGGTCTTGCCTCGATCCACTTGGTTAATTTGTCCACTGCCACCAGCAGGTGCGTCATGCCGCCTCGAGCGGTTTTGAAGGGTCCCACCATGTCGAGTCCCCAGACCGCGAAGGGCCAGGCGATCGGTATGGTGCGGAGTGCTGATGCCGGCTGGTGGCTGCGTTTGCTGATATGCTGGCATCCCTCGCACTTGAGGACGAGCGACTCGGCATCTTGGAGGGCCGTGGGCCAGTAGAAGCGATGACGGAATGCCTTGGCCACCAGGGATCATGACGCGGCGTGGTGCCCTGATACGTCTCCGTCGTATCTACTTTTCTAAACACTTCTGCCCTTGTTTTGGACTCTAACTTGTATGATTTGAATGGAACTAACCCGGACTAATGCTGTTTTCAGTAGAATTGCCATGGTGTTGTTTTATGTGCAGATAATAAAAGTTCTCGGAATGACCTGAAACTCCACGGAACACCTTAGAAAAAAAATAAAAAATCCTCGCCAAAGATGAAGACCAGGGGGCCCACACCCTGCTCACGAGGGTGGGGGTGCGCCCACCCCCCTGGGCGCGCCCCCTACCTCGTGGGCCCCCTGGTGGCCCTCCGACGCCAACGCAAACTCCATATATTGGCTTTCGGGGAGAAAAAAATCAGCGAGAAGAAATCATCGCGTTTTACGATACGGAGCCGCCGCCAAGCCCTAATCTCTCTCGGGAGGGCTGATCTGGAGTCCGTTCGGGGCTCCGAAGAGGGGGATTCGTCACCGTCATCATCATCAACCATCCTCCATCACCAATTTCATGATGCTCACCATCGTGCGTGAGTAATTCCATCATAGGCTTGCTGGACGGTGATGGGTTGGATGAGATTTATCATGTAATCGACTTAGTTTTGTTAGGGTTTGATCCCTAGTATCCATTAGGTTCTGAGATTGATGTTGCTATGACTTTGCTATGCTTAATGCTTGTCACTAGGGCCCGAGTGCCATGATTTCAGATCTGAACCTATTATGTTTTCATGAATATATGTGTGTTCTTGATCCTATCTTGCAAGTCTATAGTCACCTACTATGTGTTATGATCCGGCAACCCTGAAGTGACAATAATCGGGACCACTCCCGGTGATGACCATAGTTTGAGGAGTTCATGTATTCACTATGTGCTAATGCTTTGTTTCGTTTCTCTATTAAAAGGATGCCTTAATATCCCTTAGTTTCCAATAGGACCCCGCTGCCACGGGAGGGTAGGACAAAAGATGTCATGCAAGTTCTTTTCCATAAGCATGTATGACTATATACGGAATACATGCCTACATTACATTGATAAACTGGAGCTAGTTCTGTGTCACCCTATGTTATGACTGTTACATGACGAACCGCATCCGGCATAATTATCCATCACTAATCCGGTGCCTACGAGTTTTCCATATACTGGTTCTCGCTTATTTACTTTTCCGTTGCTACTGTTACAATCACTACAAAATACCAAAAACATTACTTTTGCTGTCTTTACTTTTGTTACCGTTACCACCATTATCATATTACTTTGCTACTAAACACTTTGCTGCAGATACTAAGTTTCCAGGTGTGGTTGAATTGACAACTCATCTGCTAATACTTGAGAATATTCTTTGGCTCCCCTTGTGTCGAATCAACAAATTTGGATTGAATACTCTACCCTTGAAAACTGTTGCGATCCCCTATACTTGTGGGTTATCAAGACCTTTTTCTGGCACCGTTGTCGGGGAGCATAGCTCTATTCTTTGAGTCACTTGGGATTTATATCTGCTGGACACTATGAAGAACTTGAAAGATGATCGAACTACTATTTTACCCTCAACTACAAGGGGAGGTAAGGAACTGCCATCTAGCCTTGCACTAGATTCTCCTTCTGTTATGAGTAAGCTAGCGACACCTAAACCTGCTATTGCTATGAATTCTAATATGTCGCATGTTATTGATGATGCCACTTCTGCTATGCATGATACTTATGATGAAACTACTTCTATGCTTGATACTACTATGCCCCTTGGTGAATTTCTTGATGAGCAAATTTCTAGGTCTAGAGAAAGAGAAATTATTGAACTTGAATATGATGATGATAGTGATGATGAGAATATGCCTGCTATTCCTGAGGGTTATCTTTTTGATGCGGAATCTTCCGCTGCTATTTTTGCTTGCCAGGATAGGTATGCACTTAAGAGGTTGCTAGTTAAATGAAGTAAAGAATCTTTTAAAGATAGAATGAGACCCGCCCTGCTTTTGCTACTTCACCTATCTGTGTTCCTGATCAAGATTATTATGATTTTTCTGTTGATCCAGATATAATTACTTTGGTTGAATCTGATCCTTTTTATGGCTATGAATCTGAAACTGTTGTGGCACATCTTACTAAGTTAAATGAAATAGCTGCCCTGTTTACTAATAATGAGAGATCGCGCTACCTTTATTTACTCAAAATATTTCCGTTCTCATTAAAGGGTGACGCTAAGACATGGTTTAATTCTCTTGATCCTGGTTGTGTGCAAAGTCCCAAGGATATGATTTATTACTTCTCTGCTAAATATTTCACTGCTCATAAGAAACAAGCTGCTTTGAGGGATATACAACTTCGTGCAAATTGAAGAAGAGAGTCTCCCACAAGCTTGGGGGAGACTTCTCAAGTTACTTAATGCTTTGCCTGATCGTCCTCTTAAGAAACCTGAAATACTTGATATCTTTTATAATGGACTAATCGATGCTTCCAGAGATTACCTGGATAATTGTGTTGGTTCTCTTTTCAGGGAAAGAACACCGGATGAAGCTGAAATTCTATTGAATAATATGTTGGCAAATGAAAATAATTGGTCACCTCCTGAGCCACATCCTGAGCCAGTTCCAGAGCCAATTACTGAGCCTATTCCTAAACCAACTCCGAAGAAGAGAGGTGTTTTATTTCTCAGTCCTGAAGATATGCAAGAGGCAAAGAAATCTATGAAAGAAAAAGGTATTAAAGCTAAAGATGTTAAGAATTTACCTCCTATTGAAGAAATACATGGTCTTAATTTACCGCCTGTTGAAGAAGTATATGATCTCAATTACCTATTTACTGAAGAACCTCCCGATATCCCGACACAGGTAGTAAAGGTAAATTCTCCCTATAGATATGATAAAGCTGAAGTCCCTCCTACTAAAATTGCTAGTCAGTGCTTGGATGAGTTTGATGACTTTATGTTTAAGCAGGATGACTTTAATGCTTATTTTGGTAGACAATTAAAACAGAATACCTTTATGATTAAACGCTTGGGTGATTTTATGGCTAATATTAGAGGTGAACTTAAACTTGTTAGCAAACATGCTTCTATGGTTACCACTCAAGTAGAACAAGTACTTAAAGCTCAGAAAGAAGTGCTTGATGAAATGAATAGTAAGAAAAATGATTATGCTGTTAGAGTGGCTACTAGAAATGGTATAATGACTCAGGAACCTTTGTATCCTGAAGGCCACCCTAAGAGAATCGAGCAAGATTCTCAGAGAAATAATATTGATGTTGTAGGACATTGAAGTATGTCTAGAGGGGGGGTGATTAGACTACTTGACCAATTAAAAACTTAACCTTTTCCCAATTTTAGAGTTTGGCAGATTGTAGATATCTTAGGACAAGTCAAGCAATCATCACACAATTCAAGCAAGCATGCAAAGAGTATATGAGCAGCGGAAAGTAAAGCATGCAACTTGCAAGAATGTAAAGGGAAGGGTTTGGAGGATTCAAACGCAATTGGAGACACGGATGTTTTTTGGCGTGGTTCCGATAGGTGGTGCTATCGTACATCCACGTTGATGGAGACTTCAACCCACGAAGGGTAACGGTTGCGCGAGTCCATGGAGGGATCCACCCATGAAGGGTCCACGAACAAGCAACCTTGTCTATCCCACCATGGTCGTCGCCCACGAAGGACTTGCCTCAGTAGCGGTAGATCTTCACGAAGTAGGCGATCTCCTTGCCCTTACAAACTCCTTGGTTCAACTCCACAGTCTTGTCGGAGGCTCCCAAGTGACACCTAGCCAATCTAGGAGACACCACTCTCCAAGAAGTAACAAATGGTGCGCTGATGATGAACTCCTTGCTCTTGTGCTTCAAATGATAGTCTCCCCAACACTCAACTCTCTCTCATAGGTTTTGGATCTGGTGGAAAGAAGATTTGAGTGGAAAGCAACTTGGGGAAGGCTAGAGATCAAGATTCATATGGTAGGAATGGAATATCTTGGCCTCAACACATGAGTAGGTGGTTCTCTCTTAGAAATGGTAAGTTGGAAGTGTAGGTTTGTTCTGATAGCTCTCTCCACGAATGAAGAAGAGGTGGAGGGATATATATAGACTCCACACAAAATCCAACCGTTACACACAATTTACCAAACTCGGTGGGACCGATTCAACATACTCGGTCAGACCGATTTGATAAACCTAGTGACCGTTAGGATTTTCGGTGGGACCAACACGCAACTCAGTAGGACCGATATGGTTAGGGTTAGGGCATAACGTAATCTCGGTGAGACCGATTACACAAACTCGGTGAGACCTATTTTGGTAATAAGCTTTCCAGAGAGTTGGTCAGGTAAACTCGGTGGGACCGATTTGCTCATTTCGGTGAGACCGAAATGTTACGAAAGGGAAACAGGGAGTTTACATCGCAATCTCGGTGGGACCGATCGCCCACTTCGGTTAGACCGAAACGTTACGAAGGGAAACAGAGATATTACAATCCCATCTCGGTGAGACCGAGATCCCAATCGGTAAGACCGATTTGCCTAGGGTTTGTGGCAGTGGCTATGACATTTGAACTCGGTGGCGCCGGATAGAAAGAATCGATGTGACCAATTTTGACTTTGGGTTTTTGTCATATGAGGATGTGAGAAAGTAGTCGAGAGTATTTGGAGCATATCACTAAGCACATGAAGCAAGAGGCTCATTAAGCAACACCTCATCCCTCCTTGATAGTATTGGCTTTTCCTATAGACTCAATGTGATCTTGGATCACTAAAATATAAAATGAAGAGTCTTGAGCTTTTGAGCTTGAGCCAATCCTTTGTCCTTGATATTTTGAGGGATCCACTTTCATCATCCATGCCATGCCATTCACTGAGCTTTCCTGAAATAATAGACTTGGAATAGCATTAGCTCAATGAGCTATATGTCGTTATGAATTACCAAAAGCACCTAGGGATAGTTGCACTTTCAATCTCCCCCTTTTTGGTAATTTATGACAACATATAGATCAAAGCTTCGACAAATGATAATAAGATTGAAAAACATCGTCGCTTTGAGAAGTATGTGATAAGCAAGAGCTCCCCCTAAATTTGTGCATAGTTTAAAATTTGCTTTGGACTGCAAATGCACAAGGAATTAGGCTCATGGGTTACTCTTCCATGTCACATACATCTTGGTGGGGCGCTCAAAATGATAAAGATTGAATACATGCACTCATCACCAAGCAAAGTGAATGATCACATAAGGATAGGTAAGATAATATCATCAAACATGCATAAGTGTAGCTTATGATCAAACACATGATCATCAATGTCTCACAGATAACAGCATAGTATCTCAAGCAATCACAAGCAAACAAAGTTTAACCACCAAGGCAAGAGAGAACAAAAACAACACTCTCTCTCGAAGCCTATGATCTATACATTTTTCTCCCCCTTTGGCAACAAGTTACCAAAAAGTTCATAGAAAATGCATAGTGCTAGATCGACTCTCAGGCTTGATCTTCATGTGGTGGTGTAGAGATGGCTCCCTGGACGAAGGCTTCAGTTGATGTGGTTGGAGTTGAAGGAGTTGATGCTGGAGCTGGTTGCACTGGAGCTGTAGGAGCTGTAGCTGGTGCAGATGATGTGGCTCTGGTGTCTGTCACAGGCACTGCAGCTGACCTCTAAGCTCTAGGCACTCTGGCAAATGCATCAGTGGTTGTCTTGCCCTTCCTCTCCTGCATGTCATCCTCGAGCTGCTCCATAACTAACTGAATCTCAGTTACTTTGACATCTAGATCATAGAATTTTTGTTCCATGATTCTTTTCAGGCTCTCCTGGTTTTGAGTTAGGGTGGCCAACCCCTTCTCAATCCTCAGAGTTGATGCTATCAAGTAACCAAGCTGCTCCTGCTTGTTCTTCAAAAAGTACTCAGATGCCTCCTCTTGAGTTGGCATCTTGGCAGCCTTCTCTCTCTTTGTCTTCTCCTTCTGCTCTTGAGCTTGCACTGATGATGGTTCATTCTCATTCATGACAACCTGATTGTCCTCAATGTTTGGATAGATAGCAAAATGTTCCTTATCCAGCAAATAAGTTCCTGTGCCCATCTTTGAGTTAATCAACTCCTGAATCTGTGGGACATACCCACAACTTCTCTTTTGGTCTGCTGCTGTCCTCTTAATGGTCTCAACAATGAGGCTCATGACCTTGAATTTTTGTGGCACATCAAACAAGTGCAGCAAGTTGATAGCATGCCCTCTAATCATGTTATGGTCACCTGACTTGGGCAAAAGAGTGTGCCTTAGGATCCAGTTGATGGTTGGCAGCACTGACAGAAGAAAGTGGACTGACCCAAACTTGAAAGTCTCAAGAGCTTTGTTTGGGATCTCCTTGTACATATGAGCCATGGAATTGTAGTCTATCTTCTTTTTGGCATAGACATCCAAGTCATCTTCACTCTCCTTTGGGGCATTGATTTGACTAGCCCATTCCTCAATTGTTAACTGGTACCTTGTACCTTCAGACATCCAAACTATCCTGCCATCTGGATAGAAGTGTGTTGTGGAGTAGAATTGCATAATGAGCTCATCATTCCACTTTGTGAGCTTCTGCCCAACAAAGTCTACAACTCCACAAGCAACAAAACTGTCTTGCACTCCAGGATAGTGTTCCTCACTTTCCTTTATGTAGGTCCAGTCGACCCACCTCATATCACACACTATGGGCTTCTTGTCCAACAAGATTGTCTCATAGAAATCATGTTGTTCCTTTGTGTGGAACCTGTAATCAACAGCAGTCCTTCTCCTGGTGGCATATGGATCTGACTCTCTCCATAGCCTCAACCCCGAGTCTCTCCTGATCTTCATGTTATCAGCCACAGGATGAGCATCATTGTAGTCTGGAATCTTGGGCTTTAGCTTCCTCAGGACTTGTCCTTCATTATCTTCCTCATCAGCAACCTCAGGCACTGGGGCCTTGTTCTTCTCAGCAGCTGGAATACTCCTGGTATTCCTCTTTGGTGCAAGCTTGGGCTTGGGGGCAGCTTTGGGTGCTTCGTTGGGCTTTGATGTTGCAGCCCCTGACTTTATAGCATCACCCATAAGCTTTTGTGCCTTGGGTGCTGGTGCAGCAACCTCTTCTTCCTCTTCAGAGTCTCTCCTCGTAGAGGGATTTCCAAGAACCTGGGCAGTAGTGGTTCTGGCTCTCTTCTTCTTCTTATCTTGAGCAGCAGCTTCATCTTCTGATTCAATGATAAACTTCATAGTTTCTCTAGTGGGAACTTTCTTGGGTTTGGAAGTTGTGACTCTCCTTACAGGTTACTCTTTGGGTTCAGTCTTTTCAGGCACTTGAGTTGATCCTCTTACCTTCAGCATAGGTGTCCTCTTGGCAGGAACCTTCCTATTGTGTCCAGGCTTTGTGTTCTTTGCTGAGGCATACTCCTTATTGAGCACTACCTTCTTGGAGGTAGCCTCATCTTCTTCTGCCAAATAATCCTCATCTTCAGATTTTGAGGTTCTGTTCTTCCTTGTCCTGGTGGCAGCTTTAGGCAGATTGCTTGGGGTGCTCCTGCTGCCATCATCTGAAGTGCTAGAGGGACTAGTGCCCTCACTCATGTGATTGTGCTCTTCTGACCTGTTCTGACTATCACTTTGGTCTGACATGCTACAAATCACTGATTTCTGACCCTGTGAATAGTTATAGATGAGATAGAATGGATGAGCATCACAAAATGCAGAGATTTTTGCAAAAGAATGATTCAAAAATTTAGTTTTTGTTTTCCATGGAAAGCATTTTGGATCAACCGATTTTCAAACTCGGTGATACCGAAGCAGTTTTGGAACCTAAACTGGTGAACTCGGTCGGACCGAGTCACAGTTTGGTGGCACCGAGACTGCTAGGGTTTCACAAAGTCCTAAAATTGGTCACACCGATTAGCAATTCTCGGTCAGACCGAGAGTTACTAGTGCAATGGCGTTAGCCAAATTGGTGGGACCAAGTTTTTCAACTCGGTGGGTCTGAGATGGTTTCGGCGGAAACCTAACCCTAAATTTTCAAATCGCATCTAATCTAAGGATTGTATTGACTGGATAGGAGTGTTTCAATCGTGGCAAGAATCATTATGAACACAATGTGCTAGGAATCGGACGAGGATAGCACTGTGATCGAGTCCATACCCTAGCTTGGCGATGAACTCGCTGCGGCAGCAATGGCGGGGGTGAATTCCGTTGACGGCGGCGGAGACCAGCGACAGGAGGCGGCTGGCGACGAGGAGACGATCCGGAGACCCTGGAGGTAGAGCGAGCTAATGCGCGGGCGAAGAGGTTCGGAGAAATTTCCAATTTTTTTCCCGTAAGTATATATAGCCCGACCCTGTCGGTGTGACTGAGTGGAACAACTCGGTGGCACCGAGATGCATAACTGTTGACAGTTACAGCAACTCGGTGTGACCGAAAAGTTCAAATCGGTTGCACCGAGATTGAAAACCTAGATCGACTTAGTGATCTCGGTAGGACCGAAATGGAGGAATCGGTCAGACCGAGAATCACAAAGAAGTTTTGGAAGTTTAAGTTTATGACGAATCGGGGACTCCGAGTGCTCCTCACACAGAGTGGTTTGAATCTGACTTGATCAAATTTTGTGATGTAGCATGAATAGAGTTTGAGACGAGAAAATCATAGATAGCTAGAGAAAGTTCTTAGGCATTCTTGTCCATCCACTTGGCAAAAGAACAAAAAGCCAAACAATCAAAGCAACAAGTGGATGTCCTCGAATGAGTAAAATATGCAACCAACATGCTCACACAATAAGATGGCAAATGAAATATGTGGCAAAGCATGCACAATCAATTCTAGCATCTATCAAACAATTGGCGATGACTAGGTCATCTATATATGAGTATATTAACTTAGGAGTCAAATGAGAACATTTGATCATAGGTCATACTCATCGTTTAAGCTCAAGTGGGGTTACCAATTTTACATAATGCATTGATGTGTTCACACCATTAGAGTTGCTTTGACTCAATTCTTAGAATTAAGCTCCCCCTAGATGTGAGATCCCCTTTTAGAGGGATGAACTAACCTTGGGTTTTGTCGATGATGACTTCATGTAGGTGTTGAAGATGTGGATGCTCAATGTTGATGTAGATCATTTGGAGCAATCCTTTGGAGTTAGTTGCACTTTCAACATACCTACATGGGTTAGTCCCACAAGGAACAAACAAGAATATCCATAGACATAGAGTGATGCACACACAAGATGATGTCCATGAAATCATTAGGTTACCTCGTCCCTTTCCTTACCAACATGAGGGTTTGTGACTCCTTGAACTAGTGCAAGATGTGGAAGTTGATTGCACTTGTCCTTGCCATAATGATATGAGTGAAGAATGTTGGCGGAGTCACCCTCAAGAACTCTCTAGTTCTTCTTCTTCGGGATCCACATCATCTTGATGGGAATCCTTGGAGTTGTAGTTGTACTTGATGAAGTAGAACTTGACGTAGTCTTGGGAACCCACTTGACCGAGGCCTTAGGTGCTTCTTCAAATGCATCAATCTCCTCTTGAAGCTTGTCCTTGCCTTTGTTCTTGTGGTCTTGTGGTGGAAGATCATCTTATGCTTGTGTTCCCTTGAAGGAAGTAGGATCATACTTCTCTTGTTGAGGAACAAACTTCGTCTTGGGGTATTGATCTTCTTCCCACTCAACTCCATTGGCATTGAACTTTCGTTCAAAACCAACACCTTGATTCTTCCGGTGCCTTCCGTGCTTGCGTACAATTTCCTCGAATTGCTTACTCCCGGCAAGGCTCTTGTAAACACCTTTCTCTATAGTTCCCTTCAATAAGCTATTTTCTTGCTCAAGTGTAACTTGGCTAAGAGAATCATTAGTGGAATCAAGAGAACTACTAGAAGCAACAATATTGGATTTGACATTATTATTGTTACTACTAGAGGAAGGATCTTTCTTGTACTTGTTACTAGACTTGACTTGAGGCATGTAAGTAGATAAGAGTAAACGCTTGGCAATGTAAGAAGAACTTTTCTTACGGAGATCATCATTGATGGCTTTTAAGAACTCATGCTCTTGCTCAAGATTGAGCTTTTCAAAGCGTAACTTCTCATGAGCCCTTAAAAGTTCTCGATGATCTTCGAAGATAGTTTCATGAGCTAACTTAAGAGTGTTTAGTTCTTTTGTTAGAAGCTCAATCTTCTCCTTATCATTGTCATTCGTTTTATCTTGATTAGCATGATTAATTGATGTTTCATCATAGTATTCATCACTAGAGTTGTCAACAAGTAAATCATCATCACCTAGCAAGTCATCTTCATCACTATTGAAATCAACATACTCGGGATGTGTTACCTTTGGACCTTTGGCCATGAAGCATCTTCCAATTCCTTCATTTGGTGAGTCAAATATGTCATAGGAGTTGGTTCACACAAGTGCTAGACCGGCAACACCTTCATCTTGAGTATATTCGGAGTCAGAGTGATAGCTTCTCTCGGAGTGATTGTCGGAGTCGGAGCCGGATACCCATTCACCAACATGAGCTTGATGTCTTCGTTTTGTGTAGCTCCTTGATGACTTGTCCTTCCTTTCCGAATCCTTACTTCTCCGTGAGGGTCTTCGTTCATAACGATCATCTCTACTCCTCCTCTCTCTTGGTGGTGATTCTTCTCTTTTGCTTCTTCTTTTTGGAGAATCTTATCTTCTTTTGTAGGGTGTCGTACACTGATTGGAATAGTGTTCGGGTCTCCCACAATTGTAGCAATTGCGCTCTCGACTAGAAGATCTTTTGTCATTGTAGGACCTTGACTTAGAGCTTCTTTATTTGCTTCTACTCTTGTAGAATTTGTTGAAGTTCTTCACCATTAAGCTCAATTCTTCATTGAAGGTTTGTTTATCACTTGATGATGTGGGGGCTTCACATGAGGCTTTGTAAGCACCACTTGACTTGTTGTGAAGTTCCTCCTTATCCTTGAGTGACATCTCATGAGCAACAATTCTTCCAATGACTTCCGTTGGCTTGAGATCTTTGTAGTTTGGCATCATTTGGATCAATGTGCACACGGTATCATACTTTCCATCCAATGCTCTTAGGATCTTCTTGATGATGAATTTGTTGGTCATCTCTTCACTCCCTAAGCCGGCAATCTCATTTGTGATAAGAGCAAGCCTAGAGTACATTTCAGCGACACCTTCACCATCCTTCATTTTGAACTTGTCAAGCTGACTTTGGAGCACATCCAACTTGGATTTCTTGACGGAGTCGGTACCTTCATGCATATCAATCAAAGTATCCCAAATTTCCTTTGCATTCTCAAGACGGCTGATTTTGTTGAATTCTTCGGGGCACAAGCTATTGAAGAGAATATTGCAAGCTTGAGCGTTGTATTGCAACATCTTCAATTCATCCACGCTAGCTTCACGGTTTGGCTCTCTCCCATCAAAGAATTCACCTTGCAAGCCAATACACACAATAGCCCAAACGGCGGGGCTATGTCCAAGAATATGCATTTTCATCTTATACTTCCAACTAGCAAAATTAGTACCATCAAAGTAAGGACCTCTATGGTGATAATTTCCCTCGCTAGATGCCATACTCTCCTAGGTTGTGAAACCAAGGCTATGACCACCAAAAGCTATGGAAATCAAAGCAAATGGATACCAAAGCTCTGATACCACTTGTAGGACCTTGAAGTATGTCTAGAGGGGGGTGATTAGACTACTTGACCAATTAAAAACTTAACCTTTTCCCAATTTTAGAGTTTGGCAGATTTTAGCTATCTTAGGAAAAGTCAAGCAATCATCACACAATTCAAGAAAGCATGAGAAGAGTATATGAGCAGCGAAAAGTAAAGCATGCAACTTGCAAGAATGTAAAGGGAAGGGTTTGGAGGATTCAAACGCAATTGGAGACACGGATGTTTTTGGCGTGGTTCCGATAGGTGGTGCTATCGTACATCCACGTTGATGGAGACTTCAACCCACGAAGGGTAACGGTTGCGCGAGTCCACGGAGGGCTCCACCCATGAAGGGTCCACGAAGAAGCAACCTTGTCTATCCCACCATGGCCGTCGCCCACGGAGGACTTGCCTCACTAGCGGTAGATCTTCACGAAGTAGGCGATCTCCTTGCCCTTACAAACTCCTTGGTTCAGCTCCACAATCTTGTCGGAGGCTCCCAAGTGACACCTAGCCAATCTAGGAGACACCACTCTCCAAGAAGTAACAAATGGTGCGTTGATGATGAACTCCTTGCTCCTGTGCTTCAAATGATAGTCTCCCCAACACTCAACTCTCTCTCATAGGTTTTGGATCTGGTGGAAAGAAGATTTGAGTGGAAAGCAACTTGGGGAAGGCTAGAGATCAAGATTCATATGGTAGGAATGGAATATCTTGGCCTCAACACATGAGTAGGTGGTTCTCTCTCAAAAATGGTAAGTTGGAAGTGTAGGTTTGTTCTGATAGCTCTCTCCACGAATGAAGAGGAGGTGGAGGGGTATATATAGCCTCCACACAAAATCCAACCATTACACACAATTTACCAAACTCGGTGGGACCGATTCAACAGACTTGGTCAGACCGATTTGATAAACCTAGTGACCGTTAGGAATTTCGGTGGGACCGACACGCAACGCGGTAGGACCGATATGGTTAGGGTTAGGGCATAACGTAATCTCGGTGAGACCGATTACACAAACTCGGTGAGACCGATTTTGGTAATAAGCTTTCCAGAGAGTTGGTCGAGTAAGCTCGGTGGGACCGATTCGCTCATTTCGGTGAGACCGAAATGTTACGAAAGGGAAACAGGGAGTTTACATTGCAATCTCGGTGGGACCGATCGCTCACTTCGGTTAGACCGAAACGTTACGAAGGGAAACAGAGAGATTACAATCCCATCTCAGTGAGACCGAGATCCCAATCGGTAAGAACGATTTGCCTAGGGTTTGTGGCAGTGGCTATGACATTTGAACTCGATGGCGACAGATAGAAAGAATCGGTGTGACCGATTTTGACTTTGGGTTTGGGTCATATGAGGATGTGAGAAAGTAGTTGAGGGTATTTGGAGCATATCACTAAGCACATGAAGCAAGAGGCTCATTAAGCAACACCTCATCCCTCCTTGATAGTATTGGTTTTCCTATAGACTCAATGTGATCTTGGATCACTAAAATATAAAATGAAGAGTCTTGAGCTATTGAGCTTGAGCCAATCCTTTGTCCTTGATATTTTGAGGGATCCACTTTCATCATCCATGCCATGCCATTCATTGAGCTTTCCTGAAATAATAGACTTGGAATAGCATTAGCTCAATGAGCTATATGTTGTTATGAATTACCAAAACCACCTAGGGATAGTTGCACTTTCAGATGCACCTAGTTCTTCTAAGAGGAAGAAAAAGAAAAATGATAGGACTTTGCAAACTTCTAGTGAACATATTGCTGAACCACTTGAGAATCCAAATGATATCTCTATGTTTGATGCTGAAACACAATCAGGTGATGAACATGAACATAGTGATAATGTTAATGATAATGTTCATGTTGATGCTCAACCTAGTAATGATAATGATGTATAAGTTGAACCTGTTGTTGATCTTGATAACCCACAATCAAGGAATCAACGTTATGATAAAAGAGACTTTGTTGCTAGGAAACATGGTAAAGAAAGGGAACCATGGGTTCAGAAACCCATGCCTTTTCCTCCGAAACCATCCAAGAAAAAGGATGATGAGGATTTTGAGCGCGTTGCTAAAATGATTAGACCCATCTTTTTGCGGATGCGATTAACTGATGTGCTCAAAACAAATCCTTATGCTAAGTATATGAAGGATATCATTACTAATAAAAGAAAGATACCTGAAGCTGAAATTTCCACCATGCTTGCTAATTATACTTTTAAGAGTGGAATACCAAAGAAACTTGGAGATCCAGGAGTACCTACTATACCATGCTCCATTAAGAGAAATTATGTTAAAACTGCTTTATGTGATCTTGGAGCCGGTGTCAGTGTTATGCCTCTCTCTTTATATCGTAGACTTGACTTGAATAAGTTGACACCTACCGAAATATCTTTGCAAATGGCTGATAAATCAACTGCTATACCTGTCGGTATTTGTGAGGATGTGCCTGTTGTAGTCGCGAACGTTACTATTTTAATGGACTTTGTTATCCTTGATATTCCTGAGGATGATACTATGTCTATTATTCTTGGAAGACCTTTCCTTAATACTGCAGGGGCTGTTATTGATTGCAACAAAGGCAATGTCACTTTTCATGTTAATGGCAATGAGCACACGGTACATTTTCCGAGGAAACAACCTCAAGTTTATAGTATCAACTCTATTGGAAAAATTCCATCGATTATATTTGGAGGTTTTGAATTTCCTCTCCCTACTATCAAGAAAAAGTATGATATTGTTATTGTTGGGGATTTTCATATCCCCGTTGAGGTAACTTAGTGATATTCGAAATTTCTCCGGTTCCGTGATTATTCGGAATGAGTTTGTTAACAAGACTTGATCAACCTTGTTAGTGGGTTCATTTTGATGATCATGAGATGGATGAAACTAGAAGCACAACCTTTTGTACCCTCTTTATGTTTTCTGTTATTTAGTAGAACTAAAGTAAAATAATATTTTTCTGTAGGTTTCCTGACTTATCCGTGCAATATAAAAATACCCCAAAAATAAAAGTCCTCAGAATGCCATGCCAATTTAATATGATTTTTTCGGGATTATTTGAGGATTTACTGTGCAAAAATTACCCCGGGGGGGCTGCCACATGGCCACGAGGGTGGAGGGCGCACCCTACCCCCCTGGGCGCGCCCCCTGCCTCATGGGCCCATGCTGGCCCTCCTCCACTTATTCTTGCACCCATCTTCTTCCTCTGCTTCACGCAAACACGAAAAACCAACTCAAGCACAAGTTCCAGCCCCCGTTGCTGTGATTTTTGATCTCCTTGCTCAAAGTACCTCTTGTAAAACTGCTTGGGGAGATTGTTCCTTGGTACGTGACTCCTCAATTGGTCCAATTAGTTTTTGTTCTAGTGCTTTATTCATTGCAAATTTGTGCTGCATAGGTGACCATGTTCTTGAGCTTGCATGTCAAATTTATATGGTTCCAAGTAGTTCCAATGCTTTATATAGGCTCGAGGCACTTATGGGAGTTGTTGCTATCAATTTTATTGAAGTTGGTTCACTTTTATTTGAAGTTACTAAAAATTTCAGATTGTCTCATCAATAATGAAGAGACTTTTGAGGGGCTCGTCGAGCCGAAGCTCTAAGGAAAAACAAAAGGAAGAAGAGCAGAAGCCCAAATTTAATTTGCCTCGCACCGCGGAGGTCCGGCCGTGTGAATGGCCTTCTGATGACTTCTTGAGGAGAGCCGGGATTTATGAGGATTTCTATTTTTTGATTCAAAATGCTGGCCTCACCAACTTCCTCCACGACCAACGTCATCAGTATCTCATACTCACAAATACTTTTGTGCAAAACATCTACTTTTTCCCTAAGAAATCACCTCCAACAGTAGAGTTTCATTTATATGACGTTGTTAAACAGATGACATTATCTGAATTCTGCGAGGTTTGCAGAATACCCTTTGAGGGCACCTTAGATGAACCCCACCGTAACGAAGTAGAAGCTTTTATTAACACTATCACTGTGGGAGAAACCAGGAAGGTTTCTGATGCAAGGATTACTAGCATACATTTTCCTGTTTTACGCTACTTTGCCTTATTTGCTAGTCTTTGCTTGATTGGATGCGGGAGCTGTGGGAACCTTAGTATTCCTGATATTATTATTTTGTTCCATGGTTTATACCGCAATAACTCTGTTAGTATGGGTGGAATTGTTGCTAGACGGTGAAGTCTGAACCGTACTAAGGGTCCCATCTTTGGAGGCATTTATGCTTCACGCCTAGCTGAACATTTTGAAATACCTATTAGGCATGAGGAGAAAGAAGAAACAGCGCTGCCCCGTGTTTATTTAGATTATAAGAGTATGATAGCGCATGACTTTCTTGTTAAGAGTCGCGAAGGGGAGCTCAAATACAAATTATACTTTGATAAACATCACCCTGAGACTATTACTTTGCCTGCCCCTTCTTCCATGGTCGGCTGTTCAAGCCTATCGGAATCCTGCACCAGCCCAGGAACCGGTGCCACAAGATGAGCCTCCATGACTATCTGTTTATTCTTGGGATCCAGAGGAGGTTGCCAGCCAGTGGCAGCTGGAGCCTTCTTCGTCGCAATATGACCCCAGCTTCACCTAAGGGTATCCGCCAGGCTATCCCTGGCAAAAGACCAACTTAGGCCAAAAGCCTAAGCTTGGGGGAGCGTATTTCCCACCGACATTACATTCATGTTCACACACACACTCATTGCTAGATGTCGGTGCTCATACTCTTTCACTATATTATGCATGTTAGTTTAAATTTCTTTTTCTAGTTTTCTTCTTGTGTGTTTGATAAACTTAAGAAAAAACCAAAAAAATAGTTAGTTACTTTCTTTGCTGTAGTAATTAAGAAGAAAAACCCAAAAATATTTCATGTTCTTCTTTTGCTTGTTGGGAGCTTTCCCGTGTAAATAGTTTTATTTTCTTTTCTTTCTTTTGGGGTCGAGAAGACTTTATTGAAATTGCTTAGTGGCTCTTATATGCATGATTGATTATTTAACTTAGAGCCCATATTACTTGTCTTCTCTCTTGAGTTGAATGCTTGCAGATTCCAGCTTAGTCCAATGCACGTGCACTCTTATTATTATACACACCGTTCGGTCGTGCAAGTGAAAGGCCATAATGATAATATATGATGGACTTATTGGGATGAGAAAAGCTGGTATGAACTCGACCTCTCTTGTTTTTGTAAATATGATGATTCATCATTCCTGAGTCAGCTATTATGAAGTAACATATTTGCAATGACATTTAGAGATTATAGTTGCTTGTGCCATGCTTGATTAGCTATGAGTTATAATGGTTTACCTTGCGTGCCAACATGCTATTAGAATGATTATGATGTGGTATGATGGGATGGTATCCTCCTTTAAATGAATTGAGTGACTCGACTTGGCACATGTTCACGCATGTAGTTGAACCAAATCAACATAGCCTTCATGATATTTATGTTCATGGTGGATTATATCCTACTCATGCTTGTATTCAGTGTAAATTAGTTTTAATGCATGTTTACGACTGTTGTCGCTCTCTCAGTTGGTCGCTCCCCAGTCTTTTGCTAGGCTTCACCTGTACTAAGCGGGAATACTGCTTGTGCATCCAAACTCCTTAAACCCCAAAGTTGTTCCATATGAGTCCACTATACCTACCTATATGCGGTATTTACCTGTCGTTCCAAGTAAATTTGTATGTGCCAAACTCTAAACCTTCAAATAAACATTCTGTATTGCATGCTCGAATAGCTCATATGTCAACTAGAGCTGCCCTTATCTTCCGTGTTAGGCGGGTTATTCTCAAGAGGAGTGGACTCCGCTCCTCATTCACGAGAAAATGGCTGGTATCCGGGATGCCCAGTCCCATGCTTTATGCAAACTAAATCAAAATAACTGCAAACAAAACTCCCCTTGGGACCCGTTGAATGTTGGAGGCACTCGTTGTTTCGAGCAAGCCATGGATTGATGCTTGTGGAGGAAGGGGAGTATAAACTTTACCATTCTGTTGGGGAACCGCCTATAATATGTTTAGCATGGAAGATATCGTCGTCTTTTAGTTGTTATGTTGACAATGAAAGTATGCCGCTCAAAATATAATTTATCTCTATTTCAAAACCAAGCTCTGGCACCTCTACAAATCCCCGCTTCCCTCTGCGAAGGGCCTATCCATTTACTTTTATGTTGAGTCATCACCCTTCTTATTAAAAGCACCCCCTGGAGAGCACACTGTCGTTTGCATTCATTATAATTGGTTTATATTGGGTATGACTTGACTGGATCTCTTTTACCATGAATTACAATGTTTAGTCGGTCCTTGATCTTTAAAGGTGCTTTGCATTTATGTTTTGCGGTCTCAGAAAGGGCTAGCGAGATACCATTTTGTTATATCATGTTAGGATTATTTTGAGAAAGTGTTGTCATCCGAGTTTTATTATTACGGCTTGCTAGCTGATTATGCTATTGATATGAGTAATTGTGAGACCTACGTGTTATTGTAAGTATGGTTAGTTCATAATATTTGCTGAAACTTGAATGCTGGCTTTTCATGTTGACAACAACAAGAGCAAACAGAGTTTATAAAAGTTTTTCTTTTTCTCTTTCCGTTTATCAACTGAACTGCTTGAGGACAAGCAAGGGTTTAAGCTTGGGGGAGTTGATATGTCTCCGTCGTATCTACTTTTCCAAGCACTTTTGCCCTTGTTTTGGACTCTAACTTGTATGATTTGAATGGAACTAACCCGGACTAACGTTGTTTTCAGCAGATTGCCATGGTGGTGTTTTATGTGCAGAAAATAAAAGTTCTCGGAATGACCTGAGACTCCACGGAACACCTTAGAAAAAAATAAAAAAAATCCTCGCCAAAGATGAAGGCCAGGGGGCCCACACCCTGCTCACGAGGGTGGGGGGTGCCCCCCCCCCCTGGGAGCGCCCCCCTACCTCGTGGGCCCTCTGGTGGCCCTCCAACGCCAACTCCAACTCCATATATTGGCTTTCGGGGAGAAAAAAATCAGAGAGAAGAAACCATCACGTTTTACGATACGGAGCCGCCGCCAAGCCCTAATCTCTCTTGGGAGGGCTGATTTGGAGTCCGTTTGGGGCTCCGGAGAGGGGGATTCGTCGCCGTCGTCATCATCAACCATCCTCCATCACCAATTTCATGATGCTCACCACCGTGCGTGAGTAATTCCATCGTAGCCTTGCTGGACGGTGATGGGTTGGATGAGATTTATCATGTAATCGAGTTAGTTTTGTTAGGGTTTGATCCCTAGTATCCATTATGTTCTGAGATTGATGTTGCTATGACTTTGCTATGCTTAATGCTTGTCACTAGGGCCCGAGTGCCATGATTTCAGATCTGAACCTATTATGTTTTCATGAATATATGTGTGTTATTGATCCTATCTTGCAAGTCTATAGTCACGTACTATGTGTTATGATCCGGCAACCCCGAAGTGACAATAATCGGGACCACTCCCGGTGATGACCATAGTTTGAGGAGTTCATGTATTCACTATGTGCTAATGCTTTGTTCCGGTTCTCTATGAAAAGGAGGCCTTAATATCCCTTAGTTTCCAATAGGACCCCGCTGCCACGGGAGGGTAGGACAAAAGATGTCATGCAAGTTCTTTTCCATAAGCACGTATGACTATATACGGAATACATGCCTACATTACATTGATGAACTGGAGCTAGTTCTGTGTCACCCTATGTTATGACTGTTACATGACGAACTGCATCCGACATAATTATCCATCACTAATCCGGTGCCTACGAGTTTTCCATATACTGGTTCTCGCTTATTTACTTTTTCGTTGCTACTGTTACAATCACTACAAAATACCAAAAACATTACTTTTGCTGTCTTTACTTTTGTTACCGTTACCACCATTATCATATTACTTTGCTACTAAACACTTTGTTGTAGATACTAAGTTTCTAGGTGTGGTTGAATTGACAACTCAGCTGCTAATACTTGAGAATATTCTTTGGCTCCCCTTGTGTCGAATCAACAAATTTGGGTTGAGTACTCTACCCTCGAAAACTGTTGCGATCCCCTATACTTGTGGGTTATCATGCCCGCACTCGCCCTGGTGTATGTCGAGGAGGATGTCGATGCCCGTTTCCTGCTCGACACAGCGCTGAAACACGCCGGTGGAGCTGCGCTTGACGAGCTCGTTGTTGATGATGCTATAGGCGGACGCCCGGCGCTGTATTTGCCGAGCTTTGATCTCGTCCATGGGAAGGAACCCGTTCTCCAAAAATTCTGATATCGGGAGGACCCAAGATGGGGCCGTAACCACAGCAAAGACGGCCACCAGGGTGGGTTCCGAGTCGGCAGCCCCCGAGCCGGGTTGAGCAACCCCCGGGTCGGGGTTGGTGACGGCCGGGTCTAGGACGATGGTGGTCGGGTCGAGCAGAGCAGCCCCCGGGCCAGGTTCAACAGCCCCTGGCTGGGTTCAGTAGCCCCCGGGCCGGGTTGAGGTGCGGCCGGGTCGTCTGGAACGTGGATGGATTCGGAGTCCGGTGATGGTTTGACGGACGGCTTGCGTAAGTGCTCGAGGGAGATGCCGGGCGGGATGGCTTGTCGTGACGAGGCGATCTTGGCGAGCGTGTCGGCTGTTTTGTTTTGACGTGGAGGTACTCGCAGCCCTCGAAGGATCCGGACAGCTTTTGGACGAGGAAGCGGTAGCTTGCCATGTTTGAGTCGCGGGCGTCCCACTCGCCGGAGCATTGCTACACCACCAGGTCCGAGTCACCGTAGCACAGGATGCGCCGGATGCTGAGTTCCTTGGCAAGCCGGAGGCCGTGCACAAGGGCTTCGTACTTGACGACGGTGTTGGAGGCGGTGAAGTGGATCTGGAGCGCGTAGCGGAGCCGGTCGCCCTTCGGGGATGACAGTACGATGCCGGCCCCCAAGCCGAGTCGCATCTTGGACCCGTCGAAGTGCATGCGCCGATGCGTCGAGTCGGGGGGGCGGTGGCAGGTACTGTGTCTCGGTCCAGTCGACGAGGAAGTCGGCTAGGGCTTGAGACTTTATCGTGGTGCGGGGCTCATAGAGGATGGTGTGGCTGACTAGCTGGATCGCCCACTTGGCAACCCGGCCAGAGGCATCCCGGCACCCGATGATTTCTCCGATAGGCGTCGTGCTGACCACGGTGACCACGTGCTCTTGGAAATACTGCTTCAGCTTCTTGGCGGTGAAGTACACACCGTAACACATCTTCTGGTAGTGCAGGTAGTTTTGCTTGGAGATGGAGAGCACCTCGCTCAGGTAGTAGACTGGACGCTGGACGGCTTGGATCTTGCCCTTCTCTGGTCACTCGACCACCAGCACCATGCTGACCGCCCGCGAGGTCGCGGCTATGTAGAGCAACATCGGCTCCTTATCGGTCGGTGCGGCCAGGACTGGTGCGGTGGAGAGCATGCGCTTGAGGTCTTGGAAGGCCTTGTCTGCCTTGACGTTCCATTCGAACGGGCTCGTCTTCTTCATCAGCTGGTACAAGGGTAGCGCCCTCTCGTCCAGCCGGCTTAGAAACCGGCTGACCGAGGCCAAGCATCCGGTGAACTTCTGGACGTCGCGCAGCTGAGCCGGCTTGCGCATGCGCTCGATGGCCTTGATCTTCTCCGGGTTTGCCTCAATGCCGCGTTCCAAGACGAGGAAGCCAAGTAGCTTTCCGACCGGGACGCTGAAGACGCATTTTTCCGGGTTAAGCTTGACCTTGTATCCGCGGAGGTTGGCGAATGTTTCCTTTAAATTGTCGAGGAGCGTGAGGTGCTACTTGGTCTTCACCACGATGTCGTCCACGTAAACATGGATATTGCGGCCGAGTTGCGATAGCAGGCATTTCTGCATGCAGCGTTGGAAGGTGGCGCCGGCGTTCTTCAAGCCGAACGACATGGTGATGTAGAAATACGCCCCAAAGGGCGTGATGAAGGACGTCTTCAGGGCGTCGGCCAGGTCCAGCTTGATCTGGTTGTACCCGGAGTAAGCGTCCAGGAAGGACAGGAGCTCGCACCCGGCAGTCGAGTCGATGACTTGGTCAATCCGCGGGAGAGCGAACGGGTCCTTGGGACAGGCCTTGTTGAGGCCGGTGTAGTTGATACACATGCGCCAGGTCTTGTTCTTCTTCAGGACGAGGACTGGATTGGCCAGCCACTCAGGGTGAAACACTTTCATTATGAAGCCGGCCGCCAAAAGCTTGGCGACCTCTTCACCAATGGTCCTTCTCTTCTCTTCGGAGAATTGTCGTAGGGGTTGACGGAGAGGCTTGGTGTCCTTGCGGACGTGGAGTTTGTGCTCGGCGTACTTCCTCAGGATACCTAGCATGTCCTTGGGGGTCCATGCAAAGATATCCCGATTCTCACGGAGGAAGTCGACGAGCTCGCCTTCCTATTTGTTGTCGAGGCGGGCGCCTACGACAACGTACTTGCTACAGTTGGGGTCTTCCGGGTTGAGCTTCACTTTCTTGGTCTCCTTGAAGGGCTTGAAGGCGGCCTCATCGGCCGGGTCCTGGGTTGGGATCGATGCAGCGGAGGCCTTGCCTGCCAGGGCGACGATCCGGTCGAGCTGGCACTGCTCCTCGGCAATGACCAGCGACTCGGCCAACTTGGCGCTGTCTCGGGCGCACTCCAGGGACTTGCGGTAATCGTCGATGATGGTGATGAGGCCCTTGGGACCCGGCATCTTCATCTTTAGATACGCGTAGTGGGGAACCTCCATGAACTTGGCGAGCGCGGGCCGGCCCAGCAACGTGTGATACGCGCTGGACAGGTCCACCACCTCGAACCAGATCGGTTCGCGTCAGAAGTGGCTGCTGTCACCGAACAGGACATCGAGCCGAACCCGGCCAATGGGGGAGCAGGAGAGGCCGGGCACGATGCCGTGGAATATCGTCTGGGTCAGCTCCAGGTCCTCGGCCTTGAGGCCAAGCTTGGTCATCGTGTCGCGGTAGAGGATGTTGATGCTGCCGCCGCCGTCGATGAGGACTCGGGAGAACTTGCATGTGAGCCACGCGACGATGGTCGGGGTGAGGACGAGGGCGTAACCACCCGGACTCGGCATGACCGCCGGGTGATCCCCCCGGCTCCAGGTGATCGGGCGATCTGACCAATGCATGAACTCCGGCTTGGTGGAGACAACGGTGTTCACCTCCTGCCGCAGGAGGCGCTCGCTGTGCTTGTCGTCGTCGAGGCTGGTGAAGACGACGTAGGCCGCGTTCTAGTCTGGGTAGGCGTCGTCGCGCATCGCGCCGCCAGCTGGAGGCGGCGGTGGAGGTGGGGGCGGTTGCCCCGCGCCTGGGGCCGGAGCCGGAGGAGGCGGGACGTCACCCCTCATGATGCGCTTGGTGATGGCGCACTGCCGAAGCGTGTGCATGGAGGGTCTTGCACCGCTGTGGTGCTTGCAAGGGGTGTAGAGCATCTGCTCGAAGCTCATGGCGGGTTGCCATGCCATCTTGCCGGTCTGTCGGCGCTTCGCTGCCGGGTCTGTCGTGGGCTCGGTGGCCGCGACGAGCCGGTTGTCGTGACGCTGCGCCGGCTGGTCGGCCTTGCGCTTGTTGTTCTGGTCATGCTGCTGTCGGCTGCTTTCGCCGGCCGGATTCGGAGGGGGAACCGGCTTTGCCTTGCCGGCTTCATCCAGCGCCACCTGGATATTCATGGCGGACTCGGCGTTGGCGTATGATACGTCTCCAACGTATCTATAATTTTTGATTGTTCCATGCTATTATATTACCTCTTTTGGATGTTTATGGGCTTTATTTTACACTTCTATATCATTTTTGGGACTATTACACTTCTATATCATTTTTGGGACTAACCTACTAACCGAAGGCCCAGCCCATATTGTTGTTTTTTTTGCCTATTTCAGTATTTCGAAGAAAAGGAATATCAAACGGAGTCCAAACGGAATGAAACCTTCGGGAGCGTTATTTTTGGAACAAATCTGATCCGGAGAGCCTGGAGTGCAAGTCAAGAAAGCTTCGAGGGCCCCACGAGATAGGAGGGGCCCCCCTGTAGGGCGCGCCCCCCCTGTCTCGTGGGCCCCTCGGGCGTCCACCGACGTACTTCTTCCTCCTACATATGTCTACGTACCCCGAAAACATCCAGGAGCACCACGAAACACAATTTCCACCGCCGTAACCTTCTGTATCCGCGAGATCCCATCTTGGAGCCCTTGCCGTTACTCTGCCGGAGGGGGAAGCAACCACGGAAGGCCTCTACATAAACATCCTTGCCCCTCCGATGAGTTGTGAGTAGTTTACCACAGACCTACGGGTCCGTAGTTATTAGCTAGATGGCTTCTTCTCTCTTTTTGGATCTCAATACAGTGTTCTCCCCCTCTCTTTTGGAGATCTATTCGATGTAATCTCTTTTTGCGGTGTGTTTGTCGAGATCCGATGAATTGTGGGTTTATGATCAAGTTTATCTATGAATAATATTTGAATCTTCTCTGAATTATTTTATGTATGATTGAGTTATCTTTGCAAGTCTCTTCGAGTTATCGGTTTGGTTTGGCCTACTAGATTGATCTTTCTTGCCACGGGAGAAGTGCTTAGCTTTGGGTTCAATCTTGCAGTGTTCTTATCCAGTGACAGAAAGGGTTGCAGGACACGTATTGTATTGTTGCCATTGAGGATAACAAGATGGGGTTTATATCATATTGCATGTGTTTATCCCTCTACATCATGTCTTCTTGCTTAATGCGTTGCTCTGTTCTTATGAACTTAATACACTAGATGCATGCTGGATAGCGGTCGATGTGTGGAGTAATAGTAGTAGATGCAGGAAGGAGTAGGTCTACTTGTTATGGACGTGATGCCTATATACATGATCATGCCTAGATAATCTCATAACTATGCGCTTTTCTATCAATTGCTCGACAGTAATTTGTTCACCCACCGTAATACTTATGCTATCTTGAGAGAAGCCTCTATTGAAACCTATGGCCCCCGGGTCTATCTCTTATCATATTTGCTTTCCATCTACTTTATTTTGCATCTTTACTTTTTGCATCTATATTACAAAATACCAAAAATATATTATCTTATCATACTATCTTTATTAGATCTCACTTTCGCAAGTGGCCATGAAGGGATTGACAACCCCTTTATTGCGTTGATTGCGAGTTCTTAGTTTGTTTGTGTAGGTGCGTGGGACTTTTGAGGAGCCTCCTACTGGATTGATACCTTAGTTCTCACAACTAAGGGAAATACTTACGCTACACTTTGCTGCATCACCCTCTCCTCTTCGAGGAAAACCAACGCAAGCTCAAGACGTAGCAAGAAGGATTTCTGGCGCCGTTGCCAGGGAGGTCTTCGCTCAAGTCAAGACATACCAAGTACCCATCACAAACCCATCTCCCTCGCATTTACAATATTTGCCATTTGCCTCTCGTTTTCCTCTCCCCCACTTCACCCTTGTCGTTTTATTCACCCTCTCCTCTTCGAGGAAAACCAACGCAAGCTCAATAGTAGCGTACTTGTCCGCCATCACCATGAGCGCGGCCATGGTGGCCGGCTCGGAGCGTAAGAGCTTGTGCTTGAGGAGGGTGCCATCTCGGCACCCGCTGACGAAGTACTGAATCGCCTGGACTTCATGGACGCCCTCGCAGCTGTTTCGGAGCTCGGTCCAGCATGCGAGGTACTCGCGACCGGTCTCCGTAGGCCCTTGCACGCACAGGGCGAGCTGGCTAGGGCGGCCGGGCCGCTTGTAGGTCCCCGTGAAGTTGCGGACGAAGGCTTCCTCGAAGTCCACCCACGTGTTGATGCTGCCCGTCGGCAGGCTGTTCAACCACGTGTGGGCCGACCCTTGGAGCATGAGCGGTGCGTAGCACACGGTGAGACGACGATTGGCACCGGTGATGCCAATGGCCGTGTGTAGTCGGTGAGCCAGTCTTCAGGCTTCACCGTCCCGTTGTACTTGGGGGTGTCGCGGGGGAGCATGAACCCTTTGGGGAAGGGCTCCTCCCAGATGCGTGGGCCGAAGCTCGCCGGCCCGATAGCGCCGCTATCCTCCACCTCCAGGGGGCGAGCGAGCTGATCGATGCGGTGGCAAGCGTCGGCATCGTTGATGGCGCGCGGGCCGAGTCGACTTGCGGCCAGGCCACGAGGGGCCGGGTCGGTTGGAGCCGAACGCCGTCCATGCTGGTCGGGTCCGAGCTGGATCTCTGGGACGGGCTCGTCGCCCAATCTGCCGGCGGCCGTAGCGGCCGGATCGCGCCGAGTACGGCCCCGGCTGGAGTGCACCTCGCTGGGTGCCGAGGAAGCGGTGTGCAGAAGCTCGCCGGGCCCGCCAAGGCGGGCGGAGCCGGATCCCGCCGGCTCAGCAAGCTAGTTGAAGCAGTCATGCTGGGTGTTGGCGGCGTGGAGGAGTTCGCGCATCCGCATGATGCACTCTTTCAGCTCCTCGCCCGTGAGCTGGTCTGGGCCAGCCGCGGCCGCCTGGGCAACACGCATGTTCTTCGCTGGGGTCTCGTAGACGGTTGGGATGGTGCCGAGGGCCCGGCCAATCTCGCCTCCCCGAGTATGCACGTCGGCGACCCGGCTGGGCTCGGTCGCGGCGGGCGTGAACCCGTAGGCAGCATTGCGCTCCAGCTGAGCGGCGTCCAGACGGTGCTGAGTGGCGGCAAGCGTCTTGGACAGGTCCAGCATCTGCTGGCGCCTTTCCTCGAGCTAGGTTCAGGCCTCGGCGACGTTGGTGGCGTCGACGTTGGTGCCGATGGGGACGCGGAGGCTCTGCATTACGGCGCGTGATACGTCCATTTTGCATCATGCTTTCATATCAATATTTATTGCATTATGGGCTGTTATTACACATCATATCTCAATACTTATGGCTGTTCTCTCTTATTTTACAAGGTTTACCATGAAGAGGGGGGATGCCGGCAGCTGGAATTCTGGCTGGAAAAGGAGCAAACGTTGGAAACCTACTCTGCACAACTCCAAAAGTCCTGAAACTCCACGAAACAACTTTTTGGATTTAATAAGAATTTATGAGCGAAACAAATAGGCCAGGGGGCCCACACCCTGTCCAGGAGACAGCCCCCCCTATAGGGCGCGGCCCCCTATCTCCTGGGGCCCCTGGTGGGCCTTTGGCGTCCATCTTCTGCTATATCACCACTTTTACCCTGGAAAAAATCGTGGGCAGGCTTACAGGACGAAACTCTGCCGCCACGAGGCGGGACCTTGGCAGAATCAATCTAGGGCTCTGGCGGATCTGTTCTGCCGGGGACACTTCCCTCCGGGAGGGGGAAATCATCACCAACGTCATCACCAACGATCCTCTCATCGGGAGGGGGTAAATCTCCATCAACATCTTCACCAGCACCATCTCCTCTCAAAACCCTAGTTCATCTCTTGTATCCAATCTTGTATCAAAACCACAAATTGGTACCTGTGGGTTGCTAGTAGTGTTGATTACTCCTTGTAGTTGATGCTAATTGGTTTACTTGGTGGATGATCATATGTTCAGATCCTTTATGCATATTATTACTCCTCTGATTATGAACATGAATATGCTTTGTGAGTAGTTATGTTTGTTCCTAAGGACATGGGTGAAGTGTTGCTATTAGTAGTCATGTGAATTTGGTATTCGTTCGATATTTTGATGAGATGTATGTTGTCTTTTCCTCTAGTGGTGTTATGTGAACGTCGACTACATGACCCTCCACCATATTTGGGCCTATAGGAAGGCATGGGGAAGTAATAAGTAGATGATGGGTTGCTAGAGTGACAGAAGCGTAAACCCTAGTTTATGCGTTGCTTCGTTAGGGGTTGATATGGACCCATATGTTTAATGCTGTGGTTAGGTTTACCTTAATACTCCTTTTTGTAGTTGCAGATGCTTGCAATAGGGGTTAATCATAAGTGGGATGCTTGTCCAAGTTAGGGCAGTACCCAAGTGCCGGTCCACCCACATATCAAATTATCAAAGTACCGAATGTGAATCTTATGAACCTGATGAAAACTATCTTGACGATAATTCCCAATGTGTCCTCGGGAGCTCCTTCTTCATTATTAGAATTTTTCCAGGCTTATCCTTTGCTACCTAAAGGATTGGGCCACCTTGATGCACTTTATTTACTTTATTTACTTTTTGCTCGTTACTATTTATCTTATCACAAAACTATCTATCACCTACTATTTCAGTGCTTGCAGAGAAAACCTTATCGAAAACCGCTGATCACTTCCTTCTGCTCCTCGTTGGGTTCGACACTCTTACTTATCGAAAGGACTACGATAGATCCCCTACACTTGTGGGTCATCAAGACTCTTTTCTGGTGCCGTTGCCGGGGAGCGTAGCGCTTTTGGTGAGTGGAACTTGGTAAGGAAACATTTATATAGTGTGCTGAAATTCTTTGTTACTTGTCACTATGGAAACTAATCCTTTGAGGGGCATGTTTGGGGTATCTTCACCCCAACCAGAAGAGCAAAGAGATGCTCCTCAACCTATTGAACTTTATGAAAATATTCACTTTGAGATTCCTTCGGGTATGATAGAAAAACTATTAGCTAATCCTTTTGCAGGAGACGGAACATTGCATCCCGATTTACACCTTATCTTTGTGGATGAAGTTTGTGGATTATTTAAGCTTGTAGGTATTCCCGGTGATGTTGTCAAAAGGAAGGTCTTCCCTTTATCTATGAAGGGGGATGCAATGACATGGTACAGGCTATTTGATGATACGAGATCTTGGAATTATAAGCGACTGAAGTTGGAATTTCACCAAAAGTTCTATCCTATGCATCTTGTTCATCGTGATCGTAATTACATATATAATTTCTGGCCTCGCGAAGGAGAAAGCATCGCTCAAGCTTGGGGGAGGCTTAAGTCAATGTTATATTCATTCCCCAATCATGAGCTCTCTCGGGAAATGATTATTCAGAATTTTTATGCTCGGCTTTCTCTTGATAATCGCAACGTGCTCGATATTCCTGTGATGGTTCCTATATGCTGAAGACTATTGATTTTAAATGGGGCTTATTGGAAAGAATTAAACGCAACTCTGAAGAGTGGGGTTCCGAGATGGTAAGGAGTCAGGTATGACACCTAAGTTCGATTGTGTTAAATCTTTTATGCATACCGATGCTTTCTGTGGATTTAGCTCCAAGTATGGACTTGACTCTGAGATAGTAGCTACTTTTTGTGAAACTTTTGCTACTCACATTGATCTCCCTAAAGAGAAGTGGTTTAAATATAATCCTCATGTTGAAGTGAAAGTAGTTGCACCTATTACAGTCGAAGAAAAGACTATTACATATAGTGATCCTATTATTCCTACTGCTTATGTCGAAAAACCTCCTTTTCCTGTTAGGATAAAAGATCATGCTAAAGCTTCGACTGTTGTTTGTAAGAGTAATACTAGGACCTATACACCTCCTGAGCAAATTAATGTTGAACCTGGTGTTGCTATGATTAAAGATCTCTTGGATGAGGACTTAGATGGGCATGTTATCTCTTTCTTGGGTGAAACTTCTAATATTGCTAGACCCGATACTAAGACACGTAGACCTATTGTAGGCACACCTGTTATTTCTGTTAAAATAGGAGGTCATTGTTATCATGGCTTATGTGATATGGCTGCTAGTGCTACTGCGATACCTTATGATCTTTATAAAGAAATTATGCACGATATTGCACCTGTTGAATTAGAAGACATTGATGTTACTATTAAGATTGCTAATAGGGACACCATTAAACCTATTGGGATTGTTAGAGATGTTGAAGTCTTGTGTGGGAAGATTAAATACCCTGCTGATTTTCTTGTTCTTGCTTCCCCACAAGATGATTTTTGTCCCATTATTTTTGGTAGACCCTTCTTGAATACTGCTAGTGCTAAGATTAATTGTGAAAGGAAGGTCGTCACTGTTGGCATAGATGGTGTGTCTCATGAGTTCAATTTTGCTAAGTTTATTAGACAACCTCGTGAAAGAGAACCACCTAGTAAGGATGAAATTATTGGTCTTGCTTCCATTGTTGTTCCTCCAACTGATCCGTTAGAACAATATTTGCTAGACCATGAAAACGATATGTTTATGCAGGAAAGGGAAGAAATAGATGAAGTGTTCCTTAAACAAGAACCTATGCTGAAACATAACCTTCCCGTTGAAATTCTTGGGGATCCCCCTCCACCCAAGGGTGATCCCGTGTTTGAACTCAAACCCTTACCTGATAATCTTAAGTATGCTTATCTTGATGAAAAATAAATATATCCTTTTATTATTAGTGCTAACCTTTCAGAGAAAGAAGAAGAAATATTATTGAAAACTCTGAAGAAGCACAGAGTTGCTATTGGATATACTCTGGATGATCTTAAGGGCATTAGTCCCACATTATGTCAACACAAAATTTCAGTGGAGAAAGATGCCAAACCAGTTAGAGATCCTCAAAGACGACTAAATCCCAAGATGAAGGAAGTGGTAAGAAAGGAGATACTAAAACTCCTTGAGGCAGGTATTATTTATCCCGTTGCTGATAGTGAACGGGTAAGCCCTGTCCATTGTGTCCCTAAAAAGGGAGGTATTACCATTGTTCCTAATGATAAAGATGAATTGACCCCGCTAAGAATTATTACAGGCTACAGGATGGTAATTGATTTCCATAAGTTAAATAAAGCTACTAAGAAAGATCATTACCCTTTACCTTTTATTGATCAAATGCTAGAAAGGCTATCCAAACACACATATTTTTGCTTTCTGGATGGTTATTCTGGTTTCTCTCAAATACCTGTGTCAGCGAAGGATCAATCTAAAACTACTTTTACTTGCCCTTTTGGTACTTTTGCTTATAGACGTATGCCTTTTGGTTTATGTAATGCACCTGCTACCTTTCAAAGATGTATGATGGCTATATTCTCTGATTTTCGTGAAAAGATTTGTGAGGTATTCATGGATGATTTCTCAGTTTATGGATCCTCTTTTGATGATTGTTTGAGCAACCTTGATCGAGTTTTGCAGAGATGCAAAGACACTAGTCTCGTCCTGAATTGGGAAAAGTGTCACTTTATGGTTAATGAAGGCATTGTGTTGGGGCACAAGATCATCGAGAGAGTTATTGAAGTTGATAAAGCCAAAGTTGATGCTATTGAAAAGATGCCATGTCCCAAGGACATAAAAGGTATAAGAAGTTTTCTTGGTCACGCCGGTTTTTATAGGAGGTTCATTAAGGACTTTTCTGAAATCTCTAGGCCTCTGACTAATTTATTGCAAAAAGATATTCCTTTTGTCTTTGATGATGATTGTATAGAAGCATTTGAAACACTCAAGAAAGCTATGATCACTGCACCTATTGTTCAGCCACCTGATTGGAATTTACCTTTTGAAATTATGTGCGATGCTAGTGATTATGCTATAGGTGCTGTTTTAGGGCAAAGAGTCGATAAGAAATTGAATGTTATCCAGTATGCTAGTAAGACTCTTGATACTGCCTAGAGAAATTATGCTACTACTGAAAAAGAGTTCTTAGCAGTTGTGTTTGCATGTGATAAGTTTAGACCTTATATTGTTGATTCCAAAGTTACTATTCACACCGATCATGCTGCTATTAAATATCTTATGGAAAAGAAAGATGCTAAGCCTAGACTCATTAGATGGGTTCTCTTGCTCCAAGAATTTGACTTCCATATTATTGATAGAAAGGGAGCTGAGAACCCCGTTGCAGACAACTTGTCTAGGTTAGAGAATGTTCTTGATGACCCACTGCCTATTAATGATAGCTTTCCTGATGAACAATTAGCGGTCGTCAATGCTTCTCGTACTGCTCCTTGGTATGCTGACTATGCTAATTACATTGTTGCTAAATATATACCGCCTAGTTTCACATACCAGCAAAAGAAAAAGTTCTTTTATGATTTAAGACATTACTTCTGGGATGATCCACACCTTTATAAAGAAGGAGTAGATGGTATTATTAGACGTTGTGTGCCTGAGCATGAACAGGAACAGATCCTACACAAGTGTCACTCTGAATCCTATGGAGGACACCACGCTGGAGATAGAACTGCACACGAGGTACTACAATCTGGCTTTTATTGGCCTACTCTCTTCAAAGATGCATGTAAGTTTGTCATATCTTGTGATGAATGTCAAAGAATAGGTAACATTAGTAGATGTCAAGAAATGCCTATGAATTATTCTCTTGTTATTGAACCGTTTGATGTTTGGGGCTTTGATTACATGGGACCTTTTCCTGCCTCCAATGGTTACACACATATTTTAGTTGCTATTGATTATGTTACTAAGTGGCTAGAAGCTATTCCAACTAGTAGTGCTGATCATAACACTTCTATTAAAATGCTTAAAGAAGTTATTTTTTCGAGGTTTGGAGTCCCTAGATATCTTATGACTGATGGTGGTTTACACTTTATTCATGGTGCTTTCCGTAAGATGCTCGCTAAGTATGATGTCAATCATAGAATCACATCTCCTTATCATCCGCAGTCTAGTGGTCAGGTAGAGTTGAGCAATAGAGAGCTCAAATTAATTTTGCAAAAGACTGTGAATAGATCTAGAAATAATTGGTCCAGAAAACTTGATGATGCATTATGGGCCTATAGAACTGCATACAAAAATCCTATGGGTATGTCCCCTTATAAGATGGTTTATGGAAAAGCATGTCATTTACCTCTTGAACTTGAACATAAGGCATATTGGGCTATTAAAGAGCTCAATTATGACTTCAAACTTGCCGGTGAGAAGAGGTTATTTGATATTATCTCACTTGATGAATGGAGAACCCAAGCCTATGAGAATGCCAAGCTTTTCAAAGAAAAAGTCAAACGCTGGCATGATAAGAGGATACAAAAGCGTGAGTTTAACGTAGGAGATTATGTGTTATTATTCAACTCTCATTTAAGATTTTTTGCAGGAAAACTTCTCTCAAAATGGGAAGGTCCCTACGTTATCGAGGAGGTCTATTGTTCTGTTGCTATAAAAATCTACAACTTCGAAGGCACAAATCCGAGGGTGGTAAATGGTCAAAGAATTAAACATTATATTTCAGGTAATCCTATCAATGTTGAAACTAATATTATTGAAACCATAACCCCTGAGGAATACATAAGAGACATCAGCTGACTGCAGTGAAATTGGGAATATCTGAAACAGCGAGGAAAATGGTGCCCCCACCCTCCCACTCTCCCACCCACCCCTAAACCCTAGACCACCGGCGATCTCCACTTCTCTCCACCAATTTGGTGGTTTGATCCACTCATCTTGTTCGGCGTCTCAAGATCTATCTGACTATGTCTTCGGTGATGGATTCTTCTTCGGGATCTACCCTTGATCTGGACTTTTCCAGGGGTAGAGTTTTTGCAGATGAGATCTATAGGGCATCTGGCCTCACTGTCCATCCCATGGATGGCACAGGGGCATTTACTCTGGTTGTCTCCTTTAGCAGGCATGATTTTCGGCTTGATGAGGACTATGTGGCAGCCGCATTGGAATCGGTGTTGGGAGGATCGGCCATTGATCTCTAGGTCTCGTATATTGCTGATAAGGTATTTAGTTTCAATGTCTCATGCAAGGATGTTGGTTTTCATATTGTGGACACTAGATCATACTCTTGCCCTCAATTCAAATGCTATTTTCATCTGTGGGGAAATGGGTTCCAAATTGGTTACGTGAATTCAAATTTTGGAAGAAAGAGTGTGATGCTGAGTGGATCTTGGTCAGCCCTTCTAAACATAGAGCAGCCTTGGGCCTTCTTGCAATGCACAAACCCCCATCAAAATCAGCATTTAAATCCAGGTCTTCTGTTCAGAAAAAGCTATCTTTTGCTACGTTTCAAAAATATGATGCATGCAAAGGGTATAGCTATCATGCTATAGCTGAGTGTATTGGGGCGACTGAGAGTGTTGGCTATGAGATTTCTGAGAGGGAGCGTGAGGTAATTTCTCCACCCCAATCTGTTGTTCTTAATTGGACTGTTGCTTTGCCACCGATCATCTTTGGCACGGTGAGCTCGTCGGAGATCCAACTGCGTCTGGCGTCTAGGGGTACTACCTCGGATCTTGTGCCGGCAGGTTCGGGCGGGATTTTTGGTCCTCAAATTTTGCCTCTATTGGGTCCTTCGGTGGCCGGCCCATCTAGCTCTACTGTTGTGCCTAGCCCATCTCAGGCTGAGGTCTCTTTTGACCAAATGATAAATGATATGGTTGATGAAATTGTTACTTGTCAGACTTGTTTTAAGCGGGGCCATTTTTCTTCTTCCTGCACGTCAACCTTAAAGTGCTTGGGCTGTTCTCGGGTTGGCCACAATAGGCGCGACTGCGCCCGTTTCGCTAAGAGATTGGGTCTAGTTTGGAAACCCAAGCCCGCTAACGATTCAGTTTCCGAGGCAGTAGCTATAGAGAGCGAGAATATCTCTCTGTCAGGATTTCTACCTAACTTGGACTCCTCGGTTTTGATTGCACCGTCCACATCGCCCAACTCTGTTCATCTTGGTCCCTGGACGCCTCCTGGCTCTCCGCTAGCTCCACCACCGCTGCCTCCTGAGCCACCTTCGCCAGCGCCACCCATGGCCAACTTCCCCATTGACCCAATGCAGTATGTCCCGGCTGGACATCACATCGTCGATGCGGGGGATGCAAGATGGCCGCATACCTTTGTCACGCCGCATGTCCCTATCATGCGCCGTCATGAAGACTACATGCTTGCTGAGGTCATGCATGTGCCTGCTGCCAATGAGATTGGCGCTGCTCGTGAGGAGGTTGCTAAATGGCTGGAAGCTCATGGATATCAGGTTCGTTCTGTTCAGCCGTGGATCAATGCTGTCGGGCTATTTCGCGTTACAGATCCTGCAGTGCATTTTTCTCTCCTCCAACTCCCTCCCCAACACCTTGGCAATGATCGGTTTGTCCGCTTTATGAAGCATGATGAAGGGGAGGGATTTCGATGAGCTCAGGGTTTTCGTCAGGGTTTGATTATGCTGCTGGGCATCCCTCTGGATCTTCGCAATACTGATAATATTAGAGCAGCAATGAACACTTTTGGCAAATTTCATCATTGGAACAGTGAGGACCCATATTTAGTCAGATCACTTGTGTTTGCTTCCTTTCCTGAGGACGTTTTGGTGCCTCGTGATGTCGTTTTTAATGACTATGCTGCATGGGGTGGGGCAAGAGTGTCATGGACAGCTCCCATATACATCCTTGGTGCCAACTTTGCAGAGCAAATGCCGCATGATGAGGATTGGATGCCAATTAATGGAAATCCTCACCCACTTCCTGGGGTGCCCTTTCCTGATCTGCCTCAGTTTATCTTGCCTAATTACCCTGCCTTAGGTTGGAATGAGGTGCCACAACCTCCTCCAGAGCAACCTGACATGGGGGATAACAACTGGGGCAATGCAGTTTGGGGGGAAGATGAGCAAGTGCTGAATGATGTGGAAGTGGAACAAGAGTCCATGGTTCTTGATAACTCAGAAGATCATTCTTTGTCAGTGGAACAGCATATCCAGCCAAATTTTGTGCTTGTTGTTGATGTGGAGCAACCTGAGGTGCCAGAAGTTGGTCAGGAGCAACCAGTTGCTGTGGAAAACAATATTGCTCCTGTTTATAATCCTGATGATTGGGCCTTGGTGGTCTATCAGCCACCTACACCTCAACTTGAATCTACTGTGTTGGAGGTGGCCATAGCTGCTTCTCTTCCTTCTGCTGCAGATGTTGCTAAAGTTGTGTTTGGGCCTGAGTTGCCCCCTGAGATGACCTTCAGAAGGAACTTTGAGGCCATCTTGCAATCAGATATCTGCTATGAAATCCCTAAGCCAATTCAGGTGTTGCCTTTGCAGTCTGTTGTGCTATCTAAAAGAAGCTGGGACTTGGCCTTTGAGGTGCCCAGCCTGCCCTATTATAACACTGCTCTGGAGCACAGGCCCGTGGCTAGGGCTCTTTTTCCAGCTCAGCAGATTGAGTCATCTCCTATTGGTGAGGCAGAACAGTTTACTGATCCAACTGAACAACCTGAAGTTGAGCAGAGAAAGGTTAGAAGGCCCAGGAAAACCATGGCTCCCACTCCAGTTGTGGAAACTTCAGTAAGAAGGTGCACTCGAGGATCTCTGCAGATAGATGGCTTCAAACCAACTTTTAAAGGAGCTTCCAATGTGGGCAAGGAGGAGGAAGCCCAAGGCCAAGCCCTTCTCAGCTACAGTGTCACAGAACATGCAGGATGAGCCAGTTGAAGATCTTCCACCACCTACTCCTATATCCAAGCTGCAGCAGATTGGCAAGGAGTTGGGCATTGCTGATGATCTCATTACTTTGGAGCAGCTTATAGCTGATCCCTCTACTCCAACAACCAATACTGCAAATGTTTAGTTGTCAACTGGCTACTTGGGGTGGCAGGTGTTCTGTTTATCAGGGTTCTTGTCTTTTGCTTCTATCTGTAATTATCTAAATATATCATGCTGGACATGTGTGCTTGTTGAGGGTGGTGGCATTAGGTGTCACTAGAATATTCCAGCTGCACTTTTTGGTTTAAATGAGTAATGCTTGTAAGAACTGGAGTGTTTTGTGCTGGAATGTTAGGGGTTTAAATTCTGAAGCTAGGCAAAGAGCTGTCAGGCAGAAGTTGGAGGAAAGTCAATGTGTTGTTGCCTGCTTTCAAGAAACCAAATGTGATTCTTTTGACTTCAGATCTATTAGATCTTTTTGCCCTAAAAGATTTGATAGCTTTGCTTTTTCCCCTTCTGAGGGTGCTTCTGGGGGCATTTTGATAGTGTGGAATTCTTCTGTTTTCTGGGGCACTGTTGTTGAAATTCAGCAGTTTGTAGTTGTCATTCAATTTATCTCCAAGCAAAATAATGAGCATTGGTCTCTTGTTTCTGTGTATGGTCCATGCCAAGGGGAAGCGAGGGACAATTTTGTAAGCTGGTTATATAACTTGCAAATACCAATGGGTGACAACTGGCTCTTGGTGGGAGATTTTAACTTCATGAGATCCCTGGAGAATAGAAACTTACCTGGTGGTGATCTGAATGATATATTCATTTTTAATGAAATAATTGCACACCTTGGGCTGCTTGAGTTACCACTTAAAGGGAGATCTTATACATGGTCTAATATGCATGATAATCCTTTGCTAGAGCAGTTAGATTGGTTTTTTACTTCTGCTGATTGGATCTCTTCATATCCCATGACTGAAGTGTTACCACTGGCTAGAACTGCATCTGATCATGTGCCATGTGTGGTCACAATTAAGACATCTATTCCTAAATCTTCTATATTTAGGTTTGAGAATTACTGGGTTGAGCTTGAGGGGTTTATGGAGTGTGTTCAGCATGCTTGGCAGAAGCCATCCCACAAAACTCATATCACTGCCAGAATTCCTGACAAGTTTAAAACCTTGAGAGGGGCCCTTAAGAGGTGGCAGATGAGTTTCTCTAAGCTTAAAATGTTGATCTCAAGATGCAATGAGGTCATTTTGTGTCTTGATGGCCTTGAAGAGGTTAGACCTTTATATAGACCTGAATTTAATTTCAGGAAGGTGGTGAAATTGCATGTGGAAAACCTTTTGCATCTTCAATTTGTATACTGGAAGAAGAGGTGTACAATCAGGTATATTAAACTTGGTGGGGAGAATACCAAATTTTTTAATGCCATGTCCACTGAGAGGCATAGAAGAAATTCCATTGCTTCTCTGACAGATATTGATGGGACTATAGTATCTAGTCATTCTCAGATGGAGGGCATCATATGGAATTGTTTCAAAAATAGAATGGGAGTTTCTGCTGGTATAGTAATGGGTTTTGACCTGAATGCTTTGCTGAAGCCAATTGATGGCCTGGATTTCCTAACGGAACCATTTACAAGAGAGGAAATGGATGACACTGTCAAGCATATGCCCATTGACAAGGCCCCTGGCCCAGATGGTTTTAATGGGTTATTTTTCAAGAAATGTTGGCACATTATTTGTCAGGATTTTTATGAGCTGGCTGAAACTTTTCATAATGGCACTGCAAACTTGGAGAATATAAATGGTTCTTATATTACACTCATCCCCAAAAAATTGGCCCCTGAAAGTGTTGGTGATTATAGGCCAATTTCCTTGACTGGGATGGGGCTCAAATTTCTGTCCAAAATGGCTGCTAACAGGTTTCAGAGGATAATTATGAAATGTATACATAAGAATCAATATGGTTTTATTAAAAGCTGAACAATTCAGGACTGCATTGGTTGGTCACTTGAATATCTGCATCAATGTCAACAGTCAAAGAGACCTATTGTTATTCTTAAATTGGATTTTGAGAAAGCCTTTGATTCCATTGAGCATGAAGCTATTCTGCTAATTCTTAAGCATAAGGGATTTAATCAAAAATGGATTTCCTGGGTTAAGCAACTGCTAACAACTGGAACTTCTTCTGTACTCTTAAGTGGAGTACCTGGCAAACAGTTTCTTTGCAAAAAGGGAGTAAGGCAAGGAGACTGTCTTTCACCACCGCTTTTTGTGATTGCTGCTGACCTCTTGCAATAAGTAGTGAATGATATGTTCAAAAGGGGTATATTAAAGCTGCCAATCCCATGTCATGACCAGGACTATCCTATAATTCAGTATGTTGATGATACCCTAATCATCTTGCCAGTAGACAGAGCTCAACTTTTGGCTCTCAAGGACATGCTTCATGTGTTCTCCACCTCTACTGGACTAGTGGTGAACTACCACAAATCTTCCATGATACCTATTAATGTTGATGAGAACACTATCACTAGTTTAGCTGCTGCTTTTGGATGCCAGGTTGGCAAAATGCCCTTCACATATCTTGGACTACCTGTTGGTACTACCAGACCCAAAATGGTGGATTTCATGCCTCTTGTTGATTGCATGGAGAGAAGAATGATAGCTAGTTCTTCTTTCTTAAACCAGGGGGAAAGGCTTCAGTTCTTAAATTCTGCTCTGTCTTCCATGCCCATATTCTATCTTGGCAGCCTCCTTGCTCCTGCAGGGATTTTAAAGCAGTTGGAGAGAATACAAAGGCAATGCTTGTGGAGAAAACACAGAGATGAGCCCTCACCATCCTTGGCAGCATGGGATCTCATTTGTAGGCCCAAAAACAAAGGAGGGCTGGGAATCTTAAATCTGGGTATACAGAACATGGCTCTTTTGCTGAAACATTTGCAAAAATTCTTAAATAGGGTGGATTTGCCATGGGTCTCACTTATTTGGGATACATATTATCACTCTTCTGTACCACAGGGTACTGATAGTTGTGGATCTTTTTTGTGGAAGGATATATGTAAACTGCTGGATCATTTTAGGAGCACAACTTGGGTTCAGATCAACTCTGGGACTTCCGCTCTGTTTTGGTCTGGTAAGTGGAAGATTGATGAAACTGTGATCACCTTGCAAACCATATTCCCAAGGCTCTTTTCATATGTCAAGGATCCCTGTATTACAGTATCTGAGGCTTTCCAATCACAGAATTTTACATAGTTGTTTCACTTACCTTTATCCGCACAAGCTTATCAGGAGTATATGACTGTGCAAAATTTGATGGCCAATTGTAATAGGGAAGTAGAAGCAAATGACATTTGGTTCTGGCAAGGATCTAGTCAGCCTTTTAAGCCCAAGTTGTTCTACTCCTTCTTGCACTACCACATGTCTTTCAACCTTCTCCTTTTGTGGATTTGGAGATCTTCCTGCACAATGAAAATCAAGGTGTTTGCTTGGATGTTAATCATGGATAGACTAAACACCAAAGACATGGTTGAAAGAAGGCACTGGCATTTGGAGGATGGGGTGAATTGTGTTCTCTGTCCATTGGTGACATGTGAGACCAGAAACCATTTATTCTTTGAATGTCATTTCAGTGTCAGAATATGGAATTACCTTCAAATTACATGGCCACCTGGAGAGGATATGTCCACAATTGTCATGCAAGCTAAGCAAGATTTTGCTAAGTCTTTTTTCACTGAGGTTGTCTTTGTTGCCTGTTGGAATATTTGGATAATGAGAAATGCTAGAGTTTTTAGGCATGAGAGACAAAGCTTTCATAGATGGAGAAGTGCCTTCATCCATGATATTTCACTCATGCAGCATAGAGTCAAGCAAAGATACAAGGAGGAGCTTCTTAGATGGATTTCTTTCTTGCCTCCTTGAGGTTATTTTTTCTAATCTCTTAGTGTAGTTTAATTCCTCCTTTTGTATAGACTAGATTACCTCTTGTAATCCATGTACTTTCATATGCTCTTTATTAATAAACTCTTAATGATGTGGGGTTTTTTCCCTACAATCACCAGTCAAAAAAATACATAAGAGAGACTTTCCAGAACGTTCCAGACTCCGAAAAGGCATAGGTACGTGGTACGGTAAGTAAACCAACTCCAAAACAACTCTAATGGCAATATTTATCAGTTTTGGATTATTTAAGAATTTTAGGAAGAAAGAAGTAGTCTGAAAGGGACATGAGGCTCCCACGAGAGAGGAGGCCGCGTCCCCCCTGTAGGGCGCGCCCCCTGTCTCGTGGGCACCTCGTGTGCCTCCCGGACTCCGTTTTCTTGTATGTTACGTATTTTGGTCGATACAAATTCATTATATATACTCCCGAAGGTTTTGACCATCGTATCACGCAAATATCCTCTGTTTTCGTTTCGAGCTGTCCTTGTTGCAGAATAAAGCAAGATGTCTTCTCAGGAGTCAGTTGGGGAGAGTCGGGTGTCTCACCCAACGCCAGGTCCCAGAGCAAATAGTGATGCCCATCACTTTGGACCATCAACAGAGGATGAGATGGACGCTGATTTGAAAAGAAGAGATGCCATGGAGGAGGATCAAGAAGTTACCTCTCGTCTTCGAGCGGAATTCACTATGGGGGAACTCCCTAGCCTAGCTGTCCCTACTTCGGTCACTCCTTCCAACTCTAGATTTCTTTCTTATGAAAATATGAAAAAGAGTTTCACTTGTTCTCGAGAAGCTATGCAACATCCTTGGGTAAAAGGAGCTTTTTCCGTTACGGGAAAGCTCCGTAAAGAAAATATGGACCTCAAATAACAAGTCAATAAGCTCTAGGAGGAGAACCGTATCCTGAAGGGCATCATAGCCAAGAAGATCATCACACCAACCGTGAAGAAGGAGAAATGATCATATGGGTATGGGCACTACCCTTAGCAACTGCCAAGCTTGGGGGAGGTGCCCCCGTATCGTATCACCATCACACTCTTATCTTTACCGCTTTACTTAGTTCGATCCTTTTAGTAGTATCTTGATCTATTAGTTTGAAGTTTTGATATCAAGTAGTTTTGAGTTTTGCATTGTGATCTCTTTATGTAATCGAGTCCGTGTGCTATCTATAATAAAGATTAGTGTTGAGTCAAGGGCTTTGCTATGTTGCCAAGATCTTAAGAAAGTAGAAAGAACAAAAGAGTTCATATTGATCTTATGGATAGTGATAACTTCACACATAGAAGGTATGAGGCATAAAAATTGTTGAGAGTTGATGAACGTAGCCTTGTTCATCGTTGCAATTAATAGGAAGTGATAAGGAAGGAGGGGTCCACATATAAATGTATTATATTGGACATCTTTTATGATTGTGAAGCACTCATTAAGTATGACATGCTAAATGAGTTGATGTTGGACAAGGAAGACAACGTAATGGTTTATGTTTTCTGACATCTCAGTTAAAGTATATTGTCATTGACCTTCCAAACATGTTGAACTTGCCTTTCCTCCTCTTGCTAGCCAAAATTCTTGCACCAAGTAGAGATACTACTTGTGCTTCCAAGTATCCTTAAACCCAGTTTTGCCATGAGAGTCCACTATACCTACCTATGGATTGAGTAAGATCCTTCAAGTAAGTTGTCATCGGTGCAAGCAATAAAAAATTGTTCTCTAAATATGTATGACTTATTAGTGCAGAGAAAATAAGATTTGTACGAACTTGTTGTGGAAGTAATAAAAGCAACGGACTGCATAATAAAGGTCCACATACAAGGGGCAATATAAAGTGACGTTCTTTTGCACTAAGACTTTATGCATCAACCCTAAACGCGCATGACAACCTCTGCTTCCCTCTGCGAAGGGCCTATCTTTTACTTTATGTTTTACTTTATGCTTGAGTCAAGGTGATGCTCACCTTTCCCTTTTTCATTTTATCCTTTGGCAAGCTCCTCGTGTTTGAAAGATCATGATACATATGTGATGACCCACAAGTATAGGGGATCTATCGTAGTCCTTTCGATAAGTAAGAGTGTCGAACCCAACGAGGAGCAGAAGGAAATGATAAGCGGTTTTCAACAAGGTATTCTCTGCAAGTACTGAAATAAGTGGTAACAGATAGTTTTGTGATAGGATAAATTGTAACGAGCAACAAGTAACAAAAGTAAATAAAGTGCAGCAAGATGGCCCAATCCTTTTTGTAGCAAAGGACAAGCCTGGACAAACTCTTATAATAGAAAAGGCGCTCCCGAGGACACATGGGAATATCGTCAAGCTAGTTTTCATCACGCTCATATGATTCGCGTTCGGTGCTTTGATAATTTGATATGTGGGTGGACCGGTGCTCGGGTGCTGTTCTTACTTGAACAAGCATCCCACTTATGATTAACCTCTATTGCAAGCATCCGCAACTACAACAAAAGTATTAAGGTAAACCTAACCATAGCATGAAACATATGGATCCAAATCAGCCCCTTACGAAGCAACGCATAAACTAGGGTTTAAGCTTCTGTCACTCTAGCAACCCATCATCTACGTATTACTTCCCAATGCCTTCCTCTAGGCCCAAATAATGGTGAAGTGTTATGTAGTCGACGTTCACATAACACCACTAGAGGCTAGACAACATACATCTTATCAAAATATCGAACGAATACCAAATTCACATGACTAATAATAGCAAGACTTCTCCCTTGTCCTCAGGAACAAACGTAACTAATCACAAAGCATATTCATGTTCATAATCAGAGGGGTAATAATGTGCATAAAGGATCTGAACATATGATCTTCCACCTAATAAACCAACTTGCATCAACTACAAGGAGTAATCAACACTATTAGCAACCTACTAGCACCAATCCCGTACTTGGAGACAAGAATTGGATAGAAGAGATGAACTAGGGTTTGGAGATGAGATGGTGCTGGTGAAGATGTTGATGGAGATTGCCCTCTCCCGATGAGAGGAGCGTTGGTGATGACGATGGTGATGATTTCCCCCTCCCGGAGGGAAGTGTCCCCGGCAGAACAGCTCTGCCGGAGCCCTAGATTGGTTCCGTCAAGGTTCCGCCTCGTGGCGGCGGAGTCTCGTCCCGAAAGGTTGCCTTATATTTTTTTCTCATCAAAAGACTTCATATAGGAGAAGATGGGCGTGGGAGAGCCACCAGGGGGCCCACAAGGTAGGGGGGCGCGCCCAGGGGGGAGGGCGTGCCCCCACCCTCGTGAGCAGGGTGTGGGCCCCCTGGCCTTCATGTTTGGCGACGATTTTTCTTTATTTAATTTAAGGTATTCCGTGGAGTTTCAGGACTTTTGGAGTTGCACAGAATAGGCCTTCAATATTTGCTCCTTTGCCAGCCCAGAATTCCAGCTGCCGACATTCTCCCTCTTCATGTAAACCTTGTAAAATAAGAGAGAATAGCCATAATTATTGTGACATAACGTGAAATAACAGCCCATAATGCAATAAATATTGTCATAAAAGCATGATGCAAAATGGACGTATCAACTCCCCCAAGCTTAGACCTTGCTTGTCTCAAGCGAAAAGCCGATAACAATAAATATGTCCTCATGTTTAGAGGTAGAGGTGTCAATAAAAATAAAATACGGTCATGAAGGCATCATGATTATTTCATAACAGCAACATATATAGATTTTGTCATATGATTACTCATGTTCAAGTGATGATCTTTTCACAAAGCCAAAGCATGAATCAGAAACCTTATTGAGCACCAACAAATTATAACCTCAGTCATTGAAGCAATTGCAATTTATCATAACATCGGAAAGAGTCTATGTCAGAGCTTAAAAGCAAGTCCACATACTCAACTATCACTTAGTCCTTCATAATTGCTAACACTCACGCAATACTTGTGGTTACGGAGTATTAGTCGGACACAGAGAAAGATAGGGGCTTATAGTTTTGCCCCACAACCTTTTACCTCAAGGGTAATGTCAACAATAATAATTCATGCTCCCCTACATCCAATTAGATATATATATCATGTTCTTTCCAACATGCTGAGCTTGCCAAAGGATAAAATAAAAAGGGAAAGGTGAAGATCACCGTGACTCTTGCATAAGGTAGAGGATAATAATAAAAGATGGTCCCTTCGCAAAGGGAAGCAGAGGTTGTCATGCGCGTTTAGGGTTGATGCACAAAATCTTAATGCAAAAGAACATCACTTTATATTGCCCCTTGTATGTGGACCTTTATTATGCAGTCCGTCACTTTTATTGCGTCCACAACAAGTTCGTACAAAGCTTTTTTTCTCTACACTAATAAGTCATGCATATTTAGAGAGCAATTTTTATTGTTTGCACCGATGACAACTTACTTGAAGGATCTTACTCAATCCATAGGTAGGTATGGTGGACTCTCGTGGCAAAACTGGTTTAAGGGTATTTGGAAGCACAAGTAGTATTTCTACTTGGTGCTAAGAATTTGGCTAGCATGAGGGGGAAAGGCAAGCTCAACACGGTAGAGGATACATGACAACATACTTTATCTCAGATGTAAGAAAACATAACTCATTATGTTGTCTTCCTTGTCCAACCTCAACTCTTTAGCATGTCATATTTTAATGAGTGCTCCCAATCATAAAAGATGTCAATGATAATATATCTATATGTGAAACCTCTCTTTCCTTATTACTTCCTATTAATTGCAACGATGACCAAAGCTATATTTGCCAACTCCCAACAACTTTTAATCATCATACTCTTTCTATGTGGAGTCATTACTTTCACTAAGATCAATATGAACTCTTTGATTCTTTTTATTCTTTTTCTTCTAATCACCCAAGATCATGGCAAAAAACTCAAGCCCTTGACTCAACACTAATCTTTATTATATAGCTCACGTACTCGATTACAAAGAAGGATCATAAAGCAAAACTCAAAACTAGATCATGCCATGACTTTATTTTACTAAATCAAGATACTACTAATAGGATCAAACTAAGAAAAACGGTAAAGATAGGAGTTGTGATGGTGATACGATACCAGGGCATCTCCCCCAAGCTTGGTAGTTGTCAAGGGGAGTGCCCATACCCATGTGATTATGTCTCCTTCTTTGTTGTTGGCGTAATATTCTTGGCGATGATTCCCCTCAAAATACGGTTCTCCTCCTCGTGCTTATTGACTTGCTGCTTGAGGTCCATTATTTCCTTGCGAAGCTTTCCTATAACGGCTAAAGCTCCTTGCACCCAAGGGTGTTGCATAGCTGCGGGATAACAAGAGACACTCCTCCTCATATTTTCATAGGAAAGGAATTTAAGATTGGAAGGGATAACCGAGTTTTGGATAGCTGAGCTCTGTAGTTCCCCCATCGTAAACCCAGCTCGGAGGCGAGAGGTGACTTCTTGATCTTCCATGGCATCTACTCTCATCAGGGCAGCCTCCATCTCTTCCTCTGTTGTCGGCCCAAAGTGGTCAGCATCGCTGTTTGCCCTTGGTTCCGGTGTCGGGTTAAATACCCGACTCTCCCCGACTGACTCTTGAGAAGACATCTTGCTCCAATCTGCAGCAACAACATCTTGAAACAAAAACAAAGGATATTTGCATGATACGGGAGTCAAAACCTTCGGGAGAATATATAATGAATTTTTGCCGACCAAAATACGTATCGTGCAAGGAAACGGAGTCTGGAGGGCACACGAGGTGCTCCCCGGACTGCTACTTATTTTTCTATTTTTCTAAATATTCCAAAACAGAGAAATATTGCCTTAAAATTTGTTTTGGAGTTGGTTTACTTACCGTACCACACACCTATTCCTTTTCGGAGTCTGGAATGTTCTGGAAAGTGTCCCTTATGTATTCCTCCGGGGTTACGGTTTCAATAATATTAGTTTCAACATTTATAGGATTACCTGAGATATAGTGTTTGATCCTTTGACCGTTTACCACCTTCGGATTTGTGCCTTCAAAGTTGTTAATTTTTATGGCACCAGAACGATAAACCTCCTCGATAATGTAAGGACCTTCCCATTTGGAGTGAAGTTTTCCTGCAAAAAATCTTAAACGAGAGTTGTATAGCAATACATAATCACCTACATTAAACTCACGCTTTTGTATCCTTTTGTCATGCCATCTTTTAACCTTTTCTTTAAACAACTTGGCATTTTCATAAGCTTGGGTTCTCCATTCATAAAGTGAGCTAATATCAAATAACCTCTTCTCACCGGCAAGTTTGAAATCATAGTTGAGCTCTTTATAGCCCAGTATGCCTTATGTTCTAGTTCAAGAGGTAAGTGACAAGCTTTTCCATAAACCACTTTATACGGAGACATACCCATAGGATTTTTATATGCAGTTCTATAGGCCCATAATGCATCATCAAGTTTCTTGGACCAATTATTTCTAGACCTATTGACAGTCTTTTGCAAAATTAATTTGAGCTCTCTATTCTTCAATTCTACCTGACCACTAGACTGCGGGTGATATGGAGATGCAATTCTATGATTAACGTCATATTTAGCAAGCATCTTACGGAAAGCACCATGAATAAAGTGTGAACCACCATCAGTCATTAAATATCTAGCGACTCCAAACCTCGGAAAAATAACTTCCTTAAGCATTTTAATAGAAGTGTTATGATCAGCACTACTAGTTGGAATAGCTTCTACCCACTTAGTAACGTAATGAACAGCAACTAAAATATGAGTATATACATTAGAGGCAGGAAAAGGTCCCATATAATCAAAGCCCCAAACATCAAATGGTTCAATAACAAGTGAATAATTCATAGGCATTTCTTGACGTCTACTAATATTACCAATTCTTTGACATTCATCGCACGACAAAACAAACTTACGGGCATCCTTGAAGAGAGTAGGTCAATAAAAACCGGATTGCAATACCTTATGTGCAGTTCTATCTCCAGCGTGGTGTCCTCCATAAGCTTCGGAGTGACACTTGTGTAGGATCTGTTCCTGTTCATGCTCAGGTACACAACGTCTAATAACACCATCTACTCCTTCTTTATAAAGATGTGGGTCATCCCAAAAGTAATGTTGCAAGTCATAGAAAAACTTTTTCTTTTGTTGGTATGTGAATCTAGGTGGTATAAATTTAGCAACAATATAATTAGCATAATCAGCATACCATGGAGTGCTATGGGAAGTACTTATGACATTTAATTGTTCATCAGGAAAGCTATCATCAATTGGTAGTGGGTCATCAAGAACATTCTCTAACCTAGACAAGTTGTCTGCAATGGGGTTCTCAGCTCCTTTTCTATCAACAATATGTAAAGCAAATTCTTGCAGCAGGAGAACCCATCTAATAAGTCTAGGTTTTGCATCTTTCTTTTCCATAAGATATTTAATAGCAGCATGATCTGTGTGAATAGTTACTTTAGAATCAACAATATAGGGTCTGAATTTATCACAAGCAAATACAACTGCTAAAAGTTCCTTTTCGGTAGTAGCATAATTTCTTTGAGCATTGTCTAGAGTCTTACTAGCATAATGGATAACATTTAATTTCTTATCAACTCTTTGCCCTAGAACATCACCTACAGCATAATCACTAGCATCACACATAATTTCAAAGGGTAAATTCCAATCAGGTGGCTGAACAACAGGTGCAGAGACTAATGCTTTCTTAAGTATTTCAAATGCTTCTACACAATCATCATCAAAGACAAATGGTACATCTTTTTGTAATAAATTAGTCAGAGGATGAGAGATTTTTGAGAAGTCCTTAATAAACCTCCTGTAAAATCCGGCATGACCAAGGAAACTTCTTATACCTTTGATGTCCTTGGAACATGGCATCTTTTCAATAGCATCAACCTTGGCTTTATCAACTTCAATACCTCTTTCAGAAACTTTGTGCCCCAAGACAATACCTTCATTAACCATAAAGTGGCACTTTTCCCAATTCAAGACAAGATTAGTTTCTTCACATCTCTGCAAAACTCAAGCAAGATTGCTCAAGCAATCATCAAAAGAGGAACCATAGACGGAAAAGTCGTCCATGAAAACCTCACAAATTTTCTCGCAAAAGTCAGAGAATATAGCTATCATGCATCTTTGAAAGGTAGCAGGTGCATTACATAAACCAAAAGGCATACGTCTATAAGCAAAAGTACCAAAAGGGCATGTAAAAGTAGTCTTATTGATCTTTAACCGACACAAGTATTTGAGAAAAACCGGAATAACCATCTAGAAAGCAATAATGTGTATGTTTGCATAATCTTTCTAGCATTTGATCAATAAAAGGTAAGGGGTAATGATCTTTTTTAGTAGCCTTATTTAATTTACGGAAATCAATTACCATCCTATAACATGTGATAATTCTTTGCGGAATCAATTCATCTTTGTCATTGGAGACAATAGTAATACCTCCCTTCTTAGGGACACAATGGACAGGACTTACCCACTAACTATCAGCAACGGGATAAATTATACCTGCCTCCAGAAGCTTGAGTATTTCCTTTCTTACCACTTCTTTCATTTTAGGATTCAAACGTCGTTGAGGATCACAAACTGGTTTGGCATCAGCTTCCAAATTTATTTTATGTTGACATAGAGTGGGACTGATGCCCTTAAGATCATCCAGAGTATATCCAATAGCGGCACGGTGCTTCTTTAGAGTTTTCAATAATCTTTCTTCTTCATGCTCTGAAAGGTTAGTGCTAATAATGACAGGATATATTTTCTTTTCATCAAGATAGGCATATTTAAGATTATCAGGCAACGGTTTAAGCTCAAACACGAGATCACCCTTGGGTGGAGGAGGATCCCCTAGGATTTCAATAGGCAAATTGTGTTGTAGAATAGGTTCCTGTTTAAAGAATACTTCATCTATTTCCCTTCTTTTATTCATGAACATATCATTTTCATGATGTAGCAAATAGTGTTCTAAAGGATCACTAGGAGGTACGGCAATAGAAGCAAGACCAATAATTTCGTCCTTACTAGGCAATTCTTCCTCACGATGTTGTTTACTAAATTTAGAGAAATGAAACTCATGAACCATATCATCCAAGTCAACAGTAACAACATTCTTTTTGCAGTCTATCTTAGCATTAACAGTATTCAAGAAGGGTCTACCAAATATAATGGGACAAAAGCTATCTTGTGGAGAACTAAGAACAAGAAAATCAGCGGGATATTTGTTTTTTCCACACAATACTTCAACATCTCTAACAATTCCCACTGCAGATATAGTATCTCTATTGGCAAGTTTAATTGTAACATCAATATCTTCTAACTCAGCAGGTGCAATACCATGCATAATTTCTTTGTATAAGTCAATGGATATAACACTAGCACTAGCACCCATATCGCACAAGCCATGATAACAATGATCTCCTATTTTAACAGAAATAACAGGCACGCCTACCACAGGTCTATGTTTATCTCTATCACAAGGTTTAGCAATTCTGGCAGTTTCACCACAGAATTGAATAACATTCCCATCAATATTATCAGACAAGAGATCTTTAACAATAGCAATATTAGGTTCTACTTTGACTTGCTCAGGAGGTGTATAAGTTCTAGTATTGCTTTTATGAACAACAGTTGAAGCTTTGGCATGATCCTTCATTCTAACAGGGAAAGGTGGTTTCTCAACATAAGAAGTGGGAACAATAGGATCATTATAAGTGACAATCTTTTCTTCAACTTTAATAGGTGCAGCTACTTTTACTTCTATGGGAGGATGATATTTAAACCACTTCTCCTTGGGGAGATCAACATAAGTAGCAAAAGATTCACAGAAAGAAGCTACTATCTCAGAGTCAAGTCCATATTTAGTGCTAAACTTACAGAAAATATCAGTATCCATAAAAGATTTAACACAATCAAACTTAGGTGTCATACCTGACTCCTTACCTTCGTCGAGGTCCCAATCTTCATAGTTGCGTTTAATTCTATCCAATAAATTCCATCTAAATTCAATAGTCTTCATCATAAAAGAGCTAGCACAAGAAGTATCGAGCATGGTGCGATTGTTATTAGAAAGCCGAGCATAAAAACTTTGCATAATCACTTCTCTTGCGAGCTCATGATTGGGGCATGAATATAACATTGATTTAAGCATCCCCCAAGCTTGAGCGATGCTTTCTCCTTCGCGAGGCCAAAAATTATATATATAATTGCGATCACAATGAACAAGATGCATAGGGTAATGCTTTTGATGAAATTCCAGTTTCAATCTTTTATAGTTCCATGATCTCATATCATCACATAGCATGTACCATGTCAATGTGTCTCCCTTTAAAGATAAAGGGAAGGCCTTCTTTTTAACAACATCATCGGGTATACCTGCAAGCTTAAATAGTCCACAAACATCATCCACATAGCGTAGATGTTCATCGGGATGCTTTGTTCCATCTCCTATAAAAGTGTTAGCTAGCAGTTTTTCCATCATACCCGAAGGAATCTCAAAAGGAGTTTCATTTTCAATAGGTTCAGTAGGTTGAGTAGGTTGAGGAGCAACTCTTTGCTCTACTGGACGGGGTGAAGATACCCCGAACAAGCCCCTCAGACAATTACTTTCCATAGTAACAAGTGACAGAAAATTTCAGCACACTAAATAAATTTTCCTTACCAAATTCCACCTACCAAAGGCGCTTCACTCCCCGGCAACGTCGCCAGAAAAGAGTCCTGATGACCCACAAGTATAGTGGATCTATCGTAGTCCTTTTGATAAGTAAGAGTGTCGAACCCAACGAGGAGCGGAAGGAAATGATAAGCGGTTTTCAGCGAGGTATTCTCTACAAGTACTGAAATAAGTGGTAACAGATAGTTGTGTGATAGGATAAATTGTAACAAGCAACAAGTAACAAAAGTAAATAAAGTGCAGCAAGATGGCCCAATCCTTTTTGTAGCAAAGGACAAGCCTGGACAAACTCTTATAATAGAAAAAGCGCTCCCGAGGACACATGGGAATATCGTCAAGCTAGTTTTGATCACGCTCATATGATTCGCGTTCGGTACTTTGATAATTTGATATGTGGCTGGACCGGTGCTTGGGTGCTGTTCTTACTTGAACAAGCATCCCACTTATGATTAACCTCTATTGCAAGCATCCGCAACTACAACAAAAGTATTAAGGTAAACCTAACCATAGCATGAAACATATGGATCCAAATCAGCCCCTTACGAAGCAATGCATAAACTAGGGTTTAAGCTTCTGTCACTCTAGCAACCCATCATCTACTTATTACTTCCCAATGCCTTCCTCTAGGCCCAAATAATGGTGAAGTGTTATGTAGTCGACGTTCACATAACACCACTAGAGGCTAGACAACATACATCTTATCAAAATATCGAACGAATACCAAATTCACATGACTAATAATAGCAAGACTTCTCCCTTGTCCTCAGGAACAAACGTAACTACTCACAAAGCATATTCATGTTCATAATCAGAGGGGTAATAATGTACATAAAGGATCTGAACATATGATCTTCCACCAAATAAACCAACTAGCATCAACTACAAGGAGTAATCAACACTACTAGCAACCTACTAGCACCAATCCCGGACTTGGAGACAAGAATTGGATAGAAGAGATGAACTAGGGTTTGGAGATGAGATGGTGCTGGTAAAGATGTTGATGGAGATTGCCCTCTCCCGATGAGAGGAGCGTTGGTGATGACGATGGTGATGATTTCCCCCTCCCGGAGGGAAGTGTCCCCGGCAGAACAGCTCTGCCGGTGCCCTAGATTGGTTCCGCCTCGTGGCGGCGGAGTCTCGTCCCAAAAGGTTGCCTTCTATTTTCTTCTCATTGAAAGAATTCATATAGGAGAATATGGGCGTCGGAGAGCAACCAGGGGGCCCACGAGGTAGGGGGCGCGCCCAGGGGGGAGGGCGCGCCCCCGACCCTCGTGAGCAGGGTGTGGGCCCCTTGGCCTCCATCTTTGGCGACAATTTTTCTTTATTTAATTTAAGGTATTCCATGGAGTTTCAGGACTTTTGGAGTTGCGCAGAATAGGCCTTCAATATTTGCTCCTTTTCCAGCCCAGAATTCCAACTGCCGGCATTCTCCCTCTTCATGTAAACCTTGTAAAATAAGAGAGAATAGCCATAAGTATTGTGACATAACGTGAAATAACAGCCCATAATGCAATAAATATCTATTTATAAATAAAAAGTACTTGATGGGTTAACCAGAAAAAAGAAAAATAGGCTAGAAATTACCACAAAAATTAGAAACATCCGTCCGTCAATTTAATAGATCAACTTTTTATAGCCATTAGATAAGATTTTAAGTCAACAAATTACCCACCAATGCCATTATAATTATAATTAAAGAAAATGTTTCGTTACTTGCAGGAAAATTAGGATGTGGACTGCATCAATAAAAAAAGATGTGGGCTGCTCCTATTTAAAGAAAAAGGACATGCAATGCTCAGTTTAAAAAAAGTACGTGTGCTGATGCATAAAGGGACATGAGCTGCTTAGTTCAAGAAAAAAGTATGTGCGCATAGCTTGCTAGATGCATGCATGCATTTAGGTGGAACGAAAAACGTCCATGTGCATGTGCCTGCATGGCCTGCCAATAGAAGGTGTTCACACAAGCCCTTCATATATGCGTGTCACTGGAGATGTCGTGGGAAACGAACACCTATGGGGCAGGGCCCCTTTCGGTCCGGCAAGGGAGCGGGGATCGCACGAAGAGCGGATCGAGGCGAGGCACGCGGGCGATTTTACCCAGCTTCGGAGCTCTCCAGAGAGATAATACTCCTACTGCTGCTTTGTGGTTGTATTACGTGATTGCTTGAGAGCGTGGGAGTGTTCTCGTTTCGAATGAGTCGAACCCCCTCTATGTTGCGCATGGGCCTCCTTTTATAGGCTAAAGGGGTCACCGACAGGTGGCAACGCATGCAGGGGTAAAAGTGTAAAAAGAGCTACGGTTGGTACAGCTACCTCTACAGTGCCTTCTACCTAACTCTGACGGCAGGGGACAAGAGCATTTAATGCCCGTCCGCGTCGCCCAAACAGTGCAGAAAAGCGACCGTTAGGGCCGCCACCGCTTGCCACGATGGCCATCTCGTCATCTCCGCTCGCCACCTCGCACTGCTTGGCAGCACAGCTTCTCGCCACGTGCGCCTGGAACGATCTCAGGGCAACACGTCGACGGACGCGCTGGAGCGTAGATACAGAGAGGTGGTTTGCCGCGGCAAGCGCTTGCCGCGGCTGTTGTCTTGTCGCGCCCGGAAGCTTGTCGCTCACCGGGTCTTGCCGGGACGCGCGGCGCGTCGCGGTAAGTTCCATGAAATGCTTTGGTTGGCCTTCCCGGCAAGCTCCTCTTGCCGGGGCCTTGATCTTCCCGGCAAGCTCCTCTTGCCGGGGCCTTGTCTTCTCAGTTAAAACACTTTGTTCTTGAATGGCTCCAATAGGAACTATGGAGCGTCTTGGCGATCACCCGGCAAGCCTTGCCGCGGGGTGCTGCTACTGCCCGTGCACAAGTTCGGGATACTAAGGTACCCCCTACTTTAGTACACCGACAGGAGCCCCCGGGCCTGGGCCACACACGGTGCCGAGCGCTGTTGGGCCAGGCCCAAAACAGGGCACGGGCACGCGCGGCCTGGGTCCATACCGTATCTGACTCCGTATCCACCGCGCCCTCCCGTAACGGCACGCGTCAAATGCGGCGTCGTGGGAGAGGTCGTGGGTGATTCTTTATTCGGGAAAAGCGTAACGTTCGCCTCCTCCTCTTTATAAGCAGGGGAAACAGGGGCAGTTCCCCCACCTTCGCCATTTGCGGTTCCAATCTCAAAAATCTCCGCCGCCCCCTTCGCTTCCAAAGCCGAAAGAGAGCAGCGCTCCACCCCCCATCGCCGCCGTCGCCGCCAGCGCCCTCGACCTCCCCCACCGCCTCCACCATGGCTCCAAAGACCGGGAAGGGCGCGAAGTCGGCCGAGGCGCTGCGGCTTGAGGCGCTGCGGAGGGAGCGGGCAACTTTTCCCCCCGAGCTCTCCGCGAAGGAGCTGAGGGAGTGGTTCTATCTCTTCTAGTCGACGGAGACGCGAGCGCATCCGCGCACCAAGGTACTCTCCGCCGAAGCTTCCACTTCGAAACGGGCTCCAAACGGATACCCCTTCTTCGCACTGTTCTTCTATTGCGGGCTCTGCCCGCCTTTCTCCGAGTTCTTTTGTGACATCATGAACACCTACGGGTTCCATCTCCTTGACTTCACCCCCAATGTTGTCCTGACCATGGCGGTTTTCGCACATCTCTGCGAGAACTTTGTCGGAATCCACCCAAACGTAGCCCTCTTCCGCCACTACTTCATGCCCCGGGTCGAGAGAGGAGAGCCCTTAGCTGGCGGGATCGCCTGGATCTCGAGAGCCGGCAAGAAGGAGACGTATCTAGAGGGGGAGCTCCGCAACAAATGGGATGAGTGGAGAGCGGAATGGTGTTGGATTGTTGAGGAGCACCCGCAGTCGTTCACTGCCCTGCGCCAAACTCCAGTAGTGCGCGGCAACGATTGGAGCGCCCTGGCAGCGGACGATGCTAGACTGAAGATCGCCACCACCCGGATCTTGCGGCTCAGGCTTGCCGGGCTCACTGTAGGTGCTGTTGGCGCGGACTTTCTTCACCGCCGCATCGCCCCTCTGCAGGAGAGGGGGAGACCCGCCTGGCTGTTCGGGGGTCCGGCGGACATCATGAGGATGCGCCCTGGCCTCAACTTCAATTTCACTGTCTTGGAGTTGGATGGGATTCTCAAGGAGCTATTTAAGCACGACCCCAACCATCCCGAGTGGTTCAGGCTGCCGCAGGGCGTCGTCCCGTTGTGTAACAATTCTTCGCTCGATCGCATCCGCGCAATGATGCCGAAGTGCGACTCGCATGGAATTATTCCAACTTGGCAGGAGCCCGCCGACGACGTCGTGCAGCAGTTCTTCGATGGCTTGGCGGAGGTGGCGGTCCGCGCCGACGAACAGAGGCTCCTCACTCGCGACACCACCGAGGATGAGATGCGGCGCATCGCTACCAGGGCGGAAGAGGCGGCGGCAGCTGCCGCCGCGGGCGAGTTTGGTTTTACTATGGAGGAGGCAGAGGCAGCCGAGGCGGCAAGCCTTGCCGATTGAGACGAGCTTGTCGGGGAGATCGCCGGCGAGGGAGAGCCCGAAGCTGGGTCGGGCGAGCCCGCTGAAGGTGCTAGTGGCCAGCCATCTTCAAGCAACTTGCCCCAAGCGGAGCTCCCAGCGCAGCCCCCAGCTCCACCGAGAAGGTGCCTCCGCGGGACCGGAGATATAGCAGGGCGGCAGACGGGTCAACAGCCGCCGCGCCGCGGGACACGCTCCACCGCGACAAGCACTGTTGCCGCGGGAGCGTCTCACGCCGCTGCAGCAACTGGAGCGGGGTCCCCTCGGGCCGCCGCTTTTGATCCTGCCACAGCTCCCGCCAAGCGTCCAAGGGAGCCTACTCCTCCGCCTCGTCGCGCCGAAGGAGGACCGGACTTCGACCTCTCCGCGCTCAGCTCCGACGAGGAGGAAGAAGAGGAGTAAGCTTCTTCTGTTGTGTTTGTATTTCTTCAATTTCTTGCTGTTTCTTGTCTTGCATCTGATCTGCTTTCTTCTGAATCTTGTTTCTTTTCAGGACTCTGGCCCAGAGGGCGGCGAAGAGAGCCAAGGTCCCCATGGTCGTCATCGAGGATGATCCCGCTGTTGCAACAAAGGGCGCGTCCGAGACTACCTTGTCGGACCCGGCAACCACTCCTCGAAGCAGCCCCTAGCGCAGCCCCCAGCGTAAGTATATAGTTTTACTTCCCGCTGTTGGGCGCGCATGGGTGTTTTTCTATTTTGTTGACATCTTGATTGTTGGTTTGCTTGTGTAGGAGCAGAACAGCCTCACCAAGAGCCTCCTGAAGCCGCCCATGAGGTGCTATCTGCTTCAACTATGCCGCCAAGGGAGGATTCCCCGGCAAGGGAGCGTTCTCCGGCAAGGGAGAAGTCCCCAGCAAGGGAGGAGTCTCCGGCAAGGGGCAGCACCAGCGACCCCTCGGTGGTGGAGCCTATGACCATGGATCCCAGTACTGGTAATCTCCCTTGCTTGAAATTTCCCTTGGGTTCTTCTTCTGATTGTTTTTTTGGATATTTGCTTGATTCTTCTCCCTCTTCCCTCTGCCAAATCCACCTTCCGCGGGGCCGATGGAGACCGAGGCCACCGGCGAGGAGAACGTGCGCGGCAACACTGACGATGCCGCCGCCACCGAAGAAGAGGCCGGCGCTGATGATCCCGCCGATGAAGAGGCCGCCAAGGCTGCTGGCGCAGGAGCTGGCGAGGGGTCCGGCGATCGCATCGACGACCCTGGGGCCGCAGGAGCGCAAGGCGCTACACCGACCGCCGATCCCTCCGCCGCTGACGCAGCGCCAGGCTCCGAGGAGCCCCAGCCCGGCGCCTACTTGAAGGCCGGTGATGGTATCTTCATCAAGCTTCCCTGGGCGTCAAGCTCCAGGGCGCCGGTCGAAGGAGAAGCCTTTGACGGAGAAGTGCTCGCCTCCGCTGGGTTGACACTTGTCGACGCGCCAAGCAGCAACGGTGGCGAGCCTGAGGAGGAACAGCTGCTGCGGAAGCTGCTGTCACTATAACGCGCCCGACAAGCCAAACTGGAGTCTCGGGAAGCGCTTGTCACGCGGGCAGGAGTAGATATTGAGAAGCATGCGGAGGATCTCCAGAGTCACAACCAAGAGGCCCTCCGGTCCATTGCAGAGGAGAGGGTGCAGCTTGTCGAGGCGCGGAAGGCCTTCCTTCTCGAGAAGGCAGAAGCCGAAGAGCAACAGCGGCTTGCTGCCGAGGAGCAGTCCGTGCGGGAAGGCGAGTTGACGCAGAGGAAGGTCAATCTGGACAGCTATGAGGAGGAGCTTTCCGCGCGCGAGGAGACACTTGGCGGGGCCCTCAAGGAAGCGAAGGATGCTGCTGCAGCTGCCGAGGCCGCCAAGAAGGAGCTGGAGGTGAAAGTGGTGCAGCTAGAGGCCGATCTGAAGGCAAGGAATGAAGATCTTGCCGCGCTCCAACGCGAGCGCGAGAAGGACGCCCTTGCCCACGGCGAGCTGCAAGGTCGCCTCCTCGAGAGGGGCAAAGAGCTGAGCGCCGCCAAGGACTCCAATGCCGATCCCGAGTTGAAGCTAGCTACGCTGACTGAGACGCTGGACGACGCTAAGAAGCGGGAGGAGGCCTTGAAGGAGGAGATCAAGGCCAACGAGGCGCTGCTGACGAGAGCCGCCGAAACCCAGAACACCTTCAGAGCTACTGTGGAGCTCTGGACGGAGGGCGTCGTCAACATCGCCGCAGTCATCGACGAGGAACTGGCGCAGCTGGAAATGGAGGGTTTCGGGTACTCCTTCGATGAGAACCTCCAGCCCAGCGCCAAGCTTACTCTGTTCTTCAAGGGCGTGGCGACGGCCCTCCAGCAACTCCGGGAAAGGATCCCAAAGCAGCTGGCCGACGAGTCGCGCGCGATCTGTGCCAGAGTTCTGGAGAAGGTGTTGGTGAAGGCGGCCTTCCGCAATCCAGGCCTCAACCTCACCAACGTCCTCAAGAAGCTGCCGGCGGGTGCCGATCTTGAAGAGCTCAAGGCCCTTGTCGCACCCATTGTGGACAAGGTGAATGAAGTCAGAAGGCTTGACGGTGGTCGCGTAGACTAGGCCGCCCGTTTTCTCCTTCTCTTGCCACTGCTAGACATGTTACGGGAACAATCTATTAGAGTGCGGCAAGTTATCTTTGTAATATAACTTTATCTTGGGCAGTATTTGCTATGTTATCCCCTTTACTTGATTCCTTCTTTTGTACGTTTTTACCCTACGTTTTTAGGGAACTTGCCGGTGCAGGCACCCTTGCCGCGAGCACTGAGTGCGGAACATCAGCAGCCTGCTGGCGGTGTCGCCCCCGGCAAGAACTTGTCGCAACTAGTCGCAGCACACTTAAGTTGTTGAGCGGACTCGAAACAAAGTAAGGGCGCAACTAGCTACGAGTTGGTTCCTCCGCGCACAGGTTTTCCATACAAAGCACGGTCGTTCAAGGAAGATAACTTAAAAAATTTAAAACTGATTGTGCTCAAACTTTGGCAACTTAGCTTTTCCGTCGTTCGCGTCCCGGCAAGGCGATACTTTCTTGAATGACGGCTGGTCCACATCATTACCTCCTCCTTCCCCCCCCCCTGGCAAACTTGTGGGCGAGGGAACCTTCTTCCTTTTGAGAAAAAGAAAGAAGAGAAAATAAAGATATGGAGCCTTAGGGCTCGTTATTGCTTACCGGGGGTAGGTGCTGCACAAAGTGTCAGGTAACACATGCAAAAAATAGAAAACATGAATTTTGACAAGATGTGCGGAGCATATGATCTTTATTTATGCACGGGATCTGCGCCCGGCTTTGTACAAAGGGTTACATGCGACAGCGGCAAGGTTTGTACAAAAGGTGGTTGCCAGAACAGGTTCCGGCAACCGCGCCTTATGGGTAAAACTTACGAAGATGCTCAATGTTCCAGGAGTTGCTCACCGGAAAGCCATCTTCGGTCTCAAGGCGGACAGCGCCAGGCCTAGTGACTCGCTTCACCCGATAAGGGCCTTCCCACTTCGGCGTCAACTTGTTGGAATTCTTGGCGGATTGAACACGCCGAAGAACAAGGTCGCCTTCCTCGAGACTTCTGGCATTAACTTTGCGGCTATGGTAGCGGCGCAAAGCTTGCTGGTATCGAGCAGCTCGTACAGCAGCCTGAAGACGATCTTCCTCAAGGAGCAGCGCGTCATCTTGTCGCAGCTGCTCTTGCTCAAGCTCATCATAGGCGAGCACTCGAGGCGATCCGTATACGAGTTCCGTGGGGAGAACTGCCTCTGCTCCATAGACTAGAGCGAAAGGTGTCTGGCCAGTGGCTCGATTGGGTGTAGTTCTGATCGACCAAAGAACCACCGGCAGCTCCTCGATCCAGTTTCTTCCGCACTTGTGCAGCCTGTCGAAAGTCCTGGTCTTGAGCCCGCGCAGCACTTTAGCGTTTGCCCTCTCCGCTTGACCGTTGCTTCTCGGGCGAGCAACAGAAGCGAAGTAGACCTTGGCGCCAAGATCTTGGACGTTCTGCATGAAGGTGCGGCTCGTGAATTGCGTGCTGTTGTCGGTGATGATCCTGTTAGGGACTCCGAAACGGCAAACAATCAACCTGAAGAACTTGACTGCTGATTGTGCTGTCACCTTCCTCACTGCTTCCACTTCTGGCCACTTTGTGAACTTGTCGATTGCTACGTACAAGTACTCAAAGCCCCCGATAGCTCGGGGAAAGGGGCCGAGGATGTCGAGCCCCTAGACCGAGAATGGCCAGGATAAAGGGATCGTCTGGAGAGCTTGAGCTGGCTGGTGTATCTGCTTGGAATGGAACTGGCACGCTTCACATTTGGTTACTTGTGCAGTTGCATCCTGGAGGGCTGTTGGCCAAAAGAAATCTTGCCGGAATGCTTTGTCGGCAAGTGCTCTTGCGCCAATGTGGTGACCACATATGCCTCCATGTATCTCCGCCAACAGCTTCTGTCCATCTTCCTGGGGAATGCACTTCAATTTCACTCTGTTGAATCTTCTTCTGTACAGTGTGTCATCGACAAACTGGTACATACTTGATTGCCGGGCTACTCTCTCCGCTTCTTCTTGCTCTTCGGGAAGTTCTCCTGTCTGAAGGAAATGGACAATTTGCTATGCTCATCCTGGAGCTTGTGACTCGACAACAAGAACTAAAGGCGCATATGCTGCTGCAGGAACATCCGCTTCTACGGCAAGAATCTGTGGCTCAGCCGGAGCTTGATGTTCCCCGGCAAGCTTGCCGGAGCAAAACTTGTCGGGAGCGTCTGCTTCAACGGTACAAACCCTGGGGCTTGTCGGAGCAGACTGCCCCTCAGCACTCTTTGTTTTGATCTTAGGGACCTTCCTGGCGGCGGCTTCGGGGAGCTCTGCCGGAAAGTAGTCACCGGAAATCAACTTCCTCTTCTTGCTCTGTCCAGTTGATGGTGTTATAGATGGTTGAGTCAGCTTGAGCACAAAGATCCCTGGTTCCACAGGTAGCTTGAGTGCGGCGCACTTTGACAGGCCATCTGCAATGTCATTCTGAGCTCTCGGAACATGTTCCATCTGTAGGCCGTCAAAGTGCTCTTCCAATTTTCTCACTTCATCAATGTAAGCTGCCATCAATGGACTCTGATAGTCTTTGTTCACTTGGCGGACGACAAGCTGCGAGTCACCCCTAACAATAAGCTTCTTAATCCCAAGGTCTGCTGCAATCCTGAGTCCGGCAAGCAAACCTTCATACTCTGCAGTATTGTTTGTTGCTTGCTCCTTGGGAAAGTGCATCTGGACCACGTACTTGAGGTGCTCTCCGGTGGGTGCGACAAGTAACACGCCCGCACCGGCACCTTGCAGCGAGAAGGCACCATCAAAGTACATGACCCATTCTTTGCTTGCTTCCTTGACGGGGATGCTCGTTTCTGGAATTTCTTCATAAGGTGTTGGCGTCCATCCTGCTATAAATTCTGCCAATGCTCGGCTCTGGATAGTTGAAGTACTCTCAAACTTGAGGTCAAAGCTCGACAGTTCCAATTCTCACTCGACAATTCTGCATGTTGCTTCTGGATTCTGCAGTATCCTCTTCAGCGGAAAGCGAGTGACAACTGTGATATCATGTGCTTGGAAGTAATGGCGCAGCTTTCTCGAGGCCATGAGAAGACCGAAAAGTAATTTCTGTACACCAGAGTACCTTGACCTAGCTCCCAGCAGAAGGGAACTGACAAAGTAAACTGGGCGCTGCACCATTTTCTTCTGCACCTCCTCATGTTCCTGCGCAGATCCATCCTTGTCGGCACCAGAGCTTGTCGGGGAAGCGCCCTGCTTGTCGCTGGATGCGCTTGCCGCGGCCGCTGGCTCATCATCTACCTCCCTCTCCGCTACTAACGCAGCACTAACCACTTGATTGGTTGCCGCTAGATATAGCAGCAACTTCTCTTGTGGCTTAGGTGCGACAAGTATTGGAGTGGAGGACAAGTATCTCTTCAAGTCCTGCAGCGCAGCCTCCGCTTCTGGAGTCCATTTCATTGGACCTGCCTTTTTCAATATTTTGAAAAACGGCAGAGCGCGCTCAGCAGACTTAGAGATAAACCTGCTTAGAGCAGCCACGCAGCCGGCAAGCCTTCGTACATCCTTGACACGCTTTGGTGCTTCAATCTGCTCAATGGCCTTGATCTTGTCGGGGTTGGCCTCAATTCCCCACTGAGACACAAAGAACCCGAGAAGCTTGCCGGAGGGGACTCCAAACACGCACTTCTCGGGGTTAAGCTTGAGGTTGATCTTGCGCAGATTTGTGAAAGTTTCATCCAAATCCTGAATTAGAGTTTCTCTGTCCTTGCTTTTGACCACTATGTCATCCATGTAGGCTTCCACATTCCTGTGTAACTGTGGTTCAAAAGCATGGCTGACTACTCTTGCAAACGTTGATCCTGCATTCTTCAAACCGAAGGGCATTCGTATGAAATAGTACGTGCCACGTGGAGTGATGAATGCGCTCTTCTCTTCATCCTCTTCTGCCATGAAGATCTGATGATATCCTGAATATGCATCAAGAAATGAAAGCAAATCACATCCTGCCGTGGAGTCGACAATCTGGTCAATGCGCGGCAAGGGGAATGGATCTTTGGGACAAGCTTTATTAACATCAGTGAAGTCAATACAAAGCCTCCATTTCCCGTTTACCTTGCGCACGACTACAGGATTGGCCAACCACGTGGGATGGAGCACTCCTCTGACAAGGCATGTTGCTTCCAACTTCTTGATCTCTTCAGCAATGAATTCTTGGCGCTCCACTGCTTGCTTCCTAACTTTCTGCTTGACGAACCACGCGTGAGGACAGACGGCAAGGTGGTGCTCAATCACTTTCCTGGGAACACCGGGGATGTCAGACGGTTGCCATGCAAACACGTCGACGTTCGCCCGTAGGAAAGCAACGAGCGCGCTTTCCTATTTAGGGTCAAGCGTGGCACTGATGGTGAAGGTACCACCAGTGCCATCCTCCTTGGCGGACACCTTCTTAGTTTCTGGCGGAGCTGCCTTCGCCTTCTTACACTTGCCGGTGGAGCTCGATGGTGCGTCCTCGACGGTAGCGCAGCACTCCGAAGAGGTGCGCTTGCCGGAGTGGGCATCAGAGCTCTTGCAGGACTTGGTCTTCTTCTTTCCCCCGGGAGCTTCAGCGGCAAGTGTCTTGTGATCTGCTGCGGCTGCTGCTTCCCGGTAAATCTTGTCGGTACAGATAAGAGCATCTTTCTTGTCGCCAGGGACAGAGATGACACTTATCGGACCTGGCATTTTGAGCACGTTGTAGGCATAGTGAGAGGCTGCCATGAACTTGGCGAGCGCTGGACGGCCGAGTATCCCATTGTAAGGCAATGGAAAATCAGCAACGTCAAAAGTGACCCTCTCAGTCCTGAAGTTCAATTCGCTGCCAAATGTTACCGGTAATGTGATCTTTCCCTTCGGCTTGCTCCTTCCCGGGTTTATTCCTTGGAATGTGCCGGTCTCCTCGAGCTCACTGTCAGGGATCTGAAGCTTCTGGAGTACCGCGGAGGAGATCAGATTCAAGCCGGCCCCGCCGTCAACTAGCATCTTAGTTACCTTGAGGTTGCGGATGGTTGGTGAGACCAACATCGGCAAGCACCCGACCGCAGTTATGCGATCATGGTGGTCCTCAATGTCAAAGACGATAGGCGTGCTGGACCACTTCAGGGGCTTGCGTGACTCAACTGATGGTTCTGCTGCATTAACTTCTCGGACCCACTGTTTGAGCTGGCGGTGTGAAGTATGCAGAGAAGCACCACCGTCAACGCACAGAACCTCTGTGGCTTTCTAAAACTCCTGCTCGTCGGCCTCGTCATCATCCATATCTTCATCTTCGTCTTCATCTTCGTCCTTGTCGCGGCCGCGGGGAGGTCTGTCTCCTTGCCGTTGCTTGGCCTTGCCGCGGCGTCCTCCCCGGCCGGGGCGCTTCTTGCCGGATCCTCCAGTACCTTCCTGGGCCTTCTCCTTGTCGCGTCGCTCGTACTCAGCTTTCTACTGTTCGACAAGCTGTTCAACCTTCTTGCAACTCTAGAGATCATGGCCCTTGGTGCGGTGGATCTTGCAATATTGCTTGTCGGAGCCGCCCTGCTTGTCGGCGGCCGCCACAGGTTCGGCTTCCTTGGCGCCACCTCCGTTGCCGGACTGCTCGACAGCTACCACATCTTTGCCTTTCCTTCTCCTCTTGTTCCGCCGCCGGTTTTTCTTTGCCGGTGCGGCATCCTCACTGTCAGATCCTCCTGCTCCTGCATTCTCTCCGGGGAGTTTCCTCCCCTCCTCAGCACGTGCGCACTTGTCGGCCAGGGCGTATAGCTCACTGACGTCTCTAATCTTGCACATCGCCATCTCCTTCCGCATCCTGCGGTTACGCACGTTCTGATGGAACGCGCTGATAACCGCAGTAGGGTGGACATCTGGGATGTTGCGCTGCACTTGGCTGAACCTTTGAATGTACTTGCGCAGGGGCTCTCCTTCCTTCTGGGCGAGCAGATGAAGATCGCTCTCCTGGCCATGGGGCTTGTGGCCGCCTGTGAAGGCGCCGACAAACTGATGGCACAGATCCGCCCATGAGGAGACGGAGTTGTCCGGCAAGTGCATGAGCCAGGATCTGACATTGGGCTTGAGCACCAGTGGGAAGTAGTTGGCAAGGATCTTCTCGTCGCGCCCCCCGGCAGCTTGCACCGCGATGGTGTAGATGCTGAGGAACTCCGACGGATGCAACCTGCCATCATACTTTTCTGGTACATCTGGCTTGAAGTTCTTTGTACTGGGCCACTGGACTTGCCGCAGCTCACGAGTGAACGCAGGGCAACCTACCGCGTACGGAAAGTCGCCTGGTTCCCCTGGCGCATGCATGTCAACAGTGGGCCCGGCGCGCTGGTCTGACTGACGCCGCGCTTCTCTTCGACGCTCGATGCGAGTACGAGTGTCTTCTTGTTGTCGTTCTTGAAGAACTTGGCGCTGATCACGACGAGCTCGTGGGTCTGATGACGCTGTGGAGTCGGTGTCGAGGTTGACCCGGCGAGTCAGCGATCTTGGCCTTCGGGGCGGGGAGTGCACGGTGGTTGCACCCCCACCGGTCTTGTCGCCATCGGCTTGCGTCCGGCAATCTTGCCGCAGCTGCAATGCATTCGGCTACCGTGGAGTGTCGCCGTTGGCGAAGCCGATGAGGCTCTGGATGGTGGCCCTCCAACCGTCGATCTTGTCCGCCGTTGGAGGGTAATCCAGGAGCAGTTGGGCTCGAGCCAACGCTTCTTCTGGAGTCTTCGGTGGCGGTGGCGAACGGTGCGAGGAGCGGCATATGCTCGGACTTCTAACTATGTTAGAAGGAGAAGGATCCCGTCCAGGCGACCATGTCTTGCTCGTGCCAGCAGGCTGACGTGTGTGCTGGTCTTGAGCATCTCGAGATCCGCTAGCTCGATTTTGGTCCAACGGGCGTATGGTACCGCGAGTACCATGACGCTGCTGGCCCCGCACCTCCTGAGACGGGCGCGGTGCGTGTACGGACGCCGAGGTTTGCGCGGCCTTGTCCATGGACCTGGCGGCAGCGTGAGTTCCTTCGTCGGCGCCCGCTCCTCCGCCGGCGTCCACCCCACCACCCGTTTGCTCCGGTGGTGGTGGAATCGACGTGGACGGAGCAGCCACCCCCGAAGCCTTCTTCTTCGGTGGCATGTTGATGATGATGATGAAGAAAATGAAGATCTGGCCCGCGCGAACGCCGAATCGGGTTCACACAACCTCGACGCCCCCCTACCTGGCGCGCCAAAGATGTCGTGGGAAACGAACACCTATGGGGCAGGGCCCCTTTCGGTCCGGCAAGGGAGCGGGGATCGCACGAAGAGCGGATCGAGGTGAGGCACGCGAGCGATTTTACCCAGCTTCGGAGCTCTCCGGAGAGATAATACTCCTACTGCTGCTTTGTGGTTGTATTACGTTCTTGCTTGAGAGCGTGGAGTGTTCTCGTTTCGAATGAGTCGAACCCCCTCTACGTTGTGCATGGGCCTCCTTTTATAGGCTAAAGGGGTCACCGACAGGTGGCAACGCATGCAGGGGTAAAAGTGTAAAAAGAGCTGCGGTTGGTACAGCTACCTCTACAGTGCCTTCTACCTAACTCTGACGGCAGGGGACAAGAGCATTTAATGCCCGTCCGCATCGCCCAAACAGTGCAGAAAAGCGACCGTTAGGGGCGCCACCGCTTGCCACGATGGCCATCTCGTCATCTCCGCTCGCCACCTCGCACCGCTTGGCAGCACAGCTTCTCGCCACGTGCGCCTGGAACGATCTCAGGGCGACACGTCGACGGACGCGCTGGAGCGTAGATACAGAGAGGTGGTTTGCCGCGGCAAGCGCCTTGCCGCGGCTGTTGTCTTGTCGCACCCGGAAGCTTGTCGCTCACCGGGTCTTGCCGGGACGCACGGCGCGTCGCGGTAAGTTCCTTGAAATGCTTTGGTTGGCCTTCCCGGCAAGCTCCTCTTGCCGGGTCCTTGATCTTCCCGGCAAGCTCCTCTTGCCGGGGCCTTGTCTTCTCAGTTAAAACACTTTGTTCTTGAATGGCTCCAATAGGAACTATGGAGCGTCTTGGCGATCACCCGGCAAGCCTTGCCGCGGGGTGCTGCGACTGCCCGTGCACAAGTTCGGGATACTAAGGTACCCCCTACTTTAGTAAACCGACAGGAGATTTTACATGTTCGTATCGGTGGCGTAGCAGCTAAGAGCTCGCATGGACAGGACGAATTTCTGTTACTCCGTGCCCATGCCATTAAAGCCTTTGTTTCATACAATGGAGTTGTTTTGTAATCAAATGATGCTAGGGAGAACTCCAGAGTTATTCCAGATGGTGGCGGAGGTGTTTATGCCTGGTCGGACAGAGCCGAACACGAGCGTTCTGGTGGGCGACATTGCAGCTGCCATAATGTAGCGACCAGACCTCAACCAGTCTGATATCTGTGCTCAGTGTCATCCCTGGATCAGTAATGCTGACACCACACAGTACTTGGAGGATTTATAACAGAGTAGCAACCACACACTTATTACAACGAATGTCTCAAAAGAGAACCTATTGAAATAAATATGGCTTAAGGCCATCTAATACGATAACAGTGGAAGGCTTGGAAGATAAGCGAGTCCATCAACTCCAACGGCATCACTGAGTATAGAACCACGACCTAAAAGCACCTTACTCGTCATCTGAAAAGTCTGCAACATGAAACGTTGCAGCCCAAAAACGGGTCAGCACATGGAATATGCTGGCAATGTAACACATAGAGAATAACAATGGAGATATGCTATGCTACATGCATATTTGGCTGGTGGTAAAGCTCTATGGTTACTATTTTTGCATAAAGCCAATTTTACCCTACTGCAAAGGAATAAATTTGTTTAACTATCATGGTGGTTGTTAAACATTGAGAATGGTTGACAGCATCCTCAATCCCAATTAAAAAGTACTCATTAAAACCCAACAGTATTAATTAAAGTAACATGATGAGATTCACATGATAATCAAGTACTAGATACTCAAGATGTCCATAACCGGAGACACGGCTAACCATGATTAGTTTATACACTCTGCAGAGGTTTGCGCACTTTCCCCACATGACTCGATCGCCTCCGCTTGATTTCTCGCACTACACGATGTTTGAGAAACGGATGACCGAGACATAGTCTTTCAGAAGCACTTGCACCTTACAAGAGGGGTAGACCGTACCAACCTACATCCCCTACATCTGCTAGTCCACCCCGTAAGAGTTCGCACAACTTAGTCAACTATGCTAGAGCCCATAATAGCATGTGGCTGCACATGTAAGTTTCTAGTTTGAATAATCTCATGATCCCTTTGAGCCTGGGTAGCGGTCCGAAGAAATACAGGCAAGTCCTGCTAGAAAACAGGTGCCTCAATCCACCCAGATGTGTGTTTAAGTTGCCACCTTATATAAACCAGTAATTAACAATCTCACATCTGTCATGGATATTCACTCACCCAATCCACGTCTACTAGCATAGCATGGCATAATAAGCAAACGTAGAAGTAACTCCCAAGGGTTTGAAAATAAAACAGGTAATAGGTACTACCTCAACTACTTCCCATCCCACAATTTAATTAGATCCTAATCATGCAATGTGTGAGGATAGATCTAATGCATAAAAACTGGGTAGTAGAAAAGGTATGATCAAGTGTTACTTGCCTTGCTGATGATCCGCGAAACCTAGAGACTCGAAGTAACAGGCGGCGCACTTCGAGTATTCTATCGCAGACAAACAAACAAGCATACAATAAGTACTCATCTAATGCACAGGTAAAACTCGAACAGAAGATCCAACCAGAATGTTCAACTTAAGAACTCCAGTTTGCAAAAAGAATCAAATCAAATAAAGCAACGAAAGTCAAACGGCGAAAGAAAACAGCTTCGTTTTACTAATCTGGATCTAAGTCAAATTTTAAAGAAGCAAAAACTTGTTTAAGTAGATTATTCGGAAATAGGGTTTCGAGACGAAACTCCAGGCGCTTGAATCGCCTGATTCCGATAAACGAGCAAAAAGTTATACTAAAACGAAAATCGGATCAGAAATCGCGATCAGAAAATAACCGCGGAAAATCCGAGAAAAAGAAAAATGATGAACGGATTAACGAACGAACGTTCGTTAATTAAACAAATCTGACGAAAAGCGTTCGCTAAAATGAACTAACGGACGAACGTCCGCTAATTAACCTAAACCGGAAAAAAACCGAAAACTAAAATAAAACGAATCTAAAAAACCGGAAAAAAACCGTAAAGAAAAACCGACCGGTTTTTAAGAAAACCGGCGGCACGCGGTTCGAGGCGGCGGTGAACCTCGGCGGCGGCGGCGACGAAGTCCGGCGGGGCTCCGGCGGGTCCGCCGGCGGCGGCGGCGGCGGCGGGCGGCGGCGGGCGGCGGCGGCGGGCGGCGGCGGATTAGGTTTAGGGTTTGGGTGTGGGCCGGGGCGGCGAATCGGGCTGGGGCGGCTGGCGGCTGGCGGGCTGGGGCGCCTGGTCGGGTGCTTTATAAAGTGCCCCCCGAGCGGAGTCCCGCTCGGGCACGGCCCGTTAGGTCGGTGCGCGCGTTTTTTTTAAATAATTACGCTCGGTAGAAAAATAAAAAGAAATAATAAACGGACTCCAAAAATCCCGAAATAAATTTTCCCCGGCTTCTAAAATCAAGCCGGACTAGATGAACATTTATTTGGGGCCTAAATGCAATTTTGAAAAACGCGCATTTTTCCTAAATTCAAATAAAAAGCGAAAAACTCCAAAAAAAATTCTTATTTGATTTTTTTATTAAATCTTCATTATTTCTTTATTTTGGGAAAGTCATTTTATTCCCTCTCTGAATTTTTGGTAGTAGAAATAATTGAAGATAAAATAAATAAAATCAATGATCCTATTTTCAAAATTTGAGAAAAAACCCAAATATGAAAATAACGAAATCCCCAACTCTCTTCGTGGGTCCTTGAGTTGCGTAGAATTTCTAGGATTGAGCCAACAATGCAATAAAATATGATATGCATGATGATCTATGTATAACATTCCAAAATGAAAATTAGGGATGTTACAAACCTACCCCCCTTAAGATGAATCTCGCCCTCGAGATTCGGGTTGGCTAGCAAATAGGTGAGGGTGGTCCTTGAGCAGATCTTCCTCTCGCTCCCAGGTGGCTTCCTCCTCGATATGGTGGCTCCACTGAACTTTGCAAAACTTGATAACCTTGCTACGGGTAACTCTGCTAGCATAATCCAAAATCTTAACAGGTTTCTCTTCATAGGTCAGATCTTCTTTTAACTGAATCATTTCCAATGGCACCGTATCTCTCAATGGTATATCAGCCATCTCTGCGTGACACTTCTTCAACTGTGAAACATGGAACACATCGTGAACTCCTGACAATCCCTCAGGTAATTCCAACTTGTATGCTACTTCTCCCATGCGTTCCAAAACCTTGTATGGCCCCACAAAACGTGGCGCTAACTTTCCTTTAACTCCAAATCGCTTAACTCCTCGAAGTGGAGATACTTGAAGATAAACTCTGTCTCCGACTTCGTATTCTGTCTCCTTGCGTTTCGAATCTGCATAGCTCTTCTGCCTTGACTGAGCTATCTTGAGCCTGTCGCGAATCAACTTTACTTTCTGTTCAGACTCCTTAATCAAATCTAGTCCAAACAACTGGCGGTCTCCAACCTCATCCCACAACAACGGGGTTCTGCACCTCCTTCCGTACAAGGCTTCGAAAGGGGCCATCTTCAAACTAGATTGATAACTGTTGTTGTAAGAAAACTCCACGTATGGCAAGTTGTCATCCCAACTTGATCCATAATCCAAAACACAAGCTCTAAGCATATCCTCCAAAATCTGATTGACTCTCTCGGTCTGTCCATCTATCTGCGGGTGGAAGGCTGTGCTAAACTCCAGTCTGGTTCCCAATGTTTCGTGCAACTGCTTCCAGAACTTCGAGGTGAATTGGGTTCCTCTATCTGATATGATACTCCTCGGAACTCCAGGCAAACATACAATCCTCGTCATGTATATCTTAGCCAATTTGGCACCGCTGTAGGTAGTCTTTACTGGGATGAAATGAGCTACCTTCGTGAAACGATCGACTACAACCCAAATCAAGTCATAGCCTGAACGAGTCCTGGGCAATCCCGTGATGAAATCCATGCCTAGTTTATCCCACTTCCATTCGGGTATAGGCAATGGCTGCAACAATCCAGCTGGCTTCTGATGTTCTGCTTTCACCCTCTGACATACATCACTAACTGCTACATACTCTGTGATATCCTTCTACATTCCGGTCCACCAGAACGTTTCCTTCAAATCCAAATACATCTTTGTATTCCCGGGGTGAATCGAATATGGTGAATCATGTGCCTCTTGCAGAATCAACTTCCTGATCTCCGGGTTATTGGGCACATAAACACGGTCCTCAAATCGTAGGGTATCGTACTCATCCTCACGAAATCCCTTAGCCTTTCCCTTGCTCATCCGTTCCTTAATAGTGGCAACTTCCGTATCTGCCTTTTGAGCTTCTCTGATTTTATCCATCAACGTAGACTGAATTTCCAATGCTGCTACATAGCCTCTCGGAACTATTTCCAAACATAGCTCTTGAAGTTCCTCGGCTAACTCCTTGGGTATTTCTCCCGTCATTAGAGTATTGACATGGCTCTTGCGGCTCAACGCATCTGATACAATGTTAGCCTTCCCGGGGTGATAATGCAATCTCATATCATAATCCTTAATAAGTTCCAACCATCTCCTCTGCCTGAGATTTAACTCCTTCTGCGTGAAGATGTACTTCAAACTCTTGTGATCCGTGTACACCTCACAATGATTTCCAATGAGAAAATGTCCCCACGTTTTCAGTGCATGCACTACGGCTGCTAACTCCAAATCATGAGTAGCATAATTCAACTCATGGGGCTTAAGCTGTCGTGAAGCATACGAAACAACTCTACCCTCCTGCATAAGCACTGCTCCAAGTCCTCGTCGTGAAGTGTCGCAATACACTTCATAATCCTTAGTCTGATCTGGCAGAATCAACACTGGTGAGGTAACAAAACGTTTCTTCAACTCTTGGAAGCTAGCCTCACACTCCTCAGTCCAAATGAACTTAGTATCCTTCTTCAACAACTCTGTCATAGGCTTCGCAATCTTCGAGAAAATTTCAATGAATCTCCGGTAATATCCTGCGAGTCCAAGGAAACTCCTGATCTCTCCAACTGTGGTTGGTGCTTCCCAGTTTGTCACAGTGACTACTTTAGTGGGGTCTACTGCAATACCTTCTCCGGATATAACATGTCCGAGAAATCCAACTTCCTTCAACCAAAACTCACACTTGCTGAACTTGGCGTATAGCTGATGTTCCCTGAGCTTCTCGAGTACTAATCGCAAGTGCTCCTTGTGTTCCTCTTCATTCTTCAAATAAACCAAAATATCATCAATGAACACCATGACGAACTTATCCAAAAACTCCATAAACACCTTGTTCATCATGTTCATAAAATAGGCTGGGGCGTTAGTCAGACCAAATGACATAACGGTATACTCATACAGCCCGTACCTGGTGGTAAAAGCTGTCTTCGGTATATCTCGCTCCCGAATCTTCAACTGATGGTACCCTGATCGCAAATCAATCTTGGAAAACACCTTAGCTCCTTGCAACTGATCAAACAGATCATTGATCATTGGTAGTGGGTACTTGTTCTTGATTATTACTTCATTCAATCCGCGATAATCAACAACCATTCTTAATGATCCATCCTTCTTCTCCACTAGAAGTACTGGCGATCCCCAAGGCGAAGAACTTGGGCGAATAAATCCTTTATCCAATAACTCCTTAATCTGCTTCTTGATTTCCTCCAAATCTTGGGCTGGCATCCTGTACGGTCTCTTGGATATGGGTCCAGTGCCTGGCAGTAGCTCAATTAAGAACTCAATGTCCCTATCTGGTGGCATGCCTGGCAACTCCTCTGGAAATACATCGGGGAAATCCCTTACCACTGGTACTTCCTCCTGCACAACTCCTGATAAGGAATTTACATGTGCTCTCCTCGGCTCGTGCCGTGATACATACTTGATCCGTATCCCTTCTGGTGTTGTAAGAAAAATTGTCTTACTGGCGCAATCAGTGTTCCCTCCATACTTCGATAACCAATCCATGCCTAATATCACATCCAAACCTTGCGATTCCAAAACTATTAGGTCCGAGGGAAATACATGGTGTCCAATCCTTAGTGGCAGTCGATCACACCATTTACTAGCCGTATACTCTGCTCCGGGTGAGGTTACTAGCATGGGTGACCTAAGTGCTTGGGTTGGCAATTTATATTTATCCACAAATCCCCTTGATATGTATGAATGCGATGCACCAGTATCGAAAAGAACAACTGCAGTAAATGCCTTAACCAAAAACTTACCTATTACTGCTTCTGGCTGAGCTTCAACCTCCCCCACGGTAACGTGGTTCACTTGCCCCTTGTTGAAAGGGTTCGGCTTCTTTCCTGAGCTTCCATTGCCATTTCCATTTTGGGCTTCTGGGCAATCATTTGCATAATGCCCCGTCTTGCGGCACTTGTAACAGGTGATGTGGCTCAGGTCTGCTTTGGATGGTGTTGACGGGTTGGTGCGGCTTTGTCCATTGCTTCCTCCATTCCCGTTTCCATTCTTTGTGCCATTGTGATTGTGCGAGTTGCCCCCTCCATGAGTATGCTGAAAATGTCCTCCTGACTTTGGGGTAAAGCGTGGCTTCTGCTGAGCTCCAGAATTATACTTCCCCTGTGCATACTTCATCTTACGATTATCAATTTGCTGCTGCTTCCCTTCAATTATAAGAGCACGATCTACTAACTCCTGGTAGTTATTGAAAGTGGCTACCATCAACTGCATGCTCAGCTCATCATTCAGTCCTTCTAGAAACTTCTCCTGCTTAGCTACATCTGTAGCAACGTCATCTGGGCATAACGTGCTAGCTTACTAAAATCATCCACATACTGGCCAACTGTCCGTCCTCCTTGGCGTAAGTTGCGAAACTCACACTTCTTCATGGCCATAGCTCCGGCTGAAACATGGGCAGTACGAAAAGCTTGCTGAAACTGATTCCATGTGACAGTGTCTACAGGGTAAGTGGCTGTAAAATTCTCCCACCATGCTGCTGCGGGTCCATCAAGCTGATGCGCGGCAAACTTCACCTTTTCTCCATCTGTGCATCCTGCAGTGGTCAACTCCCTCCTTATCTTACGAAGCCAATCATCTGCTACTATTGGCTCAGTGCTACTGGAAAACACCGGCGGATTCAACCTTAAGAAACGTGCCAGATGGTCAACAGGTGGTGGTGGTGGGTTGTTGTTGTTGTCGTTGCCTTGGTTCTGTACCAATGTTTGAATCAAGGTATTCTGCTGCTGAATCAACTGAGTGATCTCTGGCGGGAAAACAAACTCGGGGTCGCGTCTCGGAGGCATCTGAGGGTTTAAGGGAAGAGTTAAGAATAGAATAAGGTCTAGTGAGAATACACTACCCATATGCACATGAGACAAAACACACAATATCATTCCAATCAATTCAAACAAGGGCATACAACGGTCTAACTATCGTTACAAAAGTGCTTGGGCTAAAACTAGTTAAATGGTGGAAAATTCTACTACTGTTATGGTGGTCAACTAGAAAAACTTCTCCGATGAAGATTCCATGATATCTGCTCCAGCTTCATCAACATAGTCATCATCGCTGTCGTCGGGATCCGAGTCGGTGTCGTGAATGATGATATAATTATCTGGACAGGTAGGTTCATCCTCTTCTCCTTTGGGTGCGGAACCTCCCATGAATACTCCAATCTTCTCCTTAAGGTCACCGTTTTGTCTTACTAGAGCGATGATTTCTTCCATATAATCTTTACGCGTAGCCTTGAGTTCTGATTCTAGCTCCTTGATCCTGGTCATAGCCTTCTGTAGCTCCTCCATATCTGCGCACATCTGGTTCTCCTGGCGTCGGATGTGTTGGTTTAACTCCTGAATATAAGCTGTGATTGATCTGTCCCTCCTGGTGGTGATCATCTCCCAATGCTCATCTCGGCGCCCACAAATCTGGTAGATAGTATTCTTGAGATCGTTGCGGTAAACTTCTCCAATTCGTCCCATGGCGATGTGAGCTGCCATGCTCTTTACTACGCTCCATGTTGGTGCATCAAAGGTAAACTCTATTGGCTCTGTGACTGGTGCAAACGTCCTTCCTGGAATGTAGACTTGAATCCTCCAGCGCTCCTCTTCGGGTAAAGTGGCGTTGAAGGTCCCGGTGAAGCTTGGTACTCCTATGTTCAAGTATCTAGCGGCTTCCTTCAAGTGACATCCAAAAGGTGAATTATCATTGGGTTGCGCGAACTTGATCCTTGCATCCGCCATCCTAAAGAATAGAAAAGATGAGGAGTCAGAAATGAGAAGAAAGAGTAGTGATCTAGGGCTTTAAGCTTAGTGGTCGTGTCCTACAGTCAGCGTGTGCTCTGATACCACCTTGTAGCGACCAGACCTCAACCAGTCTGATCTCTGTGCTCAGTGTCATCCCTGGATCAGTAATGCTGACACCACACAGTACTTGGAGGATTTATAACAGAGTAGCAATCACACACTTATTACAACGAATGTCTCAAAAGAGAACCTATTGAAATAAATATGGCTTAAGGCCATCTAATACGATAACAGCGGAAGGCTTGGAAGATAAGCGAGTCCATCAACTCCAACGGCATCACTGAGTATAGAACCACGACCTAAAAGCACCTTACTCGTCGTCTGAAAAGTCTGCAACATGAAACGTTGCAGCCCGAAAACGGGTCAGCACATGGAATATGCTGGCAATGTAACACATAGAGAATAACAATGGAGATATGCTATGCTACATGCATATTTGGCTGGCGGTAAAGCTCTATGGTTACTATTTTTGCATAAAGCCAATTTTACACTACTGCAAAGGAATAAATTTGTTTAACTATCATGGTGGTTGTTAAACATTGAGAATGGTTGACAGCATCCTCAATCCCAATTAAAAAGTACTCATTAAAACCCAACAGTATTAATTAAAGTAACATGATGAGATTCACATGATAATCAAGTACTAGATACTCAAGATGTCCATAACCGGAGACACGGCTAACCATGATTAGTTTATACACTCCGCAGAGGTTTGCGCACTTTCCCCACATGACTCGATCGCCTCCGCTTGATTTCTCGCACTACATGATGTTTGAGAAACGGATGACCGAGACATTGTCTTTCAGAAGCACTTGCACCTTACAAGAAGGGTAGACCGTACCAACCTACATCCCCTACATCTGCTAGTCCACCCCGTAAGAGTTCGCACAACTTAGTCAACTATGCTAGAGCCCATAATAGCATGTGGCTGCACACGTAAGTTTCTAGTTTGAATAATCTCATGATCCCTTTGAGCCTGGGTGGCGGTCCGAAGAAATACAGGCAAGTCCTGCTAGAAAACAGGTGCCTCAATCCACCCAGATGTGTGTTTAAGTTGCCACCCTATATAAACCAGTAATTAACAATCTCACATCTGTCATGGATATTCACTCACCCAATCCACGTCTACTAGCATAGCATGGCATAATAAGCAAACGTAGAAGTAACTCCCAAGGGTTTGAAAATAAAACAGGTAATAGGTACTACCTCAACTACTTCCCATCCCACAATTTAATTAGATCCTAATCATGCAATGTGTGAGGATAGATCTAATGCATAAAAACTGGATAGTAGAAAAGGTATGATCAAGTGTTACTTGCCTTGCTGATGATCCGCGAAACCTAGAGACTCGAAGTAACAGGCGGCGCACTTCGAGTATTCTATCGCAGACAAACAAACAAGCATACAATAAGTACTCATCTAATGCACAGGTAAAACTCGAACAGAAGATCCAACCAGAATGTTCAACTTAAGAACTCCAGTTTGCAAAAAGAATCAAATCAAATAAAGCAACGAAAGTCAAACGGCGAAAGAAAACAGCTTCGTTTTACTAATCTGGATCTAAGTCAAATTTTAAAGAAGCAAAAACTTGTTTAAGTAGATTATTCGGAAATAGGGTTTCGAGACGAAACTCCAGGCGCTTGAATCGCCTGATTCCGATAAACGAGCGAAAAGTTATACTAAAACGAAAATCGGATCAGAAATCGCGATCAGAAAATAACCGCGGAAAATCCGAGAAAATGAAAAACGACGAACGGATTAACGAACGAACGTTCGTTAATTAAACAAATCTGACGAAAAGCGTTCGCTAAAACGAACTAACGGACGAACGTCCGCTAATTAACCTAAACAGGAAAAAAAACCGAAAACTAAAATAAAACGAATCTAAAAAAACCGAAAAAAACCGTAAAGAGAAACCGCTCGGTTTTTAAGAAAACCGGCGGCACGCGATTCGAGGCAGCGGCGAACCTCGGCGGCGGCAGAACGAAGTCCGGCGGGGCTCCGGCGGGTCCGGCGGCCGCGGCGGCGGCGGATCTGGCGGCGACGGCGGCGGCGGATTAGGGTTAGGGTTTGGGTGTGGGTCGGGGCGGCGAATCGGGTTGGGGCGGCTCGCGGCTGGCGGGCTGGGGTGCCAGGTCGGGCACTTTATAAAGTGCCCCCCGAGCGGAGTCCCGCTCGGGCACGGCCCGTTAGGTCGGTGCGCGCGTTTTTTTTAAATAATTACGCTCGGTAGAAAAATAAAAATAAATACTAAACGGACTCCAAAAATCCCGAAATAAATTTTCCCCGGCTTCTAAAATCAAGCCGGACTAGATGAACATTTATTTGGTGCCTAAATGCAATTTTGAAAAACGCGCATTTTTCCTAAATTCAAATAAAAAGCGAAAAACTCCAAATACAAATCTTATTTGATTTTTTTATTAAACCTTCATTATTTCTTTATTTTGGGAAAGTCATTTTATTCCCTCTCTGAATTTTTGGTAGTAGAAATAATTGAAGATAAAATAAATAAAATCAATGATCCTATTTTCAAAATTTGAGAAAACCCCAAATATGAAAATAACGAAATCCCCAACTCTCTCCGTGGGTCCTTGAGTTGCGTAGAATTTCTAGGATCGAGCCAACAATGCAATAAAATATGATATGCATGATGATCTATGTATAACATTCCAAATTGAAAATTTGGGATGTTACACATAATGGTTGCCTCTCTGACCTAACGGAGCCGGACATGTGTTCCAGTATATGGCGGCTGCCGTAGTGGTTGCTCTTACGGCAGCACCAACCGGACGATGAAAGCTGACGAGGATAAGAAGTCTGCTGCTGCCATGCAAAGAAGCGGTGAAACATGAAACACCACAGAGCACTAGATTAGTAATTAGTACAGCAAAATACCAAGACGGGAAGATGGAATAAAATAGAGAATCTGCTTGAGCTTGCTAGGTGCACGTCTGCACAGATCAGCAATTAGCGACATTGCAGCTGCCATAGTCGGCATGTTTGCACAGATCAACAACTAGCAAGGTGGAGAGCCAGATCCTAGAGAAGACTCCCAAAGACTTTGATAGGTGATATTGTCAATCTTTATGACAATTGGCAATAGAAAATCTGCTTCAGCTTGCTACGTGCACGCCAGAAAACTAACTTCAACCATCATGTCACACACACGTACACACAAGAATTAGATGCCTCGAATCCACAACTGAATATTTTCTGGTAACCAAAACTAGGAGAGTAGGGCGTGCCTGATGCCCTTCAAATATATACCCGCATGCATCCACAAAAGAAAGTCCATGGATTGCCTTAGGATCCTTGGGTCCAATTCTGACAGGGAGAAATAGGCCGGGGAGTATGCTCCGAAGGACAGGATCAGAGGTGGGACGACACCGGCGGCAACTCTTCCAAAAGGATGATCGTTGGGAGTTTCCTTATGCTGATGAACTTCATCTGCCTCAGTGTGGTTTTGCCCGCTTTGATCGAGCCGTTTTGCTACCAGCCAGCAACTCTCCGGTTCCAACGTCGTTCCACACATGACGACAAACAGCCAATGTCGTTCCGTTCTACATCTAAGTGTCCATCATGGAGTTATGAACTCATGGATCCAGGTATAATTTTGAGCGGAGGTCCATACACACTAAAATCGATTATTTCTTCTGGTAACAAATCTTAATTCCGCTTTCTCTGAGGATCTAAAAGATTTCTACTTGTCCTTTCATTATGGGAACATAAATATCCATTGTTGCCATACATGGATCATTAGTGACGCACAAACAGAATGCTGTTTTGATGTGTGATGGTGATTTGGATAATAGTCTATATTCACATTAGTTCTGCATCTTCCAACTTCCGCAAGCATAAATTTCAAATATGCCTTGCCAGCCGGCATGGTTAACTTAACTGGATCTGCAAGATGAACATGTACATGGTCCATTGCGTTTTATTAGAGATGCTATTTTGTACAATAATAGGCTCTTACTTGGCATTGCTTTCACTTTTGGATGATGTATGTTAAAGACAATTCCCCCTCCCTCACATCTAGAGGTTACTTGCACAAATACGAAATGTCATTGTTATTGAAAACTCATTTTGTTATATAATTTCTCATATTTTGTAGTTCACATGTGCATATAATAAGCACCGCAGACTTGGTACGCATTTTGTCAGGGATTCATTATTGAAAACTCAATGAACCCAAAAATTAACCATTTTTATGGCAGATTTTGTATCATAGTCGGGGAAATCATGTACGTGCTATGTCATTGTTATTGTTATGATGGCTATAACATTGTGTGTGCTCTCAAGCATGAGGATCGCATGTTTGTAAATTTTCTCTTTTTAAGTATCCAAACTTTCTATTTATAAAATCAAATAGTTTTAATTTCATATTCGTTCTGAATATTTGTTTAAAAAATGAGCAATAAATATTTATAGTTAGGAGTAACTTAATTTCAATCTTAAACTAATTAAATATGCAACTATTAAACTTACAAGTTCTAGCCCGCGCATCGAGCGAGCCACTTTGCTAGTTTTCATAAAAGCATGATGCAAAATGGACGTATCAATATATCCAATTGGATGTAAGTTGGCATAGGCTATTATTGTTGACATCACCTAAAGGTGAATACGTTGGGAGTCAACACAATAAGCCCCTATCTTTCTCAGTGTCCGGCTGAAACTCTATAACCACAAGTATTGCGTGAGTGTTAGCAATCATAGGAGACTACGAGATAGTTGAGTATGTGAGCTTGCTGAAAAGCTCTATTATTGACTCTTTCTGATGTTACGATAAATTTCAATTTCCTCAATGACTGAGATTATAGTTTGTTAGTTCTCGATGAAGTTTTTGAACCATACTTGACATTGTGAATTGCTTATTACTTGAGCATAGGAAATCATATGACAAAAATCTATATTTGTTGCTGTTATTAGAATGATCATGATGCCGTCATGTCCGTATTTTATTTTTATCGACACCTCTATCCCTAAACATGTGGACTTATTTTTCGATTTTGGCTTCTGCTTGAGGTCAAGCGAGGTCTAAGCTTGGGGGAGTTGATACGTCCATTTTGCATCATGCTTTCATATCAATATTTATTGCATTATGGGCTGTTATTACACATTATATCTCAATACTTATGGCTATTCTCTCTTATTTTACAAGGTTTACCATGAAGAGGGGGGATGCCGGTAGCTGGAATTCTGGCTGGAAAAGGACCAAACATTGGAAACCTATTCTGCACAACTCCAAAAGTCCTAAAACTCCAAGAAACAACATTTTGGATTTAATAAGAATTTATGAGCGAAAGAAATAGGCCAGAGGGCCCACACCCTGTCCAGGAGACAGGGGCCCCCCCTATAGGGCGCGGCCCCCTATCTCCTGGGCCCCCTGGTGGGCCTCCGGCATCCATCTTCTGCTATATCATCACTTTTACCCTGGAAAAAATCGTGGGCAAGCTTACGGGACGAAACTCCGCCGCCACGAGGCGAAACCTTGGTGGAATCAATCTAGGGCTCTGGCGGATCTGTTCTGCGGGGGACACTTCCCTCCGGGAGGGGGAAATCATCACCAATGTCATCACCAACGATCCTCTCATTGGGAGGGGGTTAATCTCCATCAACATCTTCACCATCACCATCTCCTCTCAAAACCCTAGTTCATCTCTTGTATCCAATCTTGTATCAAAACCACAAATTGGTACCTGTGGGTTGCTAGTAGTGTTGATTACTCCTTGTAGTTGATGCTAATTGGTTTACTTGGTGGAAGATCATATGTTCAGATCCTTTATGCATATTATTACTCCTCTGATTATGAACATGAATATGCTTTGTGAGTAGTTACGTTTGTTCCTGAGGACATGGGTGAAGTCTTGCTATTAGTAGTCATGTGAATTTGGTATTCGTTCGATATTTTGATGAGATGTATGTTGTCTTTTCCTCTAGTGGTGTTATGTGAACGTCGACTACATGACACTCCACCATTATTTGGGCCTAGAGGACGGCATGGGGAAATAATAAGTAGATGATGGGTTGCTAGAGTGACAGAAGCTTAAACCCTAGTTTATGCGTTGCTTCGTTAGGGGTTGATATGGACCCATATGTTTAATGTTGTGGTTAGGTTTACCTTAATACTCCTTTTTGCAGTTGCAGATGCTTGGAATAGGGGTTAATCATAAGTGGGATGCTTGTCCAAGTTAGGGCAGTACCCAAGTGCCGGTCCACCCACATATCAAATTATCAAAGTACCGAACGTGAATCTTATGAATGTGATGAAAACTAGCTTGACGATAATTCCCAATGTGTCCTCGGGAGATCCTTCTTCATTATTAGAATTTTTCCAGGCTTATCCTTTGCTACCTAAAGGATTGGGCCACCTTGCTGCACTTTATTTACTTTTTGCTCGTTACTATTTATCTTATCACAAAACTATCTATCACCTACTATTTCAGTGAACGAAAGGACTACGATAGATCCCTACACTTGTGGGTCATCAGTGTGCAGCGGATCGAACGGCTCGGTCCGTTCCGCTGCGGCCCTGGCTTCGGCAGCCTTCCTCGTCTTGCTCGACGAGGAGGAGGCGCCGTCGCCAGTGACGAAGACCTCCACATGGATGTCCATTCCCCCGGCGGAAACGCCGCCGCCGAGGGAGAGGGGAGAGTCGGAGTAGCTGAGCACCTCGCTGGGGTACTCATCAGCCGCAAACGCATCGGTGATGCGTAGCGCGGAGAAGGAGGCGGCAAGCGTGCCGACGATGTTGTCCGCCAGCGTGATGGACTCGTCGGTGTAGGAGAAGGGCCCCGTCTGAAGCATGATACCGGCCAGCTCCTCGAGCTGCACCACGGTGGGCGCCAACCGTCATGGTGGGCCCACGGCAGATGCCAAGGGATGGCTAAAGAGAGGAGGAGGCTCGAGGGTGCTAGTGGGCTCTAGAGGCGAGGTTGGCATGAGCGGGCGCGGGATGCCAGACATACCCAGGTTCGGGGCTCTCCGGAGAGATAATACCCTAGTCCTGCCGAGTGTAGTTGGATGATCGATAGTACAAAGTTGCTCCTGGAGCTGTATGGAGGAGGAAGGAAGCAGGCCAAGGCTTGGGCTACTCCTTCTCTCCGGTGTTGCTGTTTGGTGGCTAGTCCTATGCTTATCGGCTTTCCTCTCGTATGCGTTCTCTGCTTTGTTGCTTGCCCGTATGATCGTGGGCTCCTGGGGTTTTATACCCCCGGGGGTACAATGGTAATGTTACAAGTCGGTGGGTCCGTATTGTCAGCGTCCGGGGACCTAGGCTGGGTCCCGGTGAGGGCTTGTGGTTCGCCGGGTTCCCCTAGATGCGGGTCCCGTATGCCTAGGGGAACTGTGCGCTGTCTTGTCGATCATCAGGGCGTGGCCGAGTCGAGTCGTGTATAGTGCTCTCCATCAGGCTGCCGCTTGCTGTCGTCAGCGGTGAGGGCGGGAGCACTGTAGCCACGCCGGCCCTGGTCAGCGGGTAGGTGAGGGGCACTATTGCCACGCTCCGGCTGACCAGAGGCATGGGCGGGGCACTGTTGCATCGGTCATCGCTGATTGAAGACTCGTCCCATCGTACGGCCTGGATGGGACGGGAGCCGACCCGTGGCCGGATTGCGTAGCACGCCACGGGTGGTGCTAGCTTGTTGAGGAAGCCTTGGTCGTGCCGGGTTCGGCCATCTTGCATTGGTCGTTGGGGCCGAGTCGCCGTGTCTTGTCGGGTCAGCGAGTCTAGCCGGGTCGCAGGGCTTGGCCGGGTCGAGCGATCCGGCCAAGCTCGTGTCGGTATTGAGGGGCGGTGCCCGCCCTGTTGTTTTTTGAAGAGGATCCGGGTTCCGTTGCTTGCCCGGGGTCCATCCCCCCGACAAGTATGGAGTGTCGAACCCACAAGGAGCTAAAGGTAAGATCAATATTCTCTCAAGTCCTATCTGCCACTGATACGACTCTACGTACACCGAACATTTGCTTCCATCTAGAAACAAGAAATAAAACTACATTTTGGGTACGAAGAGGATAACTTTGCATGATATCGGAGAACTAAAATATAAAAATAGGTGATGTTAACATAAAGTTAGAATGTATTACTACATATTATAAATAGCGAGTGTGGAATAATGATGTGTCTGTGTGCAATTGTCCTAGGCAATTGTTAACAAGATCCGTAGTCGTCATTGCAATTTCATATGAGCGATAGGCATAAGCTAACATACTTATGATTGGAACCCTAGCAAGCATCCGCAACTACTAAAGATCATTAAGGTAAAACCCAACCATAGCATTAAAGTATCATGTCCCCTTTATCACATACGCAACAACCCCCTTACTCGGGTTTATGCTTCTGTCACTCAAGCAACCCACTATAAGCGAATCATGAACGTATTGCAACACCCTACAGTGGGAATCCTTCACGTGTGTGCGGCACGAAAGGCGCGATAGGATAGAACCAAAATAAAACATACAACTCAAACCAATCTAGATCATCAATCAACCCAAAAGACAAATGAAATCTACTCAAAACATCATAGGATGGCAACACATCATTGGATCATAATATGTAGCATAAAGCACCATGTTCAAGTAGGGGATTACAACGGGGTGCGGGAGAGTGGACCGCTTAAAAGAGATGAGGATGGTGATGAAGAAGGTGATGTTGATGAAGACGATCACTGCGGCGATGGTTCCCCCGGTTGCACTCCAGCACCACTGAGAGAGAGGGCAGAGGATCTTCCCCTTGTGCTTCCTCCTCCATGGCCTCCCCCCTAGATGGGGAGAGGTTCTCCCACTGGTCCTTGGCCTTGATGGTGATGATGGCCCCCTCCGGGATCCTGCTCCATGGCCTCCGGTGATGATGGCCCCCTCCGGTAGGGTGCTGGAGAGGGCCTAGATTGATTTTTTTCGTGGCTACAGAGGCTTGCCCGGCAGAACTCCCGGTCTAGGTTTATTTCTAGGGGTTTTGATATTTATTGGAATTTTTGGCTTCACTCTCACGTCAAGGGGGTCAACAAGGCAGCGACAAGGTAGAAGCACCCTCTCGGGGGGTAGGGGTGCCCCCTACCTTGTCGTCGCCTCGGGACTCTTCTGGTCCAACTCTTGTGCTCTGGGGTTCTCTTTTGGTCCATATAAAATCACCGTAAATTTTTAGCCCATTCTGAGAACTTCTATTTCGGCACAAAAAACGACACAACAGTAGTTCTGTTGGAAATGGCGTCAGTCTGGGTTAGTTCTAATCAAATCATACCAAAACCATATAAAATTGTTGTAAACATGGCATGAATACTTCATAAATTATAGATACGTCAGAGACGTATCAGAGACCAGGCATATCGAGCACATGTATCACATTATTCGACAGCATGTCGAGAAGGGTTTTGTGAAAGTTCTCAAGGTTCACATGGATTTGAATGCGTCAAATCTGATGATGAAGGCTCTACCACGAGCAAAGCATGAGCAACACTAGATAGCCATAGGTGTTAAAATAGACTATCTGAACTAGATCCCTAGATGCAATAATATTGTTATTATATTTCCATTATTCATAATTAAGATTTTATATTTCATGCTATAACTGCCATGATCCTGGAATATGTGATTCTGTGATAAACTCATATGCACGTGTGTAATGATAAAAACTAAACAATAAGTTCCCAGTCCGGCCTCTAAGACTGGCTCAAGTGTTGTTGGTGATCACCTTTTCACTGGATAGCCATAATTAAGATTTCTAAGCATTGCAATACCGTTTGTGCTCCGTTTTGTTACTTGCTACCTTGCTGTTTTTTTGTTTTCAGATTACAAAAACCTATATCTACTATCCATACTACACTTGTATCGCCATCTCTTCGTCGAACTAGTGCGCATCTACAATTTGCCATTGTATTGGGTGTATTGGGGGCACAAGAGATTTCTTGTATTTGATTGCAGGGTTGTTTGAGAGAGAGACCATCTTCATCCTATGCCTTCCACAGATTGACAAACCTTAGGTCATTGCTACCTATTGAGCACTGCGTTGGATTTCCCCGAAGAGGAGAGGATGATGCAGCAAAGTAGCGTAAGTATTTCCCTCAGTTTTTGAGAACCAAGGTATCAATCCAGTAGGAGACCACGCACAAGTCCCTCGTACCTACACAAAACGATAGCTACTCGCAACCAACGCGATTAGGGGTTGTCAATCCCTTCACAGTCACTTACGAGAGTGAGATCTGATAGAGATGATAAATAATATTTTTGGTATTTTTGATAGATAGATGCAAAGTGAAAAGTAAAAGGCAAAGTAAAAACAAAGCAAGTAAATAAAGCGATAGAGATTGATATGATGAGAATAGACCCGGGGGCCATAGGTTTCACTAGTGGCTTCTCTCAAGAGCATAGATATTCTACGGTGGGTGAACAAATTACTGTTGAGCAATTGACAAAATTGAGCATAGTTATGATCATATCTAGGCAATGATCATGTATATAGGCATCACATCCAAGACAAGTAGATCGAAAAGATTCTGCATCTACTACTATTACTCCACTCATCGACCGCTATCCAGCATGCACCTAGAGTATTAAGTTAAAAACAGAGTAACGCCTTAAGCAAGATGACATGATGTAGAGGGATAAATTCATGCAATATGATAAAAAAACATCTTGTTATCCTCGATGGCAACAATACAATACGTGCCTTGCAACCCTTTCTGTCACTGGGTAAGGACACCGCAAGATTGACCCCAAAGCTAAGCACTTCTCCCATTGCAAGAACTACCAATCTAGTTGGCCAAACAAAAAGGATAATTCGAAGATACTTGCAAAGATAACTCAATCATACATAAAAGAATTCAGAGAAGAATCAAATATTTTTCATAGATAAGTTGGATCATAAACCCACAATTCATCGGTCTCAACAAACACACCGCAAAAAGAAGATTACATCGAATAGATCTCCACGAGAGAGGGGGAGAACATTGTATTGAGATCCAAAAAGAGAGAAGAAGCCATCTAGCTACTAGCTATGGACCCGAAGGTCTAAAGTAAACTACTCACACTTCATCGGAGGGGCTATGGTGTTGATGTAGAAGCCCTCCATGGTGGATGCCCCCTCCGGCGGAGCTCCGGAACAGGCCGCAAGATGGGATCTCATGGATACAGAAGGTTGCGGCGGTGGAATTAGGTTTTTGGCTCCTGTTCTGATCGTTCGGGGATACGTAGGTATATATAGGAGGAAGGAGTACGTCGGTGGAGCAACAGGGGGCCCACGAGGTAGGGGGCGCGCCTAGGGGGGCGCCCTCCACCCTCGTGACCGCCTCTGGCACTTCTTGGAGTAGGGTCCAAGTCTCCTGGATCACGTTCGGTGAGAAAATCACGTTTCCGAAGGTTTCATTCCGTTTGGACTCCGTTTGATATTCTGTTTCTTCGAAGCACTGAAATAGGCAAAAAACAGCAATTCTGGGCTGGGCCTCCGGTTAATAGGTTAGTCCCAAATATAATATAAAAGTGGAAAATAAAGCCCAATATATTCTAAAACAGTAGATAAAGTAGCATGGAGCAATCAAAAATTATAGATACGTTGGAGACGTATCAGTCATCCACTTGAGGGGAAATTGCTACTATCCTACAGAACTCTACGCTTGGATGCCCAACACGAGTCTACAAGAATAAGTTGTGTAGTAGACATCAAGGGCCCTCTCAGTGTGACAACATCCATCATCTTCTGGCCAGACACAGGTGACTAGGTCACATGGATGCCGGAACATCTCAACAAGAACGATGAACAAAACCAGTAACAAGGAGACCGATATAGTGAGCATGAGAATGGCTCAAGACTACCAGGTAAAACCTTATACACATAATCTTACCAGCAGTGCGCTTCAAAACAAGGCGCTACTACTACTTAGCAGTAGCGCGTGTAGGAAAAACGCGCTACTGAAATCAAAAAAGCAGTAGTGCGTCTGTAGAAAGCCGTGCTACTACTATAATTGCCACGACCTCGCCCCCCAGCTAGTTATAGCAGTAGCGCCTTATTTCAAACCACACTACTGCTAGGGCGTTTAGCAGTAACGCGTTTCCCTAAAGTGCACTACTGCTAAATGTTGGAGATATGCCTTAGAGGCAATCATGTATGATGATATTTCCTATGTGTTTATGAATAAAGATAGTCCTTGGACATTATCAATGATGTGTATCAGCAAGTACGTGACTTGTTTGTGGGACTATACATTGTATGATGACTGTCCTAAAAGGTCCCTAGTCGAAAGGGCTGTGTGGACGCGCAGCCGACTAGACTAGCATATGACACGGTCGATGGCTCGGTCTCACTAGCCATGGAGCATTGGATGCTAACCGGATAATATGGACTTGGAAAGGTCTGGTTGGATTCGACGTAGTCGGATCCGAGTCGAGATAAGGTCCGAGTAGGACAGACCCGACTATGAGACGCAGCGATATGTCATCTATGAGTCTCTAGTACAACATATGTTCTATGTCCTAAGAAATGAGTTGACGCATGTACTCACGATGGTGACAGACTTGCTTTGGGCCGACCAAACGCTACTCCGTGACTGGGTAGTTACAAAGGTAGGTTTCGGGTTTGTCCAGTCCCATACTGCGAGACATTGTCGAGCAAGATGGGATTTTCCCCTCCGATCAGGAGAGATATACTCTGGGGCCCTCGTGTGATCCGACCAGGATAAGCATGGCCATGCGACAAGGATTATGAGATAACCCAGATAGTGGTCGGTATCACTGGAACGAGAAAGAGGTCCGGCTAGCACAAGGATGACAGTCTCGCCTTGAGCCCGATAACATATATTGTGTGGCAAAGGGAACAGAAGTATGATGTACATGTTCGCCTAACCAGCTTCATGGTCTGCCTGGTGTTCGGCATGCCTTGCTAGAGGCCGCTACCAACCGTGCAGTTCGGAGGTGATCTGAACTACGACCAAGCCGACTTGAACCTAAGGGGTCGTGCGCTTAAGGGAGGAACCTACGAGGTCGGATCCGAGGACACTGGTCGGATGTGATCCGAGCTGTATTCAGATTATGGCCAAATAGACTTGTGGGCTTTAGGGTCGGTGCGAGGCCCAAGTGTTGAGCCCGCGACGGACGCCTATATAAAGTGGAGGTGAAGTACACTCATGCGGTTGATCGCTTCGGCGTTGCGACTAGGGTTTGCATGTGTTGCTAATAGCCACCTCCACTCGTCGCCGACTGTGTGATCGGACCTAGCAGTCCGCCGCACGGTGTTCCTCCTGCACGCGTGGATACCGTTAGAGGCGGTGCACTTGCGCCGCTCCGGTGAACTTGTACGTGGGATCGGACGACCGGCTGTTCGAGGGAGATCGGACGAGGAGGAGACGATCCACACGGACGCGCTACCCCAACTCTTCTTCCGCTACACGGCACTGCGCGTCTAGTGGTAACAAACTGTGATCCATCTCCCGTAGCATGTTCTTGGTTGTTCTGCACGTAGGAAATTTTAATTTGCAGTCGACGCACCCTACCGTAGATCCCAACACTAAAGCCATCCTATCTTCCCCACCCCGTTGCCATCACCCCCTCACTCGATCTCACTCGCCCTCACACTCACACTCACTCACTCTCCTCCCTCAATCCCCTCGCTCCGGCCGCTGTCCCCCGCGTGCTGCCCTCCCCCGCGCTGGTCCTCCCCTGCCGGCGGCCCTCGCCCATGCTGGCCCTCCTCCCCTAATGTCTACTACGCAAATTTATTCTTGTAGACTCGTGTTGGGCCTCCAAGCAGAGAGTTTTGTAGGGAAGTAGCAATTTTCCCTCAAGTGGATGACCTAAGGTTTATCAATCCATGGGAGGCATAGGATGAAGATAGTCTCTCTCAAGCAACCTTGCAATCAAATACAAGAAATCTCTTGTGTCCCCAGCACACCCAATACAATGCAAATTGTATAGGTGCACTAGTTCGGCGAAGAGATGGTGACAAAAGTGTAGTATGGATAGTAGATATGAGTTTTTGTAGAGCGAACAATAAAAAACAGCAAGGTGGTAAATAGTAAAACAGAGCACAAACGGTATTGCAATGATGGAAAATGAGGCCTAGGGTGCATACTTTCACTAGTGCAATCTCTCAACAATGCCAACATAGTTGGATCATACGATTATCCCTCAAAGTGCAATAAAGAATCAGTCCCAAGTTCCTATTAGCAGAGAACAAAAGATAGGAATTGTTTGTAGGATACGAAACCACCTCAAAGCTAATCTTTCCGATCAATCTATCCTAGAGTTCGTACTAAAATAACACAAAGCTATTCTTTCCGATCAATCTAGCCAAGAGTCTGTACTAAAATAACACCATATGACACACATAAACTAACTCTAATGTCACCGAGATACTCCAAAGTCACCACAAGTATCCGTGAGTTAATTCTACGATATGCATCAAACAACTTCATGATCATAATATTCAATCAACAAAAAGAACTGCAAGGGGACCCCAAAACTTTCTATCGGAGAAAAGATAATAAAAACGTGCATTGATACGTCTCCAACATATCTATAATTTTTGATTGTTCCATGCTATTATATTACCTGTTTTGGATGTTTATGGGCTTTACTTTACACCTTCATATCATTTTTGGGACTAACCTACTAACCGGAGGCCCAGCCCGAATTGTTGTTTTTGCCTATTTCAATGTTTCGAAGAAAAGGAATATCAAACGGAGTCCAAATGGAATGAAACCTTCGGGAACGATCTTTTTGGAACAAACGCAATCCAGGAGACTTGGAATGGATGTCAAGAAGCAGCCAAGGTCGCCACGAGGGTGCAAGGCGCGCCCTAGGGGGGTGGGCGCACCCCCACCCTCGTGGGCCCCTCGTGGCTCCCCTGACCGACTTCCTTCACCTATATATACTTGCATACCCTGAAAACATCCAGGAGCACCACGAAACCCTATTTCCACCGCCGCAACCTTCTGTATTCGCGAGATCCCATCTTGGAGCCTTCGCCGGCGCTCCGCCAGAGGGGGAAACGACCATGGAGGGCTTCTACATCAACACCATAGCCTCTCCGATGAGTTGTGAGTAGTTTACCACAGACCTTCGGGTCCATTGTTATTTGCTAGATGGCTTCTTCTCTCTCTTTGATTCTCAATACAAAGTTCTCCTCGATCTTCTTGGAGATCTATTTGATGTAACTCTTTTTTGCGGTGTGTTTGTCGAGATCCGATGAATTGTGGGTTTATGATCAAGTTTATCTATGAGAAATATTTGAATCTCCTCTGAATTCTTTTATGTATGATTGGTTATCTTTGCAAGTCTCTTTGAATTATCAGTTTGGTTTGGCCTACTAGATTGGTCTTTCTTGCAACGGGAGAAGTGCTTAGCTTTGGGTTCAATCTTGCGGTGTCCTTTCCCAGTGACAGCAGGGGCAGCAAGGCACGTATTGTGTTGTTGCCATCGAGGATAAAAAGATGGGGTTAATATCATATTTCTTGAGTTTATCCCTCTACATCATGTCACCTTTCTTAATGCGTTACTCTGTTCTTATGAACTTAATACTCTAGATGCATGCTGGATAGCGGTCGAGTGTGGAGTAATAGTAGTAGATGCAGAATCGTTTCGGTCTACTTGTCGCAGACGTGATGCCTATATACATGATCATGCCTAGATATTCTCATAACTATGCACTTTTCTGTCAATTGCTCGACAACAATTTGTTCACCCACCGTAATACTTATGCTATCTTGAGAGAAGCCACTAGTGAAACCTATGGCCCCCGGGTCTATCTTTTGTCATATAAGTTTCCGATCTATATTTAATTGCAATCTTTACTTTCAATCTATATCATAAAAATATCAAAAATATTTATCTCATCTTATTATCTCTATCAGATCTCACTTTCGCAAGTTACCGTGAAGGGATTGACAACCCCTTTATCGCGTTGGTTGCAAGGTTCTTGTTTGTTTGTGTAGGTACGAGGGACTTGCGTGGATCCTCCTACTGGATTGATACCTTGGTTCTCAAAAACTGAGGGAGATACTTACGCTACTTTGTTGCATCACCCTTTCCTCTTCAAGGGAAAACCAACGCAGTGCTCAAGAGGTAGCAAGAAGGATTTCTGGCGCCGTTGCCGGGGAGGTCTTCTCACAAGTCAAGACATACCAAGTACCCACCACAAACTCATCTCCCTCGCATTACATTATTTGCCATTTGCCTCTCGTTTTCCTCTCCCCCACTTCACCCTTGGTGTTTTATTCGCCCTCTCTTTTCCATTCGCCTCTTTCTTTTGCTTGCATCTTGTGTGCTTGTGTGTTGGATTGCTTGTCACGATGGATCAAGATAATACTAAATTGTGTGATTTTTCCAATACCAATAATAATGATTTCCTTAGCACTCCGATTGCTCCTCTTAATGATGCTGAATCTTGTGAAATCAATGCTGCTTTGTTGAATCTTGTTATGAAAGATCAATTCTCTGGCCTTCCTAGTGAAGATGCCGCTACTCATCTAAACAACTTTGTTGATTTGTGTGATATGCAAAAGAAGAAAGATATGGATAATGATATTGTTAACTTGAATCTATTTCCATTTTCGCTTAAAGATCATGCTAAAACTTGGTTTTCGTCTTTGCCTAAAAATAGTATTGATTCATGGAATAAGTGCAAAGATGCTTTTATCTGTAAGTATTTTCCACCCGCTAAGATCATCTCTCTTAGAAACGGTATTATGAATTTTAAGCAACTTGATCATGAACATGTTGCACAATCTTGGGAGCGAATGAAATTAATGATTCGTAATTGCCCTACTCATGGACTGAATTTATGGATGATCATACAAAAATTTTATGCCGGGTTGAATTTTGCTTCTAGAAATCTTTTAGATTCGGCCGCGGGAGGCACTTTTATGGAAATCACTTTAGGAGAAGCTACTAAACTCCTAGATAATATTATGGTTAATTATTCTCAATGGCACACCGAAAGATCTACTAGTAAAAAGGTTCATGCGATAGAATAGATCAATGTTTTGAGTGGAAAGATGGATGAACTTATGAAGTTGTTTGCTACTAAGAGTGCTCCTATTGATCCTAATGGTATGCCTTTGTCTACTTTGATTGAGAATAATAATGAATCTTTGGATGTGAATTTTGTTGGTAGGAATAATTTTGGTAACAACGCTTATAGAGGAAACTTTAATCCTAGGCCGTTTCCTAGTAATTCCTCTAATAATTATGGTAATTCCTACAACAACTCTCATGGAAATTTTAAAAGACGCCCTATGATTTTGATAATAGTGTTAAAGAATTTATGATCCCTCAAATGAATTTTAGGGCTAGTTCTTTTGGGCGGCTTAAAAAATAAGCTGCCTCTCCCTACTTTAAAAAATAAGCCGCTTTCAAAATTTGTTGAGGCTTCTAGATTAGTAATGCCATAACTAGTTCAGAAGTCCCAATGAATGAAAGAAGGCAGCTTATGGGAAAAGCTGGGAAGGAGGCGGCTTATTTTTTAAGCCGTCGAAAGAACTGACCCTCAATGCTTTGCTTGAAAAAAAATTGCTTAAAGTTGATGAATTGGCTAGGCACATGGATAGAATTTCTCTTGATGTTGATTCTTTGAAACTTAAATCTATCCCACCTAAGCATGATATCAATGAGTCTCTCAAAGCCATGAGAATTTCCATTGATGAGTGCAAAGGAAGAACCACTAGGATGCGTGCTAAGAAAGATTGCTTTGTAAACGCGTGTTCTTCTAGTTTCCATGAAAATAATGATGAAGATCTTAAAGTGATTGATGTGTCCTATTAAATCTTTGTTTTGAAATATGAATCTTTATAATGATGGGACTAGAGATGAGTCAACTTTAGTTAAAAGGCGTCCCAACGATTCAGAGTTTTTAGATCTTGATGCTAAATTTGGTAAAAGTGGGATTGGAGAGGTCAAAACTTTACATAGCAATGAACCCACTATTTTGGATTTTAAGGAATTTAATTATGATCATTGTTCTTTAATAGATTTTATTTCCTTGTTGCAATCCGTGTTGAACTCTCCTCATGCTTATAGTCAAAATAAAGCTTTTACTAAACATATCGTTGATGCTTTGATGCAATCTTATGAGGAAAAACTTGAATTGGAAGTTTATATCCCTAGAAAACTATATGATGAGTGGGAACCTACTATTAAAATTAAAATTAAAGATCATGAATGCTATGCTTTTTGTGATTTGGGTGCTAGTGTTTCCACTATTCCAAAAACTTTATGTGATGTGCTAGGTTTCCGTGAATTTGATGATTGCTCTTTAAACCTGCACCTTGCGGATTCCACTATTAAGAAAGCTATGGGAAGGATTAATGATGTTCTTATTGTTGCAAATAGGAATTATTTTCCCATAGATTTTATCGTTCTTGATATATATTACAATCATTCATGTCCTATTATTCTTGGTAGACCTTTCCTTAGAACAATTGGTGCAGTTATTGATATGAAGGAAGGAAATATTAGATTCCAATTTCCATTAAGGAAAGGCATGGAACACTTTCCTAGAAAGAAAATCAAATTACCTTATGAATCTATTATGAGAGCGACTTATGAATTGAATCTCAAAGATGGCAATACTTAGATCTATCCTCGCTTTTATGCCTAGCTAGGGGCGTTAAACGATAGCGCTTGTTGGGAGGCAACCCAATTTTATTTTTTTCCCTTGCTTTTTGTTCCTGTTTAGTAATAAATAAATCATCTAGATTCTTTTTTAGATGTGGTTTTATGATTTAATTAGTGTTGGTGCCAAGTAGAACCTATAGGATCATCTTGGGTGAAAGTTAATTTGATCTTGCTGAAAAACAGAAACTTTTGCGCGCACGAGAATAATTTTAATAAATCACAGGAACGTACTTTTGAGTTGATTCTTTTTGAAGTAGATCAATAGACAAATTTACTAGGACTTCCAATTTTGGTAGGATTTTTAGAGTTCCATAAGTATTCGAAAGTTACAGATTTCTACAGACTGTTCTGTTTTTTGATAGATTCTGTTTTTCGTGTGTTGTTTGCTTATTTTGATGAATCTATGGCTAGTATCGGGGGGTATGAACCATAGAGAAGTTGGAACACAGTAGGTTAAACACTAATATAAATAAATTATGAGTTCATTACAGTACCTTAAGTGGTGGTTTTTCCTTCTTGCACTAACGGAGCTCATGAGATTTCCTGTTGAGTTTTGTGTTGTGAAGTTTTAAAGTTTTGGGTAAAGATTTGATGGACTATGGAATAAGGAGAGGCAAGAGCCTAAGCTTGGGGATGCCCATGGAACCCCAATATAATTCAAGGAAAACCAAAAGCCTAAGCTTTGGGATGCCCCAGAAGGCATCCCCTCTTTCGTCTTCGTCTATCGGTAACTTTACTTGGAGCTATATTTTTATTCACCACATGATATGTGTTTTGCTTGGAGCGTCTTGTATGATATGAGTCTTTAATTTTTAGTTTACCACAATCATCCTTTCTGTACACACCTTTTGGGATAGACACACATGATTTGGAGTTTATTAGAATACTCTATGTGCTTCACTTATATCTTTTGAGCTAGATAGTTTTGCTCTAGTGCTTCACTTATACTTTTTAGAGCATGGCGGTGGCTTTATTTTGTAGAAACTATTGATCTCTCATGCTTCACTTATATTATTTTGGGAGTCTTTTAGAATAGCATGGTATTTGCTATGGTTATAAAATTGGTCCTAGAATGATGGGCATCCAAGTTGGGTATAATAAAAACTATCATAGGAAGTGAATTGGATGCTATGATCAATTTCATGCTTGATAATTGTTTTGAGATATAAAGGTGGTAATGTTAGAGTCATGCTAGTTGGGTAATTATGAAATTGAGAAATACTTGTGTTGAAGTTGGCAAGTCCCGTAGCATGCACGTATGGTAAAAGTTGAGTAACAAATTTGTTGCATGGGGTGCTCTTTTGATTGCCTTCCTTATGAGTGGAGGTCGGGGGCGCGTGATGGTTAACTCCTACCAACCTCCCCCTAGGAGCATGTGTAGTAGTACTTTGCTTCGAGGGCTAATAAAACTTTTGCAATAAGTATATGAGTTCTTTATGACTAATGTGAGTCCATGGATTATACGCACTCTTACCCTTCCATCATTGCTAGCCTCTTCGGTACCGTGCATTGCCCTGTCTCACCTTGAAAGTTGGTGCAAACTTTGCCAGTGCATCCAAATCTCATGATACGATACGCTCTATCACACATAAACCTCCTTATATCTTCCTCAAAACAGCCACCATACCTACCTATTATGGCATTTCCACAGCCATTCTGAGATATATTGCCATGCAACTTTTCACCGTTCCGTTTATCATGACACGCATCATCATTGTCATATTGCTTTTGCATGATCATGTAGTTGACATCGTATTTGTGGCAAAGCCACCATGCATAAATTTTTATACATGTCAGTTTTGATTCATTGCCCATCCCAGTACACCGCCGGAGGCATTCATATAGAGTCATATCTTGTTCTAGTATCGAGTTGTAATTCTTGAGTTGTAAAAAAATAGAAGTGTGATGATCATCATTATTAGAGCATTGTCCCTTATAAAAAAAAGAAAGGCCAAATAAAAAAGAAAAAAAAAGAAAGGCCAAATAAAAAAGAAAAAAGAGAAAGGCCCAAAAAAAGGGGGGCAATATTACTATCCTTTTCCACATTTGTGCTTCAAAGTAGCACCATGATCTTCATGATAGAGAGTTTCTTATGTTGTCACTTTCATATACTAGTGGGAATTTTTCATTATAAAACTTGGCTTGTATATTCCAATGATGGGCTTCCTCAAAATTCCCTAGGTCTTCGTGAGCAAGCAAGTTGGATGCACACCCACTTAGTTTTTTTTGTTGAGCTTTCATACATTTATAGCTCTAGTGCATCCGTTGCATGGCAATTCCTACTCCTCATGTTGACATCAATTGATGGGCATCTCCATAGCCCGTTGATTAGCCTCGTCAATGTGAGATTTCTCCTTTTTTGTCTTCTCCACACAACCTCCATCATCATATTCTATTCCACCATAGTGCTATATCCATGGCTCACGCTCATGTATTGCGTGAGAGTTGAAAAAGCTGAAGGGCGTTAAAAAGTATGAACCAATTGCTTGGCTGAAACCGGGGTTGTGCATGATGGGAGTATTTTGTGTGATGAAAATGAAGCATATCCTAACTATACGATTTTGTAGGAATGAACTTTATTTAGCCATGTTATTTTGAGAAGATGAGAAGACATGATTGCCTTGTTAGTATGCTTGAAGTATTACTATTCTTATGTCAATATGAACTTTTATTTTGAATTATTTGGATCTGAACATTCATGCCACAATAAAGAATATTGCATTGAGAAATATGCTAGGTAGCATTCCACATCAAAAAATTTGTTTTTATCATTTACCTACTCGAGGACGAGCATGAATTAAGCTTGGGGATGCTTGATACGTCTCCAACTTATCTATAAGTTTTGATTGTTCCATGCTATTATATTACCTGTTTTGGATGTATATGGGCTTTACTTTACACCTTTATATCATTTTTGGGACTAACCTACTAACCGGAGGCCCAGCCCGAATTGCTGTTTTTTTGCCTATTTTAGTGTTTCGAAGAAAAGGAATATCAAACGGAGTCCACACGGAATGAAACCTTCGGGAGCAATCTTTTTGGAACAAACGCAATCTAGGAGACTTGGAGTGGACGTCAAGAAGCAGTCGAGGCGGCCACGAGGGTGCAAGGCGCGCCCTAGGGGGGTGGGCATGCCCCCACCCTCGTGGGCCCCTCGTGGCTCCCCTGACCGACTTCCTTCGCCTATATATACTTGCATACCCTGAAAACATCCAGGAGCACCACAAAACCCTATTTCCACCGTCGCAAACTTCTGTATCCGCGAGATCCCATCTTGGAGCCTTTGCCGATGCTCCGTCGGAAGGGGAATCGACCATGGAGGGCTTCTACATCAACACCATAGCCTCTCCGATGAGTTGTGAGTAGTTTACCACAGACCTTCGGGTCCATAGTTATTAGCTAAATGGCTTCTTCTCTCTCTTTGATTCTCAATACAGAGTTCTCCTCGATCTTCTTGGAGATCTATTCGATGTAACTCTTTTTTGGGGTGTGTTTGTCGAGATCCGATGAATTGTGGGTTTATGATCAAATTTATCTGTGAGAAATATTTGAATCTCCTCTGAATTCTTTTATGTATGATTGGTTATCTTTGCAAGTCTCTTCGAATTATCAGTTTGGTTTGGCCTACTAGATTGATCTTTCTTGCAATGGGAGAAGTGCTTAGCTTTGGGTTCAATCTTGCAGTGTCCTTTCCTAGTGACAGCAGGGGTTGAGTTTGTTGGGTTCACCGTCGCGTCATTTTTTCAGAAAAGTCCTTCTATTTTTTGTATTCAACCCACGGTCCCTTTTTAAGTGGATATCTGAAAAACATTTCACTCTTACGAAAAAAAACCTGCATTTTTTAGCATTCAACCCGCGATTCTTTTTAGTGGAGAGGCGGGCGAGCAGGAAGGACCGGGGCGTCGCCCACGACGCAGACGATACCAGCGGCGGCTTACAGTGGTGCGGTTGACGAGGACCTGCCGGATCTCACCGGATCTGGTGGGAAATGGCGTGCAAGCGGTGGATCTGGAAGGAAAGCAACCCGAGCTTGGAGCACGAGGCATGGCGTGGGAGGACGGAAGGAAGGAGATGGGAGGCCAGAGGAAGAGAGATGGGAACAGTGAGGTGCGGCGGTGGTCCTGCTGCTGCTCCTCACCGGCCATCGGCACGAGGTAGGGCTCGGGTGCGCGGAGGCGTCGACCTCGTCGAGTGTATCGAGCGAGTGGGCTAAGTTTTGCCGTTGCCTTCGTCCGTTCTCCTTGCTAAATATGTTTTTTTCCCGATCCCTCCCACCCATGCTCCATCAGTAAAAAAACATGCCTCATCCTCTCAGCCTTCTCTGTGCGATCCTTCCCCAGATCTTCTCCTGCTAGTTAGGGTTCCCCGACGCAGGCGCACCTCGGCAGCCATCGAGGCGGCCACTACAGCCTGCAGGCGGAACGAGGCGGACGAGAACCTCCTGGTAAGGCTTAGCAGCGCGGAGGCGATGTGAGGAGGGGCCGCCACGGTGCCGGTGGTGCGCCCGTTGCTTGTGGTGCTTAGCGAGGACGAGTGCCGGAAGGGGCTAGGCGCCAATGTCTGGTAATAATTTTTATCTTCCCTCAGAAACATAATTTTATCTTCTTTCAGATGTAGGAATTGATACGGATGAACTTAAAGGTAGAATTTCTAACCTTAATCTTGCAGTGTTCAAGAAGGCGCCCAGAAAATCAGTTGACACCATCCCTTCTCTGATTATGCACACGGATCAGGAGAGACATACTGGCCGGGACAGTCTTTCAACCATGAAGCCCTCTCACGGGTCAGACATTGAACACATAATTCTTCTTTTAGACAGTGAATAAAATTTGCCTATAGATGATGTGATTGGTGAGTAAGGTTTGTCTTCGGGGAAGGAGAATGACGGATGTACTACTTCAGATCTGTTGAAAAATCGCTCTGTGCAAAGAATGTCATTTGAAGATAGACATGTGTCCTTGAAACAGCAGACGCATGGTGAAAGTAGTGCTTCTTATAGGAAGTAAATTTTTAGAGACATAGAAATTGTTGTAACGACACTCAGTTGGTGTGGAGGTGATATATATGGAGTTTGCTCAGAAACTACTTCAGCTATCAATCATGGACTATTTTAGATCCAGATTTTTTTGGCAAGGAGATGGTGAAAAGAAAAAATATAGACTGGCCAAATGGAGTGTGGTTTGTAGGCCGAAAGACCAAGGTGGCCTTGAAATTCATGACTTGCAAATCAAGAATGAGGCCTTACTTAGTAAATGGTTGTTCAAACTTCTTACTGAGGATGGTGTTTGGCAAACCATGCTACGCAACAAGTATCTAGGCCAAAAGGCAGTGTCTCAGGCATATTGGACACCTGGCGACTCGCACTTTTGGGCTGGCCTAATGGCGGCAAAGAAACATCTCTTTCGCTTTGGGTCTTTCGCGATAAGGGACGGGTCGGAGGTTCGTTTCTGGGAAGACATCTGGCTAGGCAATGCCAGTCTTCGAGAACAATATCCAGCCCTATACAACATTGCTCGCGAAAAGAATAATACTATTGCGCAAGTGCTCAGTTCATCCCCACCCAATATTTCGTTTAGGCGGGATTTGATTGGCCCCCGACTTATGTCATGGCATAATCTTTTATCTCGTCTGGATTCGATTAATATTAGACAAGGCCGGGATGTGTTTCACTGGAACCTTACTACATCAGGGTCATTCACAGTAGACTCTATGTACCGTGCACTCATGCATTCTGAGGTACCGGTGAGTAACAATAAGAAAATCTGGAAGTCGAAGATTCCACTAAAAGTTAAAATCTTCATGTGGTATCTTCGTAGGGGAGTTGTTCTAACCAAAGACAACCTCGCACGACGCAACTGGCCAGGGAGTAAGAAGTGTTGTTTTTGTACTCATGAAGAGACAATCAAACACCTCTTTTTCCAATGCAAGTTTGCACGTACTACATGGTCAATCATCCAAATAGCGTCGAATTTGTATCCGCCCACTAGTGTCGCCAATATTTTTGGTCACTGGTTGGACGGTATCCCAAATAGATTCAAAACGCTAATACGGGTGGGAGCATACGCCTTACTATGGTCGCTTTGGCTATGTAGAAATGATTTGGTTTTCAATGATAAAAATGCTTCTCCTTTGCAGGTTATTTTCCGTTGTACGCACTCGCTTCGTACGTGGTCTACGCTACAACAAGTGCAGTACCAACCGTTGTTCAAGGCGGTGTATACGCGGTTGGAGCAGGTGGCTACGGTGGTTTTTACCCAACATGGGTGGCAGCATAATCTCCGGATCGGTCCACCATCCCTTGCGACATAGGCATAGTGTCGGTCTATAGGACTCTACTGTCGCCGATTTGTCGTTTTTTTCATTCATTTTGTCAGACTTTTCGTGTTGGGCTGTGTGCATCCTAGTTATGCAGAGGCCGGGTGTTACTCATAATGTTTTGTATCCGCTTGATGCTACATTTCGAGATAATAAAAGCGCCCTTTATCGAAAAAGCTATCAATCATGGAAATTTCTCTGAGCAAGCTTTGTTTGATATTATTATCGATGAAGCTACACAGGTGGGGTCTCAGGCTCTCAATACTAACTATTCCATTTGAAATCAAGCTAGCTTTAAATATTTTATCTAAGCTTGTTTTGGTTTACTCCTATTTAGACTCTTGAGCCTGGAACTTTGATTCCACTTCAGCTACAAAAGTCGAAAGTAACAAAGTGCAGAATGGTAGTGTGCTCTCTCTTAATGTATGAAGCAAACATTACAGTGCTAGCTCATACTACTTAGTAACATATCCTTTTAAGGCTCATGATCCAAAGCAGCTACCGCTACCACGATGCCTCGGTAGGCAGCCTGTGAATGTATGGTCTTCCTACAGTAAATAGATCAGCCATAACTCCTGCATATGCTTTCCCTGTAAAGATTTCTATGACAGTTGAGTTAAAGACTGTTAAAATTTAATTGAAATCATTTTAGAGATCTTATGTACCATGTTTGGATTACTAAAATAGTTTGGTTTTGAGGAGTGCCTCTCTTCTTGAGAATTCATAGATTTAGCATTTTGCATCACTAGCACTTAAGTAGACCATTTATTAGTTTCCTATGAATGTTCCTTATTAAAAACACATATTTTTTCATAGGAACCCAGACATGGATTGGTGACAAGATTCCCTCACACATTTACTTGGAGTTTGTGCAATACACACAACTTGGATCTATTGAATCAGCCAATAGGTGGCGATCGTAATTAAAATAAGGGAATTTCTATGGAAGTCTATATATCACAGTTAACTACAGGGAGGTAAGTCGTGGTGTTATTTCACATGCTACACTTGCATCAACAAAACATGCATGTGTATTGACTGCATTTTCCATTGTATTTCTGATGGAGTAGGAAACAAATGAGACATTCCCATTCACAAGTGTTTATGCTGAACCCAGACTTTTCAGACCAACCAGTAAGTATCAATTATGCAAAACATGTGAAACAACCAGTAAGTATGGGTACTGATTGTAAGAAAATAAATATCAATGAAAAGGAAGGAACTGGAGCCTGTAGTGGTTACACAGAGCCAACTGTGTGTTTGTGACAACATTGAATTAACATTTAATCGATGTATCTAAATGTATATATTTTATATGTGTAAACGAAGGGGTTGAAATAAAGTGGGTTTTCATATCATATTTTTTTTAACTCCACTCCATAGCCCTCCTCCTCCAGGGCCCGTTCAACCTCATCAAACCAACTTATGTGTCGAGGAGCTTAGCTCAGCTAGCTGTTTGTATGGTCTGTAGTTCCTATTATGAACATATGAGTCAACTTCCCGAACCCATGCTTACGGCATCAAGTATTAAATAGAATTTTTTGCTTAATTTACTTGTCCATAGAAGAATCTGGACATTTCATTTCGTTCAGTTACTATCAGCAAGAACACATTGTGAGTGCCAGATCTTTAACTGTTTGCCTATGAACGTATGGTCTTCCAACAGTAATTATATTGGTCGTAGCACACCCGTGCGTCGGGATGATGTACACCGCTTGGGGGTTAATACCAAATTGGTGTATGTCGATACTGAAATATCCAAAGATCACTTGACCGGATCAATTTTCTTTTCTCTGGAATTGTTTCTTATGTATATGCACAGATGTAGATGCTATGTTTTTACAATTTCAGAACACATATGCTTGCTAATGTGATTACTTATTCATTTCACTAGATAACGTGTTCCCATCGATCCATCCATGTACTGAATCGACAATTTTCTTACTCTGTTCAGGTTGCAATCACGAACGAGCAACAAATGTTTGCACTGAACTTCTGGTTTAAGGCAGTGAAATACTTTTTGCTCGCGGGAGTGAAAGTTTGAAATAGAGAACGAACAGACAACAAGGTGTATGCACTACACATATGCTACTACTTAGATCCTTATTTCTTGTCTTGCAATGAAGGAGTACAGGTCCTTCCATATAGGACTTACAAACTGACTAAAGACCGAATATTTCTACTAGCAGTTTATTACTCATCTTTGCAATTTTATTCTCTCATAAGCATAGACCATTCATATGCATAACTTTCAGGTTGCTCTTTTCTCATCTTTTAAGTTGATAGGGAAATTTTTACGGATGACACTTTTATATGAATGACACTATCTAATGGCAGAATGAGGATGGGGCATTCAGTGATCCAACATCTGTTCTACCATCAGGGTTGATGGCATTCTTTGGTAATACTAAGCCGCTTGATAAATCATGGCATGAGATGGGCCTTGGGTATAATCCAAGCATTGACCCTGGGTGATCCGTGGTGATGCAATTTAATGGAAACATGAACCATGGCTTGATGTTGCTTTCGATGAGTACAAGGCCTTGTGGAGAAAGTATGTAGATACTGAAAAGGAATTCCTGACACTATGTAACTTTGGTCTCTCAAGTAATTTAAGATATTCTCCAAGAATAAGGCAACCATCAATATATGTGTTCTTTTATGGGCAAAAGAGTCTTCATGTGAATCTCTTTTTAGTTGTTGCGAAGTTTCTTACCTTTGTGCTGGTCAACTATTTTTATGTAGAATTTGATAATATATTTTTAGCTAAGATGGAATCATTGTAGTATATATAGTTGCAGGGGCTGTTATAGATGAACATTTGTGTACTATTTGTAGCAAACACAACCCCAGTTGTATTAATGGAAATGGAGGAAAAATATGACGTTTGCTCCGTAGTGAACCACTAAAGAGGCATGCTGGGACACGCGCATGATTCACCCTCCCTCCATGAAACAACTCCACAACATTACGAGTCAAAAGCAAGCGGAAGTATGGGGGCGGTATATGGACTTGGTGCAGGAGTAGATAGGTGTATAGACTAGGCGCATGAGTAGTTCACAGAGTGCAACCCTGAAATCCAGCTTGATGAGATTAGTTTTTTTTAGTTAGACGAGGTGCAGGACTAGCTCATATGGGGCGGCCCTCATACCTAGCTCGATGAGATTAATTTTTTAAGTTTTAAAACATTCCATTGTGTGGTTCAATGACAAGTGTGTCATGCAGTGGTTGACCTTACCACTATGAAATCGACCATGTTCCAACATGTTTTGATAAGGTAAACAACACGACCGTCGTTGTCGACGGTGTGATCTTCGAGGGCTTAATGGAGGATAAGTGGCAACACAAGCAGGCTATTATGTTGAAATAGATGTCAAAAATAGAAGACACAGATGAAAGGAGACTGTAGACATGCTTATTGGGATAGAGAGTGTTATTCTCATGTTGCAACATACTGGCATGTTGTAATTTGAGAAACTATTGACCTACTCAAAATCATAAATTAAATCTAATATTTGAGTATACCTTAACTAAATGAAAGAGCTCCTTGAAAAATTATTGACCCACTCAAAATCGTAAATTATATCAATTGTTGAATATCTTAACTGAATGAGAGAACTCCTTGAGAAATTGTTGAACAAGTCAAAATCATGAACCAAATCCAAGATTGACACCTCAATTGAATGAGCGGTCTCTTCAGGGAGAATATTATATTATTATAGAATAGATGATAGATGATTGAACCATTAAAATGTATACATCCCGTTGCAACGCACGGGCATTTTTACTGGTCATACCAAAACCATATAAAATAATTGTAAACATGACATGAATACTTCATAAATTATAGATACGTTGGAGACGTATCAGCATTCCCAAGCTTAATTCCTACTCGTCCTTGAGTAGGTAAATGATAAAAGAAATAACTTATGAAGTGTGAATGCTAGCAAAGTGCACAAGTTTGATCAATGACAATTTCAATCACTTTTCCTAGCATCATAACATCAATTCTTTCTTATAAAACTTCTCACGGCCAAGTAGCAACCAATTCACATGTTAAGGTTCAAACAATGAATTCTCTTGAAACTCAACAACCTATATTATTAGTCACCAGACAATTGCAATTCAACTTATTCAATAGAGTCTAAGTAAGAGCTCCACATACTCAACCATCATATAGTCTTCTATGATTGCTAACACTCACCTCATACACATGAGCAAAACATTTCAATTGGACACATAGAAAGATAGGGGCTAATAATTTCTCCTCCCAACGTATTCACCTCAAGGGTGATATCAACAATAATAACTCATGTTACCCATATCCAACTGGATATATGTGCCTAGATCTTTCCACACCACATGATGCTTGCCAAAAGAGAAAAATAAAAAGTAATAGAGAGAAAAACTTTGACTCTTTGCATAAAAGCAAATACTAAAAAGTAAAAGATAGGACCTTCGTAGAGGCAAGCAGAGGTTGCCATGTGATACGTCTCCAACGTATCTACTTTTCCAAACACTTTTGCCCTTGTTTTGGACTCTAACTTGCATGATTTGAATGAAACTAACCCGGACTGACGTTGTTTTCAGCAGAACTGCCATGATGTTGTTTTATGTGTAGAAAAGAAAAGTTCTCGGAATGTCCTGGAAATCCACGGAGGCACTTTTTGGAATTAATAAGAATTTTTGGCGAAAGAATTAATACCAGGGCCCCCCCTGGACCTCCACCGACCTCAAATCCAACTCCATATATTCACGTTCGGGAGAAAAAAAAATCAGAGAGAAAGTTTCATCGCGTTTTACGACACGGAGCCGCCGCCAAGCCCTAATCTCTCTCGGGAGGGCTGATCTGGAGTCCGTTTGGGGCTCCGGAGAGGGGGATTCGTCATCGTCGTCATCATCAACCATCCTCCATCACCAATTTCATGATGCTCACCGTCGTGTGTGAGTAATTCCATCGTAGGCTTGCTGGACGGTGATGGGTTGGATGATATTTACCATGTAATCAAGTTAGTTTTGTTAGGGTTTGATCCCTAGTATCCACTATGTTCTGAGATTGATGTTGCTATGACTTTGCTATGCTTAATGCTTGTCACTAGGGCCCGAGTGCCATGATTTCAGATCTGAACCTATTATGCTTTCATGAATATATGTGTGTTCTTGATCCTATCTTGCAAGTCTATAGTCACCTATTATGTATTATGATTCGACAACCCCGAAGTGACAATAATCGGGATACTTCTCGGTGATGACTGTAGTTTGAGGAGTTCATGTATTCACTATGTGCTAATGCTTTGTTCTGGTTCTCTATTAAAAGGAGGCCTTAATATCCCTTAGTTTCTGCTAGGACCCCGCTTCCACGGGATGGTAGGACAAAAGATGTCATGCAAGTTCTTTTCCATAAGCACGTATGACTATTTACGAAATACATGCCTACATTACATTGATGAATTAGAGCTAGTTCTGTGTCACCCTATGTTATAGCTATTGCATGAGGAATCGCATCCGGCATAATTATCCATCACTGATCCATTGCCTACGAGCTTTTCACATATTGTTCTTCGCTTATTTACTTTTCCGTTGCTACTGTTACAACTATTATGAAAACCCAAAAACAATTATCTTTACTTTTGCCACCGTTACCTTTATTATTACACCACTTTTGCTACTAAATACTTTGCTGCAGATACTAAGTTATCCAGGTGTGGTTGAATTGACAACTCAACTGCTATTACTCAAGAATATTCTTTGGCTCCCCTTATGTCGAATCAATAAATTTGGGTTGAATACTTTCCCTAGAAAGCTGTTGCGATCCCCTACACTTGTGGGTTATCAAGACTAATTTCTGGCGCCGTTGCCGGGGAGCACAGATCTATTCTCTGAGTCACTTGGGATTTATATCTGTTGATCACTATGAAGAACTTGAAAGACGACCGAACTACTATTTTTCCCTCAACTACGAGGGGAGGTAAGGAACTGTCATCTAGCTTTGCACTAGATTCTCCTTCCGTTATTAGTAGGCTTGCGACACCTAAACATGCTACTGCTATGAATTCTGATATGTCGCATGTTATTGATGATGCCACTTCTGCTATGCATGATGAAACTATTGGGGAACGTAGTAATTTCAAAAAAATTCCTACGCACACGCAAGATCATGGTGATGGTATAGCAACGAGAGAGGAGAGTGTTCGTCCACGTGCCCTCGTAGACCGTAAGCGGAAGCGTTAGCACAACGCGATCGATGTAGTCGTACGTCTTCACGATCCGACCGATCCAAGCACCGAACGTACGGAGCCTCCGAGTTCAGCACACGTTCAGCTCGATGACGATCTCCGGCCTCCGATCCATCAGAGCTCCGGAGATGAGTTCCGTCAGCATGATGGCGTGGTGACGATGATGATGTTCTACCGGCGCAGGGCTTCGCCTAAACTCCGCGACGATATGACCGAGGTGGAATATGGTGGAGGGGGGCACCGCACACGGCTAAGGAACGATCCGTAGATCAACTTGTGTGTCTATGGGGTGCCCCCCCGCCCCCGTATATAAAGGAGCAAGGGGAGGCCGGCCGGCCCCTTGGGCGCGCCAACGGAGGAGGAATCCTCCTCCTAGTAGGAGTAGGACTCCTCCATTCCTACTCCTACTAGGAGGGGGAAGGAAGGAGGAGAGGGGGGAAGGAAAGGGGGGGCGCCGCCCCCCCCCCCTCCTAGTCCAATTCGGACCAGAGGGGGGAGGGGGCGCGCGGCCCATGCTGGCCGCCCCTCTCTCCTTTCCTCTAAGGCCCATGAGGCCCAATACTCTCCCGGGGGGTTCCGGTAACACCCCCCCCCCCCCCCCCCGGCACTCCGGTTATCTCCGAAAACTCCCGGAACACTTCCGGTGTCCGAATATAGTCGTCCAATATATGAATCTTTATGTCTCGACCATTTCGAGACTCCTCGTCATGTCCGTGATCACATCCAGGACTCCGAACAAACTTCGGTACATCAAAACTTATAAACTCATAATAAAACTGCCATCGTAACGTTAAGCGTGTGGACCCTACGGGTTCGAGAACTATGTAGACATGACCTAGAACCATGCTCGGTCAATAACCAATAGCGGACCTGGATGCCCATATTGGTTCCTACATATTCTACGAAGATCTTTATCGGTCAAACCGCATAACAATATACGTTGTTCCCTTTGTCATCGGTATGTTACTTGCCCGAGATTTGATCATCGGTATCCAATACCTAGTTCAATCTCGTTACCGGCAAGTCTCTTTACTCGTTCCGTAATACATCATCTCATAACTAACTCATTAGTTACAATGCTTGCAAGGCTTAGGTGATGAGTATTACCGAGAGGGCCCAGAGATACCTCTCTGACAATCGGAGTGACAAAACCTAATCTCGAATTATGCCAACCCAACATGTACCTTCAGAAACACCTGTAGAGCACCTTTATAATCACCCAGTTATGTTGTGACGTTTGGTAGCACACAAAGTGTTCTTCCGGTAAACGGGAGTTGCACAATCTCATAGTTGCAGGAACTTGTATAAGTCATGAAGAAAGCAATAGCAGTATACTAAATGATCAAGTGCTAGGCTAACGGAATGGGTCATGTCAATCACATCATTCTCCTAATGATGTGATCCCGTTAATCAAATAACAACTCTTTTGTCCATGGCTAGGAAACATAACCATCTTTGATAAACGAGCTAGTCAAGTAGAGGCATACTAGTGACAATAGTTTTGTCTATGTATTCACACATGTATCATGTTTCCGGTTAATAAAATTCTAGCATGAATAATAAACATTTATCATGATATGAGGAAATAAATAATAACTTTATTATTGCCTCTAGGGCATATTTCCTTCAGTCTCCCACTTGCACTAGAGTCAATAATCTAGATTACATAGTAATGATTCTAACACCCATGGAGTCTTGGTGCTGATCATGTTTTGCTCGTGAGAGAGGCTTAGTCAACGGGTCTGCAACATTCAGATCCGTATGTATCTTGCAAATCTCTATGTCTCCCACTTGGACTTGGTCCCGAATGGAATTGAAGCGTCTCTTGATGTGCTTGGTCCTCTTGTGAAATCTGGATTCCTTTGCCAAGGCAATTGCACCAGTATTGTCACAGAAGATCTTCATTGGTCCCGATGCACTAGGTATGACACCTAGATCGGAAATGAACTCCTTCATCCAGACTCCTTCATTCGCTGCTTCAGAAGCAGTTATGTACTCCGCTTCACATGTAGATCCCGCCACGACGCTTTGTTTAGAACTGCACCAACTTACAGCTCCACCGTTTAATAAAAACATGTATCCGGTTTGTGGTTTAGAATCGTCCGGATCAGTGTCAAAGCTTGCATCGACGTAACCATTTACGACTAGCTCTTTGTCACCTCCATATACGAGAAACATATCCTTAGTCCTTTTCAGGTATTTCAGGATGTTCTTGACCGCTGTCCAGTGATCCACTCCTGGATTACTTTGGTACCTTCCTGCCAAGCTTATTGCTAAGCATACGTCAGGTCTGGTACACAGCATAGCATACATGATAGAGCCTATGGCTGAAGCATAGGGAACATTTTTCATTTTCTCTCTATCTTCTGCTGTGGTCGGGCATTGAGTTTGACTCAACTTCACACCTTGCAGCACAGGCAAGAATCCTTTCTTTGCCTGATCCATTTTGAACTTTTTCAAAATTTTGTCAAGGTATGTGCTTTGTGAAAGTCCTATTAAGCGTCTTGATCTATCTCTATAGATCTTGATGCCCAATATGTAAGCAGCTTCACCGAGGTCTTTCATTGAAAAACTTTTATTCAAGTATCCCTTTATGCTGTCCAGAAATTCTATATCATTTCCAATTAATAATATGTCATCTACATATAAAACTAGAAATGCTATAGAGCTCCCACTCACTTTCTTGTAAATACAGGGTTCTCCAAAAGTCTGTATAAAACCATATGCTTTGATCACACTATCAAAGCGTTTATTCCAACTCCGAGATGCTTGCACCAGTCCATAAATGGAACGCTGGAGCTTGCACACTTTGTTAGCACCTTTTGGATCAACAAAACCTTCCGGCTGCATCATATACAACTCTTCTTCTAGAAATCCATTCAAGAATGCAGTCTTGACATCCATTTGCCAAATTTCATAATCATGAAATGCAGCAATAGCTAACATGATTCGGACAGACTTAAGCATCGCTACGGGTGAGAAAGTCTCATCGTAGTCAACCCCTTGAACTTGTCAAAAACCTTTTGCAACAAGTCGAGCTTTATAGACAGTTACATTACCATCAGCGTCAGTCTTCTTCTTAAAGATCCATTTATTCTCAATGGCTTGCCGATCATCGGGCAAGTCAACCAAAGTCCATACTTTGTTTTCGTACATGGATCCCATCTCAGATTTCATGGCCTCTAGCCATTTTGCGGAATCTGGGCTCATCATCGCTTCCTCATAGTTCGTAGGTTCATCATGGTCAAGTAACATGACTTCCAGAATAGGATTACCGTACCACTCTGGCGCGGATCTTACTCTGGTAGACCTGCGAGGTTCAGCAGAAACTTGATCTGAAGTTTCATGATCAATATCATTAGCTTCCTCACTAATTGGTGTAGTTGTCACAGGAACCGGTTCTCGTGATGAACTACTTTCCAATAAGGGAGTAGATACAGTTATCTCATCAAGTTCTACTTTCCTCCCACTCACTTCTTTCGAGAGAAACTCCTTCTCCAGAAAGGATCCATTCTTAGCAACGAATGTCTTGCCTTCGGATCTGTGATAGAAGGTGTACCCAACAGTCTCTTTTGGGTATCCTATGAAGACACATTTCTCTGATTTGGGTTCGAGCTTATCTGGTTGAAGTTTCTTCACATAAGCATCGCAGCCCCAAACTTTAAGAAACGACAACTTTGGTTTCTTGCCAAACCACAGTTCATAAGGCGTTGTCTCAACGGATTTTGATGGTGCCCTATTTAACGTGAATGCGGCCGTCTCTAAAGCATAACCCCAAAACAATAGCGGTAAATCAGTAAGAGACATCATAGATCGTACCATATCAAGTAAAGTACGATTACGACGTTCGGACACACCATTTCTTTGTGGTGTTCCAGGTGGCGTGAGTTGCGAAAATATTCCACATTGTTTCAAGTGTAGGCCAAACTCGTAACTCAAATATTCTCCTCCGCGATCAGATCGTACAAACTTTATTTTCTTGTTACGATGATTTTCCACTTCACTCTGAAATTCTTTGAACTTTTCAAATGTTTCAGACTTGTGTTTCATCAAGTAGATATAGCCATATCTACTTAAATCATCTGTGAAGGTGAGAAAATAACGATACCCGCCGCGAGCCTCAACATTCATTGGACCACAAACATCAGTATGTATGATTTCCAACAAATCAGTTGCTCGCTCCATAATTCTGGAGAACGGAATTTTAGTCATCTTGCCCATAAGGCACGGTTCGCAAGTACCAAGTGATTCATAATCAAGTGATTCCAGAAGTCCATCAGTATGGAGTTTCTTCATGCGCTTTACACCGATATGACCTAAACGGCAGTGCCACAAATAAGTTGCACTGTCGTTATCAACTCGGCATCTTTTGGTTTCAACACTATGAATATGTGTATCACTACTATCAAGATTTAATAAAAATAGACCACTCTTCAAGGATGCATGACCATAAAAGATATTACTCATATAAATAGAACAACCATTATTCTCTGATTTAAATGAATAACCGTCTCGCAATAAACAAGATCCAGATATAATGTTCATGCTTAACGCTGGCACCAAATAACAATTATTCAGGTCTAAAACTAATCCCGAAGGTAGATGTAGAGGTAGCGTGCCGACCGCGATCACATCGACTTTGGAACCGTTTCCCACGCGCATCGTCACCTCGTCCTTGGCCAGTGCTCGCTTATTCCGTAGTCCCTGTTTCGAGTTGCAAATATTAGCAACAGAACCAGTATCAAATACCCAGGTGCTACTACGAGCTCTAGTTAGGTACACATCAATAACATGTATATCACATATACCTTTGTTCACTTTGCCATCCTTCTTATCCGCCAAATACTTGGGGCAGTTCCGCTTCCAGTGACCAGTCTGCTTGCAGTAGAAGCACTCAGTTTCAGGCTAAGGTCCTGACTTGGGTTTCTTCTCTTGAGCAGCAACTTGCTTGTTGTTCTTCTTGAAGTTCCCCTTCTTCTTCCCTTTGCCCTTTTTCTTGAAACTAGTGGTCTTGTTGACCATCAACACTTGATGCTCCTTCTTGATTTCTACCTCCGCAGCTTTTAGAATTGCGAAGAGCTCGGGAATAGTCTTATTCATCCCTTGCATATTATAGTTCATCACAAAGCTCTTGTAGCTTGGTGGTAGTGATTGGAGAATTCTGTCAATGACACTATCATCAGGAAGATTAACTCCCTGTTGAATCAAGTGATTATTATACCCAGACATTTTGAGTATGTGTTCACTGATAGAACTATTCTCCTCCATCTTGCAGCTGTAGAACTTATTGGAGACTTCGTATCTCTCAATCCGGGCATTTGCTTGAAATATTAACTTCAACTCCTGGAACATCTCATATGCTCCATGACGTTCAAAACATCGTTGAAGGCCCGGTTCTAAGCCGTAAAGCATGGCACACTGAACTATAGAGTAGTCATCAGCTTTGCTCTGCCAGACGTTCTTAACGTCGTCAGTTGCATCAGCAGCAGGCCTGGCACCCAGCGGTGCTTCCAGGACGTAACTCTTCTGTGCAGCAATGAGGATAATCCTCAGGTTACGGACCCAGTCCGTGTAATTGCTACCATCATCTTTCAACTTTGCTTTCTCAAGGAACGCATTAAAATTCAACGGAACAATAGCATGAGCCATCTATCTACAAACAAACATAGACAAGCAAAATACTATCAGGTACTAAGTTCATGATAAATTTAAGTTCAATTAATCATATTATTTAAGAACTCCCACTTAGACAGACATCTCTCTAGTCATCTAAGTGATTACATGATCCAAATCAACTAAACCATAATCGATCATCACGTGAGATGGAGTAGTTTTCAATGGTGAACATCACTATGTTGATCATATCTACTATATGATTTACGCTCGACCTTTTGGTCTCCGTGTTCCGAGGCCATATCTGCATATGCTAGGCTCGTCAAGTTCAACCTGAGTATTCTGCGTGTGCAAAACTGGCTTGCACCCGTTGTAGATGGACGTAGAGCTTATCACACCCGATCATCACGTGGTGTCTGGGCACGACGAACTTTGGCAATGGTGCATACTCAGGGAGAACACTTCTTGATAATTTTAGTGAGAGATCATCTTAAAATGCTACCGTCAATCAAAGCAAGATAAGATGCATAAAGGATAAACATCACATGCAATCAATATAAGTGATATGATATGGCCATCATCATCTTGTGCTTGTGATCTCCATCTCCGAAGCACCGTCGTGATCACCATCGTCACCGGCGCGACACCTTGATCTCCATCATAGCATCGTTGTCATTACGCCATCTATTGCTTCTACGACTATCGCTACCGCTTAGTGATAAAGTAAAGCAATTACAGGGCGTTTGCATTTCATACAATAAAGCGACAACCATATGGCTCCTGCCAGTTGCCGATAACTTCGGTTACAAAACATGATCATCTCATACAATAAAATATAGCATCACGTCTTGACCATATCACATCACAACATGCCCTGCAAAAACAAGTTAGACGTCCTCTACTTTGTTGTTGCAAGTTTTACATGGCTGCTACGGGCTGAGCAAGAATCGTTCTTACCTACGCATCAAAAACCACAACGATAGTTCGTCAAGTTGGTGCTGTTTTAACCTTCGCAAGGACCGGGCGTAGCCACACTCGGTTCAACTAAAGTTGGAGAAACTGACACCCGCCAGCCACCTGTGTGCAAAGCACGTCGGTAGAACCAGTCTCGCGTAAGCGTACGCGTAATGTCGGTCCGGGCCGCTTCATCCAACAATACGCCGAACCAAAGTATGACATGCTGGTAAGTAGTATGACTTGTATCGCCCACAACTCACTTGTGTTCTACTCATGCATATAACATCAACGCATAAAACCTAGGCTCGGATGCCACTGTTGGGGAACGTAGTAATTTCAAAAAATTTCCTACGCACACACAAGATATGGTGATGGTATAGCAACGAGAGAGGAGAGTGTTCGTCCACGTACCCTCGTAGACCGTAAGCGGAAGCGTTAGCACAACGCGGTTGATGTAGTCGTACGTCTTCACGATCCGACCGATCCAAGCACCGAACGTACGGAGCCTCCGAGTTCAGCACACGTTCAGCTTGATGACGATCTCCGGCCTCCGATCCAGCAGAGCTCTGGAGATGAGTTCCGTCAGCACGACGGTGTGGTGACGATGATGATGTTCTACCGGCGCAGGGCTTCGCCTAAACTCCGCGAAGATATGACCGAGGTGGAATATGGTGGAGGGGTGGGCACCGCACACGACTAAGGAACGATCCGTAGATCAACTTGTGTGTCTATGGGGTGCCCCCCCCCCCCGCCCCCATATATAAAGGAGCAAGGGGGAGGCCGGCCGGCCCCTTGGGCGCGCCAAGGGAGGAGGAATCCTCCTCCTAGTAGGAGTAGGACTCCTCCTTTCCTACTCCTACTAGGAGGGGGAAGGAAGGAGGAGAGGGGGGAAGGAAAGGGGGGGCGCCCCCCCCCCCTAGTCCAATTCGGACCAGAGGGGGGAGGGGGCGCGCGGCCCATGCTGGCCACCCCTCTCTCCTTTCCCCTAAGGCCCATGAGGCCCAATACTCTCCCGGGGGGTTCCGGTAACCCCCCCCCCCCGGCACTCCGGTTATCTCCGAAAACTCCCGGAACACTTCCGGTGTCCGAATATAGTCGTCCAATATATGAATCTTTATCTCGACCATTTCGAGACTCCTCGTCATGTCCGTGATCACATCCGGGACTCCGAACAAACTTCGGTACATCAAAACTTATAAAATCATAATAAAACTGTCATCGTAACGTTAAGCGTGCGGACCCTACGGGTTCGAGAACTATGTAGACATGACCTAGAACCATTCTCGGTCAATAACCAATAGCGGGACCTGGATGCCCATATTGGTTCCTACATATTCTACGAAGATCTTTATCGGTCAAACCGCATAACAATATGCGTTGTTCCCTTTGTCATCGGTATGTTACTTGCCCGAGATTTGATCGTCGGTATCCAATACCTAGTTCAATCTCGTTACCGGCAAGTCTCTTTACTCGTTCCATAATACATCATCTCATAACTAACTCATTAGTTACAGCGCTTGCAAGGCTTAGGTGATGAGTATTACCGAGAGGGCCCAGAGATACCTCTCCGACAATCGGAGTGACAAAACCTAATCTCGAATTATGCCAACCCAACATGTACCTTCGGAAACACCTGTAGAGCACCTTTATAATCACCCAGTTACGTTGTGACGTTTGGTAGCACACAAAGTGTTCTTCCGGTAAACGGGAGTTGCACAATCTCATAGTTGCAGGAACTTGTATAAGTCATGAAGAAAGCAATAGCAGTATACTAAACGATCAAGTGCTAGGCTAACGGAATGGGTCATGTCAATCACATCATTCTCCTAATGATGTGATCCCGTTAATCAAATAACAACTCTTTTGTCCATGGCTAGGAAACATAACCATCTTTGATAAACGAGCTAGTTAAGTAGAGGCATACTAGTGACAATAGTTTTGTCTATGTATTCACACATGTATCATGTTTCCGGTTAATACAATTCTAGCATGAATAATAAACATTTATCATGATATGAGGAAATAAATAATAACTTTATTATTGCCTCTAGGGCATATTTCCTTCATAAATTACTTCTGTGCGTGATACTACTTTGCCATTAGGTGAATTTCTTGATGAACAACTTGCTAGAGTTAGGGGGAGTGAAATTACTGAAGAACCTATTATTGATGATAGTGATGATGAAGGTTCTCCCAATGATTATGTATTGCCTGTTCTTCCTAAGGGTTATGTTATGAATGAAGAAGCTGCTAGGGAAATCTTTGCTTGCAATGATAGATATGATCTTAAGAAATTATTAGCTTAATGGAAGCAACAGTCTCTTAATGCTAGAATGAAACCCGACCCTGCTTTTGCTACTTCACCTATTTGTGTTACTGATAAGGATTATGAATTCTCTGTTGATCGTGATATTATTACTTTAGTTGAATCTGATCCTTTTTATGGCCTTGAATCTGAAACTGTTGTGGCACATCTTACCAAGTTAAATGATATAGCTACCCTGTTTACTAATGATGAGAAGTCTTGCTATTTTTATATCCTTAAGATATTTCCATTCTCATTAAAGGGTGATGCTAAGACATGGTACAATTCTCTTGCTCCTGGTTGTGTGTGTAGTCCCCAGGATATGATTTATTACTTATCTACTAAATATTTCCCTGCTCATAAGAAACAAGCTGCCTTGCAGGAAATATATAATTTTGTGCACATCAAAGAAGAGAGTCTCCCACAAGCTTGGGGGAGGCTTCTCCGATTACTTAATGCTTTGCCTGATCATCCTCTTAAGAAAAATGAAATACTTGATATCTTTTATAATGGACTAACGATGCTTCCAAGGACTACTTAGATATTTGTGCTGGTTGTGTTTTCAGGGAAAGAACAGTTGACGAAGCTGAAATATTATTGAATAATATGTTGACTAATGAAAATAATTGGACTCTTCCTGAGCCAGTTCCCGAAGTAATTCCTGAACCAATTGAGCCAACTCCTGAGCCTATTCCTATACCCATTCCGAAGAAGAGAGGTGTTTTATTTCTCAGTCCTGAAGATATGCAAGAGGCAAAGAAATCAATGAAAGAAAAAGGTATTAAAGCTGAGGATGTTAAGAATTTACCTCCTATTGAAGAAATACATGGTCTTAATATACCGCCTGAAGAACCACATTGTCTTGATAACCCAACATAGGTAGTAAAGGTAAATTCTCTCTATAGATATGATAAACTTGAAGTCCCCTCTACTAAATTTCATAGCCCTTGCTTAGATGAATTTGATGACTTTATGGCTAGACAAGAAAGTTTTAATGCTTATGTTGGTAGAGAGTTAAAGAATAATGCTTTCGAGATAGGACGCGTAGGCGATAATATGGCTAGAGTTAAAGATGAACTTCACCGCGTTAGCACATATGCTTCTATGGTTGCTACTCAAGCTGAGAAAGTACTTAAAGCTTAGAATGATTTGCTTGATGAATTAAATAATAAAAAAGACTTTGCTGTTAGAGTGGCTACTAGAACTGGTAGAATGACTCAGGAACCTTTGTATCCTGAAGGCCACCCTAAGAGAATCGAGCAAGATTCTCAGAGAAATAATTTAGAGGCACCTAGTTCTTCTAAAAAGAAGAAAAAGAAAGACGATAGGACTTTGCATGCTTCTAGTGAACCTACTGTAGACACACCTGAGAATCCCAATGATATTTCTATTTCTGATGCTGAAACTCAATCAGGTGATGAACATGAACCTAGTGATAATGTTAATGATAATATTCATGTTGATGCTCAATCTAGCAAAAAAATGATGTAGAAATTGAACCTGCTGTTGATCTTGATAACCCACAATCAAAGAATTAACGTTATGATAAGAGAGATTTTGTTGCTAGGAAGCACGGTAAAGGAAGAGAACCATGGGTTCAGAAACCCATGCCCTTTCCTCCTAAACCATCCAAGTCAAAGGATGATGAGGAATTTGAGCGCTTTGTTGAAATGATTAGACCTATTTTCTTACGCATGCGCTTAACTGATATGCTGAAAGTAAATCCTTATGCTAAGTATATGAAGGATATCATTACAAATAAAAGAAAGATACCGGAAGCTGAAATTTCCACCATGCTTGCTAATTACACTTTTAAGGGTGGAATACCAAAGAAACTTGGAGATCCGGGTGTGCCAACTATACCATGCTCTATTAAAAGAAATTATGTTAGAACTGCTTTATGTGATCTTGGAGCCGGTGTTAGTGTTATGCCTCTCTCTTTATATCGTAGACTTGAATTGAATAAGTTGACACCTACTGAAATATCTTTGCAAATGGCTGATAAATCAACTGCTATACCTGTCGGTATTTGTGAGGATGTGCCTGTTGTGGTTGTAAATGTACTATCTTAACGGACTTTCTTATTCTTGATATTCCCGAGGATGATAGTATGTCTATTATCCTTGGTAGACCTTTTCTTAATACTGCAGGGGCTGTTATTGATTGCAACAAAGGCAATGTCACTTTTCATGTTAACAGTAATGAGCACACGGTACACTTTCCGAGGAAACAATCTCAAGCTCATAGCATCAATTCTATTGAAAAAGTTCCAACTATCATTTTTGGAGGTTTTGAATTTCCTCTTCCTACTGTCAAGAAAAAGTATGATATTCTTATTGTTGGGGATTTTCATATCCCCGTTGAGGTAACTTAGTGTTATTCGAAATTTCTCCGGTTCCGTGTTATTCGGAATGAGTTTGTTAACAAGACTTGATCAATCTTGTTAGTGGATTCATTTTGATGATCACGAGATGGATGAAACTAGAAGGCACAACCTTCTGTACCTTCTTTTTTACTTTCTGTTATTTAGAATAAATAAAGCACAAATAGAATTATCTGTCTGTTTTCTGAATTATCCGTGCAATAAAAAATAGTCCGAAAATAAAAGTGCTCCAATGCCCTGCAAATTTAGTATGATTTTTCTGGAATATTTGAGGATTTTAGGCACTGAAATCACTGCAGGAGGGGCAAGCACCAGGCCACGAGAGTGGAGGGCACCCCCCCCCCTATAGGGCACGCCCCCCTGTCTCGTGGGCCCCTGGTGGCCCCCCTCCACTTATGCCAGCACCCAGACACTTCATCTTCTACCCAAAAAAATCCCCATCCAACTCAAGCACGAGTTCTAGCTCGTTTTGCTGCGATTTTCGATCTCTTAGCTAAAAGCTCCATTCAACAAACTGCTTTGGGAGATTGTTGCTTGGTATGTGACTCCTCCATTGGTCCAATTAGTTTTTGTTCTAGTGCTTTATTCATTGCAAATTTTTGCTGCATAGGTGACCATGTTCTTGAGCTTGCATGTTAAATTTTTGAGGTCCCAAGCAATTCCAATGCATGATATAGGCTCTAGGAACTTGTAGGAGTAGTTGCTACCAATCTTGTTTAGTTTTATTCACTTTTATTTTGAAGTTACTAAAATTTCAGAAATTTTCAGAAAATGTTGAGGAAACTTTTGAGGGGCTCTTCTAGCCAAAGCTCTCATGAAAAGCAAGCCAAAGAGGAGGAAAAGGCCAAGTATAACCTTCCTCGCTTAGCGGAAGTACGGTCTTGTGAATGGCCGTGTGAGGATTTCTTGAAAGAAGCTGGAATTCATGAAGATTTTTATGCTTTGATCGAAACTGCAGGCCTCACCGGTTTCATCAACAACCGAATCGATCAGTATCTCTTACTTACCAATACTTTCGTGCAAAACTTTTATTATTATCCTGAGAATTCACCGCCTGCAGTATCATTTCATTTATATGATGAGTTCAAAGAAATGTCTTTACGTCATTTTTGTGTGGTATGTAGGATACCTTATGAGGGAGAATTAGAGGAACCCCATTGTGAAGATGTGGGTGGCTTTGTTAACACTATAGCTGTAGAGGAGCCAAAGAAGGGCTTTGAGGCAAAAGTCTCTAGCATACACTTTCCTGTTTTATGTTACTTTGCCATATTTGCTAGTAGATGCTTGATTGGTCGTGGAAATAGTGGAAACTTGAGCGTTCCTGATATTATCATTCTTCAACATGCTTTGCTTGGAGACAATACTTTTAGTATGGGTGCCGTCGTTGCTAAACGGCTAGCCTGAATTGTACAAAAGGCCCCATATTTGGAGGTATCTATGTTGCACGTCTTGCTAAATATTTTCAGATACCCATTAGGCACCATGAGGAGGAGATAAAATTGCCTCCTCACATTTTAGATTCCAAGAGCATGGCAGCACACAAGTTTATTGTTGACAACGAAGAAAAGATGCTCTTGTATAAACTTAGATTTAATAAGAAACACTTTGAGATTATTATTTTTCCTGCGCCTCTGTTGTTTGATTTGCTTGCAGAAAACCGTCTTGTCATGCCGGAAGCGGTGAACAATCATCGAGCTCAAGCTTTTACTCCAGAACCTGAACCTGAGCCGGAACCTGAACTGGACCCTTATCGTGCATCATCTGTCCAGTGGGATCCGGAGATGACCAGCAAGTGGTATCCTGATTATACCTCCCATTACACCGGGGAGAGTAGTGGCGGTCCTTGGTATTAGACCAACTTAGGCCAAAAGCCTAAGCTTGGGGGAGTACGTATTTCTCACCGACTTTACCTTCATGTTCACACACTAGTCGTCGGTGCTCATACTCTTTCATTGTATTATCCATGCTAGTTAAATTTCTTTTTCTAGTTTTCTTCTTGTGTGTTTGATAAACTTTAAGAAAAACCAAAAAAAATAGTTAGTTTAATTTCCATGCTTGTAGTAGAAATTAAAATGAAAACCCAACAAGATTTCTAGTTCTTCTTCTTACTTGTTGGGAGCTTTCCCGTGTAAATAGTATTATTTTATTTTCTTTCTTTTGGGGGTCGAGAAGACCATATTGAAAATGCTTAGTGGCTCTTATATGCATGATTGTTTATTTAACTTAGAGCCCATATTACCTTGTCTTCTCTCTTGAGTTGAATGCTTGCAGATTCCAGCTTAGTCCAATGCACGTGCACTCTTATTATTATGCACATTGTTCGGTCGTGCAAGTGAAAGGCAATAATGACGATATATGATGGACTTATTGGGATGAGAAAAGCTGGTATGAACTCGACCTCTCTTGTTTTTGTAAATATGATGAGTTCATCGTTCCTGAGTCAGCTATTATGAAGTAAACATATTTGCAATGACATTTAGAGATTATAGTTGCTTGTGCCATGCCTGATTAGCTATGAGTTATAATGGTTTACCTTGCGTGCCAACATGCTATTAGAATGATTATGATGTGGTATGATGGGATGGTATCCTCCTTTGAATGTATTAAGTGACTCGACTTGGCACATGTTCACGCATGTAGTTGAATCAAATCAACATAGCCTTCATGATATTTATGTTCATGGTGGATTATATCCTACTCATGCTTGTACTCGGTTTGAATTAATTTTAATGCATGTTTACAACTGTTGTCGCTCTCTCAGTTGGTCGCTTACCAGTCTTTTGCTAGCCTTCACCTGTACTAAGCGGGAATACTGCTTGTGCATCCAAACTTCTTAAACCCCAAAGTTGTTCCATATGAGTCCACTATACCTTCCTATATGCGGTATTTACCTGCCGTTCCAAGTAAATTTGTATGTGCCAAACTCCAAACCTTCAAATGAAATTCTGTTTTGTATGCTCGAGCAGCTCATGTTACAACTAGGGCTGCCTATATCTTCCATGCTAGGTGGGTTATTCTCACGAGGAGTGGACTCCGCTACTCATTCACGAGAAAGGGCCGGTAACCGGGATGCCCAGTCCCATGATCCAAAAAGATCAAAGCAAATCAAAATAATTAAACAAAACTCCCCCAGGGTTGTTGTATGTTGGAGGCACTCGTTGTTTCGAGCAAGCCATGGATCGATGCTTGTTGGTGGTTGGGGGAGTATAAACCTTTACCATTCTGTTTGGGAACTGCCTATAATGCATTTAGTATGGAAGATACAGCCATCTCATAGTTGTTGCGTTGACAGTGAAAGTATGCCGCTCAAAATGTTATTCAATCTCCATTTTAAAATTGAGCTCTGGCACCTCTACAAATCCCTGCTTCCCTATGCGAAGGGCCTATCTATTTACTTTTATGTTGAGTCATCACCCTTCTTATTAAAAAGCACCCGCTGGAGAGCACACTGTCATTTGCATTCATTATTATTGGTTTATATTGGGTATGACTTGACTGGATCTCTTTTACCACGAATTACAATGTTTAGTCAGTCCTTGATCTTTAAAGGTTCTCTGCATTTATATCATGTTATGATTATTTTGAGAAAGTGTTGTCATCCGAGTTTTATTATTATGGCTTGCTAGCTGATTATGCTATTGATATGAGTAATTGTGAGACCTAAGTGTTATTGTGAGTATGGTTAGTTCATGATATTTGCTGAAACTTGAATGCTGACTTTTCATGTTACAACAACAAGAGCAAATAGAGTTTGTAAAAGTTTTTCTTTATCACTTTCAGTTTATCAACTGAATTGCTTGAGGACAAGCAAAGGTTTAAGCTTGGGAGAGTTGATACGTCTCCAACGTATCTACTTTTCCAAACACTTTTGCCCTTGTTTTTTACTCTAACTTGCATGATTTGAATGAAACTAACCTGGACTGACGTTGTTTTCAGCAGAATTGCCATGATGTTGTTTTATGTGTAGAAAAGAAAAGTTCTCAGAATGTCCTGGAAATCCACGGAGGCACCTTTTGGAATTAATAAGAATTTTTGGCGAAAGAATTAATACCAGGGGGGCCCTGGACCTCCACCGACCTCAACTCCAACTCCATATATTCACGTTCGGGGAGAAAAAATTAGAGAGAAAGTTTCATCGCGTTTTATGACACGGAGCCACCGCCAAGCCCTAATCTCTCTCGGGAGGGCTGATCTGGAGTCCGTTCGGGGCTCCGGAGAGGGGGATTCGTCGCCGTCGTCATCATCAACCATCCTTCATCGCCAATTTCATGATTCTCACCGTCGTGTGTGAGTAATTCCATCGTAGACTTGCTGGACGGTGATGGGTTGGATGAGATTTACCATGTAATCAAGTTAGTTTTGTTAAGGTTTGATCCCTAGTATCCACTATGTTCTGAGATTGATGTTGCTATGACTTTGCTATGCTTAATGCTTGTCACTAGGGCCCGAGTGCCATGATTTCAGATCTGAACCTATTATGTTTTCATGAACATATGTTTGTTCTTGATCCTATCTTGCAAGTCTATAGTCACCTATTATGTGTTATGATCCGACAACCCCGAAGTGACAATAATCGGGATACTTCTCGGTGATGACCGTAGTTTGAGGAGTTCATGTATTCACTATGTGCTAATGCTTTGTTCTGGTTCTCTATTAAAAGGATGCCTTAATATCCCTTAGTTTCCGCTAGGACCCCGCTTCCACGGGAGGGTAGGACAAAAGATGTCATGCAAGTTCTTTTCCATAAGTACGTATGACTATTTACGGAATACATGCCTACATTACATTGATGAATTGGAGCTAGTTCTGTGTCACCCTATGTTATAGCTATTGCATGAGGAATCGCATCCGGCATAATTATCCATCACTGATCCATTGCCTACGAGCTTTTCACATATTGTTCTTCGCTTATTTACTTTTCCGTTGCTACTGTTACAACTACTACAAAAACCCAAAAACAATTATCTTTACTTTTGCCACCGTTACCTTTATTATCATACCACTTTTGCTACTAAATACTTTGCTGCAGATACGAAGTTATCCAGGTGTGGTTGAATTGACAACTCAACTGCTATTACTCAAGAATATTCTTTGGCTCCCCTTGTGTCGAATCAATAAATTTGGGTTGAATACTTTACCCTCGAAAGCTGTTGCGATCCCCTACACTTGTGGGTTATCACCATGGGCTTATTTGTTTGTATGCTCAACCCCTTAGTGCAAAAAACGTCACATTATATTGCCCCTAATGATAGCAACCTTTATTATGCAGTCTGTCGCTTTTATTCTTTGCCATCACAAGTTTGTACAAGGCTCAATTTTCTCTTACACTAAATGATCTAACACTTTTTAGAAGCAATTTATATTGCCTTATTTCACCGATGACAACTTACTTGAAGGATCTTACTCAATCCTTAGGTAGGTATGGTGGACTCTTGAAAACAAGATTTGGGTTTAAGGGTTTTTTGGATGCACAAGTAGTATCTCTACTTGGTGCGGAAGTTTTTGCTAGCAAAGATGGGGGGCAAGCAGCACATGTTGAAGGATCTATGACAATATAACTTCTATGTGAATGAACAAGCATAAATTATTACGTTGTCTTACTTGTCCAACGTCCACAATTTTGTCATATAATATATTGATGGGGGCTCATAATCACAAAAGATTTCCAAGATAGTGTATTTTCATGTGAAAGTTCTTTTCCTTCTACTAATCATCATGAATTGCTTGTATGACCAATATTGTGATTATCAAGCCTCAAAAGATTTCACTTTCTAAACCCAATGTGAAGTAGGCATGATATGAACATACAATTTCAACTTCATGATATTCAATTCATTCAACAATTTACTCAAAGGATATAAGTGAAGCACAAGAGTAAATGACAAGCTACTCCAAAAAGATATAAGTGAAGATCAAGCAAGTAGTTAAGCAAATGGGTAGCCAATTGTGGACTCCCTCTTATTTAAAAACTTTCAGACCTAAGTATTTTATTAAAACAGCAAGCAAAATAAAATAAAATGACATTCCAAGAATAGCACAACTCATGTGAAGAAGCAAAAACTTAGGCTCAACCGATACTGACCGATAATTGTTGAAGAAGAAAGGCGGGTGCCTACCGGGGCATCCCCAAGCTTAGATGCATGATACTTCTTGGAATATTAACTTGGGATGCCTTGGGCATACCCAAGCTTGAGTTTTTGTGTCTCCTTAATTCCTCTTATATCACGGTTTCCCTAAATCTTAAAAACTTCATCCACACAAAACTCAATAAGAACTCGTGAGATGAGTTAGTATAAACCAAAGCAAAACCTTATCATTCTCTACTGTAGCAAATCACTAAAATTATTATTTAACATTTCCTACTAAATTCCTCTGCATATTTCATACTCCTACCCTCAAATAGAATCATTAAACAAGCAAACATATGCAAACAATGCAAACATAACAACAATCTGCCAAAACAGTATAGTCTGTAAAGAATGCAAGATTCATCATACTTCCCTAAGTCCTAAAATTATGAAAATTTACAAAACTATAGAAACTTTATCAGATATTATTATGCAAAAAGTCTCAACATTTTATCACATTCTGACTTTTCTTGGGAATTTTTGCAACAGCGATAAACTTTCTGTTTTCAAACAGCAACATGTGGACTTGCAAGATAAGCATGTTAAAGGCTATCCTTGACATTTTTATTGAGAATAAAGATGAAAAAATTATTCTAAAACAGCAAGCAAATCCTAACATAATAAAATGGCGCTCCAAGCAAAACACATATCATGTGACGAATGAAAACTATAACGACCAGACCTCAAACGGTCAAGTCTTTGTGCATCAGTGTCATCCCTGGATTGGTAATGCTGACACGCATAGTACTCGAGGAGTTATAACAGAGTTTCAATCACACACTTATTACATCGAGTCCTCATAAAGAGTATTATTACATGAATAAATCATGGCTGAAGGCCAACTAAACTAGATAACAGTGGAAGGCTTCGAAGGTAAATGAGTCCATCAACTCCAACGGCATAGCTGAGTGCAAAACAACGACCTATTGCACCTTATTCGTCGTCTGAGTAGTCTGCAACATAAGACGTTGCAGACCGAAACGGGTCAGCACATGGAATATGTTGGCATAGTTACACTTTAAAGCAATGATAATGCAAGAACTATATCTACATGCAATATTTGGCTGGTGGAGGCTGTAGGTTTCATGGTTTTGCATAAAGCTAGTTTTTCCCTACAACAAAGGAATAAATTTATTTAACTACTCCCATGTTGCCAATTACTTGAGAAGGTAACCCCAACACAAATCCCAATTAAAAGTATCATCATTAACCCAACATCATAATTAATTAGAGTAACGTGATGAGAGCACATCAATAGATTCAAGTACTAGATACTCAAGATGTCCATAACCGGGGACACGGCTAACCATGATTAGTTTATACACTCTGCAGAGGTTTGCCCACTTTTCCCCACAAGACTCGACCGCATCCATGATCGGATGATCGAGACATAGCCTTTCTGAAGCATTAACTCTCTACTCCGGGTAGGCAGTACCACCTACAATCCTCTACATCTGCTAGCCTACCTCTTCAATAGCTCACGCAACTTACTCAACTATGCCAGAGCCCAAAATGGCTTATGGCTGCACACGGAAGTTTCTAGCATGAATAATCTTATGATCCCTTTGAGCCTGGGTGGCATTCCATAGGATAATCACAAGGGTACTCCGGGATTTCCAAAACAGACAACACTGGGTACTCCAGGTGCCTCAACCGATCCAACCAGATGTGTATTAAAGTTGCCACCTTAATGTTATCCAATTAAAATAACTCTCGAACTTCCATGTGTGAATCACGATCCAATCCCCGTCTACGAGCATGGCTAAGCAATAATAAGCATAACGTATATTCCCGGGGTGATCAAAAGGTATTAGGTTTCTACCTCAAGCACTACAACCAAAACCACATGTTCCCAATCCTACCAATGCAAATATTTGTGGGGAAGAACTAATGCATAGTAAAACTGGGTATAAAAGAGTATGATCAAAGTGTAACTTGCCTTGCTAACGATCTGCAAACTCTAGCTATTCGTAGTAACAAGCTTCGCACTCCGGGTAATCTAGCGTAGACAAACAATAGCATACATAAGCAATCACTCAAATGAAACACGAGAAAGCTCGAGAAAAGATCCAAATCGAACACGAAACAAGAAATGGCTTAAACTAACAAGAGTCAAAACCTAACAACATTATTAACATGTGAAATAGATCTTAACAGTAGGTACAAGTGATTAGCTACGATTCGCAAAAAGATTCAACTCAAATGGAGCAACGAAACTCAAAATACGAACGAAACAAGATCATTTACTAATCTGGACCAAAGTCAAACTTTACAGTACCAAAATCATTTTCAAGTTGATTAACTGGAAAGAGGGCTTCGAGACGAAGATTTTGGTGCTGGTTTCATCTAATTCGGATAAACGAGTAAAAACTTATACTAATCTAAAGATCAGGGGATGAATCGCAATAAAAATAATCGTGGATAAGTCCCTGGCCGAAAATAAAATAAAAAAAGACTAACGAACGAATGTTCGCTGTCTGAACCTAACCGGTGAACAACGTTCATTAAAATGAACGAACGGACGAACGTCCGCTAAATAAAATAAACCGAAACGAAAAACCGATCTAAAACAAATAAACCGGAAAACTAAAAAATCGGGTTTAAATAAAAAACGACCGGTCAACGGCGGTTCCGGCGGGATTCCGGCCCGGCGGCGTTCGGCGTCGGCGCAGGGCGGCGGGGTTGCGGGGCAGTGTGGCGGCGGCGGCGGCGTCTGGCGGCGCGGGGCGGCGGTGGCGGCGGGGCGGGACGAGGGCAGAGGGGCTGGGGCGGTGGCTTAAATAGCCTGGGGGGGCGATCCGACTTGGGGAGGGTGTCGGCGCCGTGGCGTGGCAAGCTCGGACTCCCTCGGGAGTCCGGCGAGGCAACGACAGGCGAGGCAGGGAAGGAGGCGGTGGAGCGGGCCGGCTCGGCTAGGCCTCGACCCACTCGGGCGGAAAAGTTTTTTTTAAAATAATTTTGCCCAAAAAAGAAAAATCCTAATAAAATATAAAAATTTATAAAAATGCCAAAAACAATTTTCACCGTCTAAATGGAATATTTAGAACAAAATGAACATTTTTCTGGCCTAAAAATGCAATTTTGAAAAATGCATATTTTTCTAATTCAAATAAAATAGCAAATAAATACCAGAAAAATCATAATTTGATTTTAAAATTCTTTCTCCATTATTTCTCTAAATTTGAAGAAGTCATATTATCTTATCTTTTTTATTTTTAATATTGGAAATATTTGGAGAGAAAAATAATAATATCAAATTGATCCTTTCTTCAAATGTGAAAAAAAATTCAAATATGAAATTTGTGAAACCTCCAACTCTCTCCGTGGGTCCTTGAGTTGCTTAAGATTTCTAGGATCTCAACCAAGATATAAGAATAAATATGATATGCATATGATGATCTATGTATAACATCCAAATTGAAAATTGAGATGTTACAAAAACATAGCTCCAAGTGAGGTTACCGATAATGTTAAAAACGAAAGAGGGGATGCCTTCTGGGGCACCCTCAAGCTTAGTTGCTTGGATATTCCTTGAATATTACCTTGGGGTGCCTTGGGCATCCCCAAGCTTAGGGTCTTGTCACTCCTTATTCTCCTCATATCGACATCTCACCCAAAACTTGAAAACTTCAATCACTCAAAACTTAACCGAACTTCATGAGATAGGTTAGTATGATAAAGAGCAAACTATTTCACTTTGGTACTGACAAAGATGAGATTCATAATTGTTTCCACACAATGCCTACTGTAGAATATCATTTCCACAATTTATATTGTGCAATATAAGAAAAAGAAACTAGAAAGCAAGCAAACTATGCATTGAAAACAGAATCTGTCAAAAACAGAACAGTCTGCAGTAATCTGTACTCCAAACATACTCCTGCTACTCCACAAATTCTGAAAAATTAGAGCAACGTATATAATTTGTATATCTATCACTTGTAAAAAATTCAGATTAAAAGAACATTCCAGTGAATTTTCAAAATTCCTGTATTGAGCGCAAAAGTTTCTGTTTTTGCACAGATTCAAGTCAACTATCATCCACACTATCCCAAAAGCTTTACTTGGCACTTTATTGAAACAAAAGCAATAAAACATGAATACCACAGTAGCCTAATCATGTGAACACACAGAAACAGTAAGTAAAAGTGTTGGGTTGTCTCCCAACAAGCACTTTTCTTTAATGCCTTTTAGCTAGGCATGATAAGTTCAATGATGCTTGCAGATAAAGATTGAAACATAACAAGAGCATCATGAATCATAAGTTCCTTTCTCATAATAATTTTTAGTAGCATCATGAGTAGATTCATCCATATAACCATCATGTAAATCATTCTTTTCATGATGCACAGGCATAGAAGATTTATTATTCTTTATGGCATACATGTCATCACCATAATCATCATAGATAGCAACTTTGTTCTCATCATAATCAATTGAAACCTTTTCCAAAATAGTGGATTCATCATCAACTAAAGTCATGACCTCTTCAAATCCACTTTTATCAGTATAATCATCATAAATAGGAGGCATGCTATCATCATAATAAATTTTCCAGTCAAAACTTGGGGGGGCTAAAAATATCTTCTTCATCAAATATAGCATCCCCAAGCTTATGGCTTTGCATATCACTAGCATCATGGATATTGAAACAATTCATACTAACAACATTGCAATCATGCTCATCATTCAAATAACTTGTGCCAAACATTTTATTGACTCTTCTTCTATAGTTGAGCACAATTTTTCGAACCATCATTTTCAAGAAAGATATTATAAAGATGATCAATAATATGATGCCACCTTAATTCCATTTTTATGTAGATTTCTTTTATGAACCAAACTAGTGATAAAACAAGAAACTAAAATATTAAATTGCAAGATCTAAAGATATACCTTCAACACTCACCTCCCCGGCAATGGCGCCAAAAAAGAGCTTCGTTGACGGGATGTGAGTGTCGCTTACCTAACCTCCCCGGCGACGGCACCAGAAAAGAGCTTCGTTGACGGGATGTGAGTGTCGCTTACCTAACCTCCCCAGCAACGGCGCCAGAAAAGAGCTTGATGTCTACTATGCAACTTTATTCTTGTAGACTCGTGTTGGGCCTCCAAGCGTAGAGTTTTGTAGGACAGTAGCAATTTTCCCTCAAGTGGATGACCTAAGGTTTATCAATCCATGGGAGGCGTAGGATGAAGATAGTCTCTTTCAAGCAACCCTGCAATCAAAGAAATCTCTTGTGTCCCTAACACACCCAATACAATGGCAAATTGTATAGGTGCACTAGTTCGGCAAAGAGATGGTGATAAAAGTGTAGTATGGATAGTAGATATGAGTTTTTGTAGTGTGAACAATAAAAAACAGCAATGTAGTAAATAGTAAAATGGAGCACAAATGGTATTGCAATGATGGAAAATGAGGCCTAGGGTGCATACTTTCACTAGTGCAATCTCTCAACAATGCTAACATAGTTGGATCATATGATTATCCCTCAAAGTGCAATAAAGAATCACTCCTGAGTTCCTATTAGCAGAGAACAAAAGATGGGAATTGTTTGTAGGGTACGAAATCACCTCAAAGCTAATCTTTCTGATCAATCTATCCTAGAGTTCATACTAAAATAACACAAAGCTATTCTTTCCGATCAATCTAGCCAAGAGTTCATACAAAAATAACACCATATGACACACATCAACCAACTCTAATGTCACCTAGATACTCCAATGTCACCACAAGTATCCGTGAGTTAATTCTACGATATGCATCAAATAACTTCATGATCATAATATTCAATCCACACAAAGAACTACAAGGGGACCCCAAAGTTTCTATCGGAGAAAAGATAATAAAAACGTGCATCAACCCCTATGCAGAGATTACCCCAATGTCACCGTGGGAATCCGCAAGTTGACTGCCATAACATACATCAAGTGAATCAATATGATACCCCATTGTCATCTCAAGTATTCATACCGCAAGACATACATCATGTGTTATCAAATCTAAACATTCAATCTGACATGACAAAACTTCAAAGGGTAAAGATTCAATTCATCACAACAAGAGTAGAGAGGATAGAAACATCATATGATCCATCTACGTTAACAAAGCCCATGATATATCAAGATCGTGACATCTCAAGATCGCGCGCGCGCGCGCGAGAGAGAGAGAGAGAGAGAGAGAGAGAGAGAGAGAGAGAGAGAGAGAGAGAGAGAGAGAGAGAGAGAGAGAGCGAGAGAGAAAGAGAGAGATTAAACACATAGCTACTGGTACAAACCCTCAGCCCCGAGGGTGGACTACTCCCTCCTCATCGTGGCGGCCGCCGGGATGATGAACATGGCCACCGGTGATGATCTCCCCCTCCGGCAGGGTGCCGGAACGGGCTCCCGATTGGTTTTCGGTGGCTATAGAGGCTTGCGGCGGCGAAACTTCCAATCTAGGTTCTTTGTGAGGGTTTTTGGAATATTTGAGAATTTATAGGGCGAAGAGGGGGTGCGGGAGGCCACCGAGGTGGGCACAACCCACAGGGGTGCGCTTGGGGGCTCAGGCGTGCCCTAGTGGGTTGGGCCCTCCTCGGGGCACCCCCAGGTTCTGCTCTACCCCATGGGTAGTCTTCTGGTCCATAAAAAATCCACAAAAAGTTTCGCGATGTTTGGAGAACTTTAATTTCTACACAAAAAACAACACCACGGTAGTTCTGCTGAAAACAACGTCAGTCCGGGTTAGTTCCATGCAAAACATACCAAAACCATACAAAATTATTGTAAACATGGCATGAATACTTCATAAACTATAGATACGTTGGAGACGTATCATCCCCCGCCGGCCGCCCTCACCCACGCCGGCCCTCCTCCCCCGTCGGCCACCCTCCCACGCGCCGGCCTCCTCTCCCGCTGGCCACCCTCCCACGCCGGCCCTCCTCCCTCGCCAGCCGTCCTCCATCGAGAGGTACTCCTCCTTCCTCCTTCCTCCTCCTCCCTAGTTTATTTTGAACCCTAGCTAGTTGAAAAATGTAGGTTTAAATCTTAGAATAATGTAGTATGAACCCTAGTTATGATCGAACCATGTTCAAAATGTAGGTTTTAAATTAGGTGTAGTTAATAGAATTTAGGTGTTTTAGGTGTATTTAACAGAATTCTAGGTTGTTTCGTTTTGAAATGGACATGTCATATTTTGAACATGTCATATTCGTTGTTATTTTTTAGTTAAAGCATTTATTCCTGCATCGATGTCGACGATGCCTATCCCGCATCCTCGTCATCGACTCGCGGAGGAAGCCTGCTTGATCAGAGGGGCCATGTCCGGGACTGGGCTCCGTCGAGCTGGTACTGGGAGGTGCTACCTTCTGGAGGGCGTAGCTTGGTGAGGAACCAGCCCGTCGTTGACCCGAACCTTCTTTGGTGGCGATTGTGTAGGCCAGTGATGGTGCGGAGGCTTTCGTCCCCCGCGGAGGTGGTACGTCACCGTGTCAGCGAGGAGGACAAGCACGTCCGTCGCTGCATGGTTGCGTTGGAGGGCGGGTTCAACAATACCTAGCAGGTTCTTTAGGATCTCACTGGAGCTATGATCTTGTGATGGTTCCTTCTCTTTGGGTGTCCACCGGCCGCGCCAATACCCGCCGTTCTCTAGGGTTCTAGCTGTATTAGTGATGTTATATGTATGATACTATTCGAGATGTATTAGTGATAATATTCGACGATGTACGGACGCAAGAGATGATTTAGTTTTGCTTATTGAATGCATGCTAATTTGAATACTAATTTTGAAATGTTTTAGTTTTGCTTATTTTGAAATAGTTTTGCTTATTTTGAAATATATGATATGTGCTTGCCCAAGTGGCCAGCCATGTTTGCAGGTAACACCTTCGAGTGGCCTATGTTTTGCCGCAGTGTTGATTAATTTCTGTTTCGGCAAATTTCAGGTGCTCGATATGTCCTTTTTTAGCAAAGATCATGCCGGATTTTTCCGTGAATTTTGGCATGACTTGTGCTAGAATATGTAGGAAATATCAAGTCACCTGGATTTTCTAGAAAGATAATTGAATGACATTTCGGGTTGACTTTAAGTCTGTCGAGGCTTCATACATGACAATCAAAAAATGAGTGAGGGAGAAAGTCTGCACCATATATGAGAGAGGAAGAATCCCGACTGTTGTCGTGGGGGTCGTTTCTCTTTCTTCTCCTTGTGCCAGACCTTTGTTATGCACTAGGGGAAGGAGGAGTAACGACCATCACCGACGCTCGAAAAATCAGTGAGGGAGTGTGTCCACCATATATGAAAGAAGAATAATGCCGACTGTTGTTGTGGGGGTCGCTTCTCCTTCGTTCCCGTGTGCTAGACATTTTGGTTTAATGCACTCGGGGACGAAGGGAGGAGCGACCATCACCAACGGTCGAATATATACACCACGTGAGCTGAGAGTTTCCAAAAAAAGACTTGACGGACCGATAATCAACCCGTGATGAATAATAATGATCTAATTTAGTTTTTGTAGTACATATATCAATTTTAGAAGTTTAATATTTGAATTATGAACATAGGAAATGTCGTCGGACGACGAAAGTCTCGCAGAGTGCTATTGGTGCGGCGACGACTAGGGTTTCTGCGACAGGCCTCACCTGGTAGAAGGTCAGCACTTCAGCATTAAGCTCCAGGAGACCTTCGATGTTGTAACGGTACGCAATGATGCAAAGTGTTTTTTCGTAATTAAGCTCGATTTCTGCTTCTTCAACGTGTAATTTTCGTCTTTTACAGTTCAACTAGTTTATCCCATGCCATGCAAGACGCTATGTCTTGAAGAGGATGGATTTTTGAAGATCATGAAAATATGGAAACAAAGATAGTTCGCCTAAGGTCCCATCATGGTTTTGATTTTGATGTAAATCTATACAATTATGAGAGCGTATCCCATTTTGGTTGCCCGAATCGGGAAGCACTTTGCAAGGCATATGGTTTCCATGAGGGTATGCTTGTCACCATGGATCTTGGTGATCCTGACATCGACGAAGACAATAATGGACATTTGGGTCCTTGTTGATACGCTTCCAATTCTACCGCTATGTGAGTTTCTCAAACATAGTTATTAAGTAATTTATATTGTTTATTTCAAAATATTTGACAACTTATTTCTATTGATAGCTTAGTTTCATTTTTCAAAGAATGTGCGGACGATGGTAGACATAACCTATTACACCGATGGCACAGAATTAACTTATCAGGAGAAAAATCATCTGATCTCATTTATTAATGATCTTGAGAACTACAATATCTATTATCAAACTCCTACACATTATGGTCAATATGTGCCACTAGTGCACGTGTTCAACTACGGTAACATCCATGGAGATGGCATGGTATGATTTTTTACTATTACGACATCCGTGCATCTTTTGCATAAATTCTTCTAAAACTAAACTACATTGCTAACTATGAAGTTATTACTATGTTTTTCAACAGAAAATCCCAAAGGATTGTGTGCCTCATCTGATGATTCCGAAAGGTCGCCTTGATGTTATGAGCTTACGGCCAGGTCATCCTACGTATCACTGCTATTTATACCGGATTTCTAAAACCGATGAAGACATGACAAACAAAGATTGGAAAAAATGTATGGTCAGTCGTAGGAAGGTACTTGGAAGCAACAGTGTGCGACGCGCAAGAATTGGAGACATGATAATCTCCATTCTACATAATGGAGAGTCAGGGCCTATCTTGTTTCATGCTATTTTACCTAAGAGAGGGTAGTAGGTCCTATTAGAGAGGAGTAGGTCCTAGGTACAATGTGTTATTATGTGCTACAATGTGTTAGAGTTGATGAGGAGGAGGAGGAGGAGTTGGGATTATGACTAGTGACCAACTTTCTATACGATGTCTCATTGACAAAAATGACGATCATGAGTAGTTGTTACATGACAATGATGTATTATGATGATAAGTTGTTAATGATATGATGATGATGATGATGATGATGATGATGATGATGATGATTTATTATATCACTGGGTGAAAGAACCGCGAATTAGTTTCAAGTAGAACTGAGTGAAAGAACCGTGGATTAGTTTCAAGTGGATGGATCCATCCACTTGAAACTAATCCATGGTTCTTTCACCCAGTGATGTAATAACTCATTATGATGTAAAAACAATCTCTAAATTGCTATTGTACGAAAACTTGTATATTGGTGTATGAATACGACATACAATTAAAAAGAAGCAGAATACGCAATAATAGTAGTGGCGTGGGCACTGAGGCGCGCTGCTAGTATTTACCAGTAGCGCTTCCTACGAAACGTGCTACTACTAAGTGCGTATAGCAGTAGCGTGTCTGGACCAACGCTGATGCTAACCTTTAGCTGTAGTGCCGTATCAGTAGCGCGGCACCTCGCGCTACTGATAGGCCGAAAACCAGCGCTACTGCTAGGCTTTTCCCTAGTAGTGCAAGAGGGTACCGATACATCACACCTCGGGTTTTGTAAAGTACCGTCAAGCAAAGGGAATATCACATGATAACCAAAGGTTCACTCGAATATCATTTTTGTATTCATAGGGATCAATATGGATGTCCACGGCTCTGCTATTGGTCATTAAACGAAAGGAGTTTTGTTCATGTCTATGTTTTACTGAACCTACAGGGTCACAAGCTTAAGGGATCAAAATCTTTTCTTGGCTACTTCACTTGGACAGGCTTTCATGCAACAATTGTTTCTAGCGCCCTGGATGGCCGAATGCATACTTTTGCCAATTCTGCATGAGAAACTTGGAAACTTCTGTCCATTTGTTTTGGTACTGCCAGCTCTCGCATGCAGTCTGGGCAGAGGTGGCAATGTGGAAGGGATGCTCATCGCTCGCCATTCAAACGGCAGAACAAACCAGCACAGCCTCGACAATTAGAAACATGATCTCGCACACGGACAGAGAGGGGAGAAAAGGAGTAAAGACCATGATCATGTCCACCACATGGGAGATCTCATGCGAGAGAAACAATTGCGTCTTCGGGACTAAACGGTCTAACTCCTCTGATATCATTGCGGTGATACGGCGAAACATGGAGTAGTGGCGTTTAGCGGGAGCCAAAACTATAGAGACCCCATTCGGGGATTTAGATGCGAGCTAAAAAAATCCCCCAATAGATCTTTCTTATGTTCCATGTACCTCTTGTTTTAGTCTTTGATCTTTTGATCAACTTTTGTAACATGTCTCCTCCCTGCTAAATCTATTGAAGCCAGCCAAGCTGGATCTTTCAAAAAACAGGCTTAAGGGAATCACAATCTTTTGAGTTTTAGTGGCGTAAGAGTTATGAGAAATATTCAAAAACTAGTTTCACGAATATTAGAGAGAGTTTCGCGAGAAACCGGAAGCGTTTCGGAGTTACTGGAAGAGTTTCAGGGTTTACCAGGTAATGTTGGGAATTGATATATAGGTGTAAAATGTTTCCGGAGATGTTAAATTAATAATAAAAGGCTATAGTATCAATTAGGAGGCTTTTAGAATTATTTTAATACCAACTGACCAAAGAAAATATAAAAGGGCCAAGTGGTGGAGTGTTATTGGGCCCAAGGGCCCAATAACAAAGTGCGACGCCCACTAGCTTGACTAGCTTGTATGACAAACTAGAGGGGCCTGATTTGGAGGTGGAGGAGGACTCCTCTACCCCCTAGGGCCGGCGCAAGGAGGAGGAGGGTCCCCCTTGAGGTGCCCCTCCCTCTCTCCTCCAACCTATATTATATTAGGATTTTTCCCTTGGAGGATACAAGTTTTGGAGCCTCCTTTATTCTCTAGTTCTAGTTCTAAGTTGGAGTTGATCTAACTAGAGCTAGACCTAGGTCTCACTAATCCTCACATTAGAGAAGCCTTGTGTGGTTCTCTTCTTCTCTCTAATTCTCCTGCAACGATTAGCTCTGGACGACGAAGAGTTGTCGGATCGTGAAGTTTGTAGACGACGAAGAGTTGTCGGATCGTGAAGTTTGTACGCATGCAAATTGTAGAGAGGTCGTTCTTTCGGTCTTCAGTTCGAGGGATCTTTCGTGAACGGTTCGAGCGACTTCAAGTACGATCTACACCAACTCTTCTTCCACTCCAACTCGAAGTTGGTATCGATCCGATCTAAACCTCTATATGCATCTTCATAATGTTCCTGGACCATCATTGTATGATGGACTTTTTTATTTTCTACTACGTTTTTCAACGGCGAGTCCAGAGAGCAGGCCTCCGGTGAGATCGTCCATCTCGTGGTCTGCCAGTTGGCTGCAATGGCGGTGATCTCTTCCTTCTATTCAGACGAGAGGCCGTCCCACAAGGCTTTGTAGCTCGAGGAGGCCATGGAGGGTGTGGTGTGGAGAAGAGATAGAGAACGGAGGAAGGCGGATGGATGCGGTTGTGTTGTCATTCTAGGGTTTAAATAGCGGGCGAGGACAGTCCAGGTGGCGTGGTCCTTAATGTTGGGCGGCAGACGGATGAACGGGTGGCGTCGTAGTAGGATCCTCGGCAATTGCGTATGTTTAATGAAGGGAGGCGGACAGACTGGAGCCGTTTGAATGCGGAGAGATGTTGTGTGCACCAGGAAGCGGCGCGGCGGCGCTCTCGGCCGGCGCACGGCTTCCATGTCGGCTCTAGTGAGAGGTTGCGTCCGCTCTGTGCCGGTATGAATGCAGAGCTGGCGCTCTGGTGTGGCGCCGACCAGCGTCGGGCGGGAAAGCGCGCGGGCGAGAGGAGATTTTGGGTGGGCCACATTTGCCAAACCCGACGTAGCTGACGCCTATAAAGAGAACCCCCCCCCCCCCCCCCCCCCCCGCAGTTTGTCTCTGGTGTGTGGAAAAAGTGTGTACGGACCGTCGAACGGACCAATGAAGGACCGTATTGGATACAAAACATGCCTGAAACGTGCAGTCCGGCGTTTTTAGGGTCGGTGTTGGCGATACGCTAAACTTGTTCAAATATTTCATCATTCGGATAAAGTCGAGATCTCCACTGCAGAAAAAAAAGGGGATAAAGTACATCTCTAAAATGTATAGACCATGACAAATTACATTTTTCTATCGTGGTTACATATTCCTTTGCACTCCGTGTATATGCCTGTTCTGTACGTAACCTATGTTTGCGCCCTCATGTACTTTAAGAAAAAGTCAATAGTGTTAGCGTGTCCATGTACTTACGATCACGTCATCTCTGTGTACGCAAGCCCAATTTATGCACGACCTGACATTTTCATCAGTACGTATTCCACTAGTGCTGCGGCTCTGCCAGGGTGAGCACACTGCAGACGCATGCATGGTTGGAAGCATATTAGCCACACTACGTGCGATGACTCTCGATGCGATGTTTTTTTAACACAGTACAGTATAGACGCAAACGCTCATACATACACGGATACACGCATTCCTATGAACGCACACACACATTCTACCCTTAGAGCATCTCCAATAGCTTGTTTATATGGATGTCTATACTCGTTTTCCACAACGTGAGCCCAAAACAGGCGTCCAACAACTTGTCTATATGGTTGTCCAAATATACACATCCTCTAAATCGACCTCGACAATGTCCACGCCTGGACAATGTGAAGGCGTTGTCTAAACTCAGCTGTAGTCATGATTTCTTTCTCTCCCCAGCAACGCCCCACCTGTCATGGTCCCTGTATATAGACGTTCTGATGCAAAACTGGATGTGTATATGAGGGAATCTTTTTAGACCATTGTCTATATGAATATATAGACATCTAAATATCCACCTGCTATTGGAGATGTTCTTATAAGCATCTCCCAGAGACTGATCTGACGTGTCATTATAGGCACATTATAGTCGACGGAAACATCTCCTCCCACTGAACGCGCATCGCCGGAAATCCTGAAATAAATTCAAGATAAATACGAGCATCAGGATTTAAACCCTAATGGGTTGGGGATACCATTGTCCTCCTAAGAGCATCTCTAGCAGACCCCGTATAAGTGGGAAACCCGCATAATTTTTGCGTTTTAGAGTTTTGGTCGAAAAAAGTGTCCAGAACAGAAACCGTAAAAGTGGTTCAACCCGTAAAATTTTTAAGGGCCACCGAAAACGCACACTCGAAACCCTTATATTTGGAGGTTGGAAGGCCGAATCTAAGGGGCCCCGTATACCGGTCAAACCTCGTCCGAGCAAACACACCGCCGCAGAGTTTGCCAGAATCCGCCCTAAACTCGCCGGAATTCATTACCGCACACCGGAAAAGGCCGCTAGACGCCGCAATCGATCGCCGCCAGTTTGAATTGAATGAGGTCGACATCGCTGTGGCCTCCCATGGCCTCAGCCTAGCCACCGGAATCTTCCCGGCGTGGCAGGCAAAGCGGCACGGCTCGGCCGGCGTGGCTGGCAATAGAGCAAGCGCGAGGACGGCGGAGACGACGGGGCATGGCCGGCGAGGCGGGGCGCGACTGGCGTGGTGACGGGGCGCGGCAGATGGGCGACGGGGCATGACCGGCGGGCGACGGGGCACGACCGGCGGGCGACGGGGCGCGGCCGGCAGCGACGGGGCACGGCCGACGAGCGGCGGGGCATGGCTGGCGGGTGATAGGGCGCGGCCGACGGGGTTGGGCACGGCCGGCGTGGCCGGCTGGGGGAAGGGGCGGCAGCGGACGGACTTGAGGAAGGAGCTCTTTATCCTAGTTTTACAGTTTGTTTTATAGTATCTGTTCGGCCGTAGCTAAAATGAACCCTTAAAATACGTTTTTTCCGACCCGTATCCAGTTTTACAGTTTGTGATTTTGCGGAGTCTGCTAGAGATGCTCTAACCATATAACGACAGTTTGGTTCACAGTTCCTCAATTCGATGTTGGGAGGTGTTTAGGGAGTAGGAGTATTGAGTGTTCCAGACGGCTCTTTAATGTTTTAGCCAGAAACTTGATTTTAAACACCTCAAAATATTCTGGAAAAAGCACACACACATATAGATGTGCATATAATTTTCATATGTAGTGCACACGGAAAAGAAAATGCGTGTATAAAAACGGGCCTTTCTTTTACTATTTTTGGGCCAGGATTTGTCCTTTTATGCAGGCTACAAATTATTGTATTTTAGTTTTACATACATGTGAAACAACATCTATATGCATCCATACAAAAAATATCTATTTTTTAACTAATAAATAACACTTTCAGTCTTTCTGAAATATCGGGCTCCTTTGAGCACGGTCTCTAAAATAAGTCTCATTGTTACTCTTCTTATGTATACATCACTTATGTCAGCCTTCAGCCTCCATCTAACCGAGGCTACGCTACTATGCTCAAAGTTCTGAAAATGACCGCCGTTACTTTCTCCGTTTCAAAATAGATGACCCAACTTTGTATTAATTTTAGAACAAAGTTGAGTCATCTATTTTAAAACGAAGGGAGTATATTTTAGTCGATGACAATTGGATTGAAATCCAGCGGTTGTCTCCCTTCTCCGTCTTGCAAACACGCATCGACAATGTTCATCTTCTTCCTTCAAACACATGCATCTTCTTCACCCTGCCGCCCCCTCCTCTCCCCCTACCTCACCTATGGCGAGGTTTTGTTCGAGTCCTCGCCGGTGAGCCATGGCGTACATGTCTCTATTTCAAGCTCGCTCCAATCTATTCGTTGTCAAATCGACAAGGCCTTCCTAAGAGCATCTCCAACGGACGCGCCAAAAGACGCGCGCGGGGTAAACTAGAGTTTTAGCGCACGCGGCAACTTTTCGCGCGCTCCAGCGGGGGCGGGAAACTACAGCGCGCGGGAAGCGATAGCGCGTGCGGGAGATAGCGGCAACTCGCGCGGTAGATTTGGCGCGCTGCTTCGCGCGCGCCTATAAAATGCGGCGCTCGTCACGCGCTCCACCACACTGCCACGCGCCCTTTCCCTCGCCACCTCGCCGCTTCCACGCTTTCTCGCCGCTTCCAGCGCCCCGCCATCACCGCGCCACCATGTCGCCGCGCCGCCGGGGATCTTCGGGCTACCGTGGCGTCCACGAGCGCCCCAATAGCTGGTACTTCATCCGATCCGACGACGTCCGGCTCGGCCCCGGCTCGTTCTGGACCGCGCACGAGGCGGCCCGCGCGTACGACGCGGCGGCGTGGCGCCTAGAGAGGCCCCCGTTGCAGATGAACATCCGGGACGTCCACACGCGCGAACGGGCGCAGGCCGTCGCCCCTCCGCCTCGTCTGATCACGAACCAGGACTGTGCGGACCACGTTCGGCTGCAGCGCCGCCTCCTCGTCACCGAGGAGGACGAGCGAGCCATGACGGAGTGGCGTCGGCGCCACCCGGAGGACGTCACCAACAAGCGCGCCTACTGGGCGGAGAGGACGGCAAGGCGCCGCGCGGAGCGGGCGGACCGGCGTTGGCGGAAGGCATTGGCGATATCGTAGTGCGATATCGTTGAAGCAGGTGGGAGGTCCATCTTCACGTCAGACGATAAACGTTGGGAGGACATATGGATCGATACCTCGGACAATACCTCCGAGGATGACGATGATGATGAGGACTCGGAGTAGTTCTAACTGCACCGTAGTTTATTTTATGTAGTTGCACCGTAGTTCGGTTTTATCTATCTATGATATGAACTTGTTTTACCTAGTTTGTATGGTCTATGAACTATGTAAAATATATTTGTATCGTTTTTTTTAATATCTATGTGAAATTTGTTTTGTGTCCAAAGTGCAACAGATATGTACTTACGCGCGCTGCATTTTAGCGCGCTGCTGGAGCTGCGCGCGCGTGCTATATTTTAGCACGGCTGCTGAAGACAGCGTTGTGCGCCGTGCCAAACCTGACGATGGACGCGCGGCAAACTACTTTTTAGCGAGCCGCGCATTGCGCGGATGTTGGAGATGCTCTAACCCACACGGATTAACCCTCATCCACGCCTCTGCTGGTGCCTTGGGGCTACCTTGCTGCTATCCCAATCCTATTTTCAGGAGATTCATATAAATGTCACGGATTTGCTAATTCTCATCTAGAAGAATTAACAAAGTGACATCTAGCCTCTACACCTTTATTAATCAAACAAAAATAAAAGAATATTCATGTATCTTTACGTAAAATTAACAATGTACTCCTTCCGTCCAGGTGCATAAGTCATTTTAGGTTGTGCACCGCGATCAAGGCAGAGGAAAACGAGAAAATGTTTATTGGCTAATTAATAGCATTGCATGTAATAAACTAATCACTGCATTTCATGTTTGGTAGTCTCAAATCATTGAAAGCATGCATGTCCTACATCTCTTATTAGTTTATACGTCTAGAAATAAGAAACGAGGTGAGAGTTAATATACCGCACCTAAGTGTTTTGAGATTATTTGATTTTTGTAAAGTGATACAAAGGTGAGAAAATGTTTATACACCTGGACGAAGATGTTTATACACCTGGACGAAGAAAGTACAAACAATGTAGTACTACAGAAGTTAGACGTGACTTTATTAACTCTCATATGAATGAGAGCTAGCTGCAACCTAAATATCAAACTGTTTGAAAATAAGCGCATGCATCCAACGGCCATAAAAACCAGTTTTACCAGAGGTAGCGTGAGCAGTAAATTAATCTGAAGCGTGCATTAAGTACTGGGCGTGTGTTGGGAAATAGCAAAACTACTTGGTTGGTCACTCCGGCTTTACATTTGAATAATAGCGATTCCATGGCTCAATGCAGATTTGCAGAGCATGCATGCCATATCACGGCATCACCAGTTCACAGATGGAGCAGTAATTCACAGGGAAGCCGCCGCCACTTGTCACGCACGGGCGCCGCGAAACATCGCGGTGCATGCATTCCCCGGCCCCTCGAGCTCTAGCTCCTCCAGTCAACACCTCGCTCGTAGCTTCCTATTTAACGTATCCTCCCTCCCTCGCAGATCACAAAGAACACACAACAGAGCGAGCAAGCAACAGTTCGTGTTCCCACTAGCTAGGTACTACGTGCACGAACAACCCTAGCTCGACCGATCAGGTTTAGCCAGACGAAATGGACATGGGCTTCCCCGGCTCGGCGAACGGCGCTGCGGCGGCGGCCGCGGGGAACGGCAGCAGCGGCGGGCAGGCGCCGGCAGTGCGCGAGCAGGACAGGCTGATGCCGATCGCGAACGTGATCCGCATCATGCGCCGCGTGCTGCCGCCGCACGCCAAGATCTCGGACGACGCCAAGGAGACGATCCAGGAGTGCGTGTCCGAGTACATCAGCTTCATCACGGGGGAGGCCAACGAGCGGTGCCAGCGCGAGCAGCGCAAGACCATCACCGCCGAGGACGTGCTCTGGGCCATGAGCCGCCTCGGCTTCGACGACTACGTCGAGCCCCTCAGCATCTACCTCCACCGCTTCCGCGAGTTCGAGGGCGAGGCGCGGGGCGCCGGCGTCGGCCACCATCACCACGGGATGCCGCCCATGATGCTCAAGCCCCGCGGGGCGCCGGGGCCCATGGTGCCGCACGGCGACATGCAGATGCACGCCGCCGGCATGTACGGCGGGGGCGCCATGCCCCCGCATCCGCACCATCCGTTCCACATGCCGCCGCACCACGGCCAGTACCCGCAGTACGAGATGTACGGCGGCGAGCATGGGATGACCGCGTACTACGGAGGGCCCTACGCTCCCGGAAACGGTGGTAATAATGGCGATGGGAGTGGCAGCAGCGGCAATGGCCATGGCGGTGAAAGCACGCCGCCGGCGGGCAACTTCGAGCACCATCAGACGTTCGGGTACAAGTAGCGCTCTAACCCTGCGTATCTCCATGCACCGAAGGAACGCGTGCCGTAGCTAGCATCTAGCGGCTGATGCAGCCTGTTGAAACTACCTTAGGCGCATCTAGCCATTTTTATCCAGTTTGCATTTGTCACGTTCGCGTGGCGAGCATCCAGTTTCACTGTTCGTGTAGTATCTTTCTAAGCTTAGTGCAGTGCACATTAGTGTGTAGTGCGCGTCTTCTAAATTTAGCTGTGCTGCAATCATCGCGATGGAGCACCGTCGATCTATCTCCTCATCTTAATTATGTAATCGAAGGGATCAAACCGTCATGCAAATTCAAAGACTTGTGTGTTATGCATTTTAATCACCTACGTCTTGTGCAGCCTCGCAGCTGGGGTTAATCTGAATGCATGCCTACTCAAGATTTGATGCTCGAAATCAAGAAAATTGGACTAACTTGACTCCGCTAACCCAAAAACAAGAGTGGTCGTGGTGACGCTCAGATCCGGGTCTGGAGGTTTGTGCTTGTCGCGCTTGTCAGCGGTGGCACGGTGGGCAGCGAGCAAAATCTTTGCGGTTTGGCGGGGACGCTCATAGGTGTCGCTCTCCTCTTGAGCCCTGAGGATGCCGTTGTGGTTCTACTCTTAGTTCTAGGGTTTGGGTGAAGCACCTTGTCCGTTTTGGACTAGGCAGCGGCAACACTTAGCATCGGTTTCCCTCTTGGGTGTTGTTGCGGAGCTTAGGCCAACTCCACCGCGCGACCCTAAACGGATGTCCGTTTTGTCCGGTTTCGGTTCGTTTGGATAGGGATTTGGGGTCGTGTCCGGGCCTGTCCTGAGATGCGGTGGCCGTGCGCCCAGCGCGCGGCCGCATCCATTTGCCCCATCCTGTCCGTGTATATTTTTTTGCAAGTCCTTAAACTTTTTTTATCATTCATTTTCGGTACATAACAATACATCATCACATTTTGACTAGTAAAACAAGATCAAAAAAAACAAGAACCACAAGAATACATTTGAGAAGATACCCAACTTCCATAACTGCTCCCTTGAGTTGGGTTAGCGCCTTCTCGATGCACTCATTGTTGATCTGTGGAGGAGGCACGACGTTGCCCCCTCCTTTCTTCTTCAAGTCAGAAGTCGACGTTGCTTCCTCACACGTAGTATCGTGCCTTGTTGCTTCTTCGCACGTAGTATCGTGACTAGGCTCTAATCTAGCAACAAATGCACTTGTCTCATCTAAAGCTTCTAATAAGCTAGCTAAAAGTGCACGAACATGCACTACATTTCGCTCTATCAACAGATTGATGTACTCTTCTTCCCAATACCAAAACTTCCATCCGGTCTACGCAAAAAAAAAACTTAAAGTTAGCACCACTAGTATAATCCAAGAGCACAAACATGCACCGAAGCTAAAAGAGCACATACCCCATCGTTTAAGCACTTGATGAACACCCACCCGGGATGCTCCGGCGTTGTAGACACGCGGCGCACGACCACCCTTGGGCAGTGGTCGCACTTGATGAGGGGCAACGGTGCGCCGACGAGCTTTTGGGCAAGCACCGAGCCCGGCCGGCAGCCATTCACGTATCTGCCGGCGGACCACCGGCGGTGCAGATCCGAGCGGCTAGAGGACGAGCCACTGCCTGCATGTGGCCTTGCGGCCCTGCCAGGGCCTTCCGGCAAGGTGCCCGGCCAGTCCATGGCGCGGCCCGGCCTCCCACAGCCGGGCGAGCTCAAGACCGACCGGATCCGCCCCAAATCCGGCCGGCGGGTGCGCAAAAAAGGTGGTCGTGCTTGGGTAGCTCGGCGGCGACGAGAGGAACGGGCTGGGCAAGCGTGCGTCAGAGGTGCACGGCTGCAATGGCAGCGGGCGGCCGGCGGCGGCGAGGGGGGGAGAGAGGGGAAGAGTGTGGAAGAGTGGAGTGGATGCGGCCGGAGGGAGGAGGGGGCGGATAGAAAAAGGCCCGTCCTGTGCCACCGACGGGCAGGCCAGGGGAGGACACGCGCAGACGACCCGCGCGTCCGCGTGGTGTCCGTTTCACCCCAAAAGCGGCGCAAACTTGGGCCGCGGATGGGTCGAAAACGGACACAAAACGGACAAAAGTCCGTTTGCACCCGCGCGCTGGGCCGTCTCCTTTGTTCCTTTTACCCCAAACGGACCGGGGCGGACAGGATAGGGTCGCGCGGTGGAGTTGGCCTTACATACATGTCCTAGGGTGTGGCGTGTGTTCTTTCTCGACAATGTAGTCATGATGGGTTTTATGTTGTCTGGTTATTCCGGGATCTACTTTGTAAAAAGGTTTTCTGACTACTCTTGTATCGGTTGGCCATGTATTTTGATGTGTATTTTATGTATAAAGCAGGGCGACAACTTGTTTCCTGAAAGCAAAAGTGGCATGCGCTTCCATACAGGGGCAAAGTGTCGCCAAGTTGCTAGTTCGTGAGAGACACAGTTGTGTTTATTGTTTTGAACAATAATAATCAAACAGGACACATGACAGTTTGGACGTGTTTGCTATTCTTCACTTGTCTGGATCAGTCATAGACGAATCAACATAGCGTCTGAGTGTGAGAAGGAGATGTTGCAAACGGCTGTAGCATCATCGACGAGCATGAGCCAGGACCTAGCGGGGATGTTGTAGCTCCCTGTCAGGTCACTGGCGGAAGCTAGAAAGGAGATTCCCTAGTTTGGGTGCCGGGGTGCCTGGCTCCAGAGAAGGGAGGGTGCGCAATGGTAGTGGGGTGAGGGTGTTAAGAGGAAAGGACGAGACGACGGCGGCTGGCCATGGGAGACAACCAATAATCCCGTATTAGCCCGCGAATGTACCATTACTCGGAGACAACTCTGGCCAGGCAGGGCGGCGAGATGCGTGGTAGCACCGTCGGCCGTGGATGACGAAAGCCAGCGGTTTCGGCCTGCGTCAAAGGGTGGGTTGACCAACATGCGCTGAGAGGAGGAAGAAGACTTTGGTAAATTCGTCTGAACTAGATTATTTTCTTAGGCGACCATACAAACAATTGGGCTCAAATTTCTTTTTGAACACAATACAGTGGTGCTCATATACATAAATATACACTCATCCACATAAACACACGCCCATATAAACACACATACGGGGAAAAAGTCCATTTTAAACCCTGAACTCGTAAACGTTCGGCGAAACGAACCCCCAAGTCGAAATCCCGGTCGATTGCACCCTAAACTATGCAATCCCGGTCTAAATCAAACCTTGACAAATTTCAACCGGGATTTGTCTAGCTGGTGGGCCAAGGAGCACCGTCCTCCGCACTAGGCCAGCCCATTTATTTTTTTGCTTGCTCAAAAAAAATTCTTTGCGGCAGAACTTCGACGTACGCACAGTAAGAGCGGGACCTCGTACTCAGCGCTTAGGCCCCTGCAAAAAAAAGTACTCAGCGCTTAGGCCGGTTCGAGCTGCTGGCGGCCGCGCGCGACGCGCGACGGGCCGGCCCAGCAAGCTGCTGACAGGAAAAACGCGAAGCAGAAAAATATACAGTTTCGTTCGGCCGGATTGGGAATGGAACTCGGGCCACCAATTTGCACGCCACGTACGTCAACCAATATGACAAGCTCACGTTGCTGTTTATAAAAGGAAACAACACTATTTGACCCTATCTTCAGTACAAACAGTAAACATATAGCTGTATTATAAACCAGCTATAAATTATTTGAATAAAGAAAACATAAATTTAAAAACTGTTCACAAAAACAAAAAATTGAAAGAAATCAAAATTTTGAAAAAGAATAGTACCAATTGAATTCGCAAAAATGGAAAAAGTTTGTTAATTTAAAATAATTCATCAAATTTTAAAAAAGTTCATCGAATTTGAAAATTTTCAGCAATTTCGACAAAAAAGTTCATTGATTTTGAAAAAATTCATCGAATTAGAAAAAAGGTTCACGAATTTGAATAAAGTTCATTGTTAAAAATTCTTAAATAAAAATTGAACATTTTCGTGATATACTTTGAACAGTATTTAATACATGTTGAACATTTTTGTGATATCCACTGAACAATATTTAAATTTCATTGAACTTCTTTGTAAGAAAATGGTTTTTTGAAGTAGTTCTATGTTTTAGTTTAGAACAAATATTTGTAAACAGAAAAAAAAAGAATCAACAAGGTAAGAGAAAGCAAAATGAAACAGAAAAACAGAAAATCGAACAAGGAATGTTTTTTGAATCTCCGAAACGAAATTAGAAGGCATGAATATTTTTTAAATTGGTGAACAATATTTGAAACAGAGATATTTTTTTAATCCTGAACATTTCTTTAAAAAGTTTTAAGAAATATAGGAAAAAGCATTCTGAACAAATTTTTAACAAAAACTAAAAGTGGGACGGCCGAGCAGGAGCAAGGTGTAGGGCCCTTTGTAAATTTTTATTATTTAACGAAGGAAAACTAAAGCGGGCGGCCCAGCAGGATGCAGGTGTGTGCCCTCAGCGAAATCCCAGCAATCCCGCCCATCCAAACGACTCGAAGGTTTGATTTAGACCGGGATTGCATAGTTCAGGGTGTAATCGACCGGGATTTCGATTTGAGGGTTCGTTTCGCCGAACGTCTACGAGTTTAAGGTTTAAAATGGACTTTTTCCCACGTACGGAGTACATCCTACCCGATAACACTGTTACTGAACCGGCCCTAAATTTGGACGGACCTGGCAGAGGAAACGGCTGAGCAGTGAAGAGCCGTACTACGTAGAGGGTGCGGATGTACACACCTATGACTGAGGTACGGTACTCCTACGAAGATGCGTACGGTCTGGGCGTACATCTTTCACGTGTAGCAACCCGCTGGCGGGCGCGCGACAAGTGCGGGGCACGCGCAGGTTCCACCGGGTTAAAGTATCGGTTCTGGTGCTGCCGCTGCACGTATCAGTACTCTGTACGAGGGCAGGGCTTGGTTTCGCTTCGTTTCGTTTCCCCTGCTCCAGTGCATGCCCGCCTTGCTGCCGCTTCGGGAACCGCAGGCCGCAGCCCGCCTAGTTCTGTGAGCTCTCTCTGCTCTCGCTACGTCCTTCCCTATGCACCAGCTACGGGCTAGCCTCGCTGACCAGTGACCATCCCCTCCCTCCCTGTCCCTCTACTGTACACATGGCCGCGTGAGCTCACGTCCTCAGTTATTTTCTTGTTTTTTTGCTGCCGCGCCCTGCGTACGTGACGAAACACCCGGACCTGCAAAAACCCTGTAGCCATGCACCGCACTGTGCGGCGACGGCCCTTGCGTGCGTACTGCGTACCACCTCGCTCCGACGCTTCCATTCACCTGTCTACTCCAGCAGTAGTACCCTGGTACCGGTACAAGCTTCCAACGAGCATATGTGATTTTTTTTCGAGAGAAAATTTATTGGTTTTTTGAAAGAAAAATTATTGGATTTTTTAAAGAAAATTTATTTGATTTTTGAGAAAAAAATTATGGATGATCCTTTGACTTTGATTAAACTGATTGCCTATTGGGTTTCTAGCTGGTCGATTCTACAGACAAAGGAGGAAATCGAAGGTTGCTGACACTAGGGCAAGAGACTGTTGAGCCGATACCGAGTGAAGTTCATCGCAAGGGTGCAGGCACAACGTTTTGCGGATTGGTGGCTAAAATCTTCAGGGCTGACGCTCTGCTAGTGTTGGTTTCTGCGAAAGTTTCTGAAGCGGCTTCATCTACTCCCTCAATTCCCTTATACAGGCCACAAACTCAAATTACAGGTACCAAGGCAAAATTCAATGACTGCTTTGCAAGTTCACTTTTCTTTTCGTTAACTGGAATCATTATTAATCATTATTACGCCCACATACATGCAAGGAAGGAATTAGAAGGAAGTAGCACCGTGTCATTATGACTACATGCATGTAAATATTAAAACAGTTGGTAGTACGAGAAAACATTATTAATTTTTGCCTCGATTATAGTTAGTGGCCTTGTATAGATGCACATTGTATTTTTCATTGTGGCCTTGTATAAGGGAATGGAGGGAGTACCTTTGTTTTTCTTCTCCCTGCTTTACTAGTTATGCTAGTTATTGTTCATATTAGTTAGAAGGGAGAGAGGGGATTGGTGGAATAGTCGTTGTATTGCTTGAGCCTCGTGGGCATATATATAGGAGTACATGATCTACTTGGAGTACAAGGCAAGCCTGAATATTTCCTAGTCTCACATATGTTTCCTAATACAATCACGTTACTCAACATCCCCCGCAGTCACAACGGTAGCGGCGCAGATGGTGAGACTGGAGAAGAATCCGAAGACAAGCCGACGGACACCCCCCCACAGTCGTAACGGTCGACGCATCGCGGAGTCATGGCTGGAGTGGAAACCAACGAGGTTCCTCAAGCAAGGCGGTAGCCCTTTGTGCTGTTTGTCGAGGTAGCCGAGAGCGTGTGTGGTGGAGCCGTGGTCGAGGTAGCCGTGCGAAGAATGTCGTGGTCGATGTCGAGTCGGGGTGGCCGGTGTCGAGGAAGTCGCCGTGGAGCCGCGGGCGCAAGGGGGCGCCGACTTAGCATGGGCGCAGTGGTGTCGAAGTAGTGGTGCGCCGGAAAGGAGATGTTGTTGACGACGCGTCGCGGCGGGTTGGCCAAGCCCGGGGACACTGTTGGGGAACGTAGCAGAAATTCAAAATTTTCCTACGTATCACCAAGATCTATCTATGGAGAAACCAGCAACGAGGGGAAGGAGAGTGCATCTACATACCCTTGTAGATCGCTAAGCGGAAGCGTTCAAGAGAACGGGGTTGATGGAGTCGTACTCGTTGTGATCCAAATCACCGATGATCCTAGTGCCGAACGGACGGCACCTCCACGTTCAACACACGTACGGAACGGAGACGTCTCCCATGCCTTGATCCAGCAAGGAGGAGGGAGAGGTTGATGGAGATCCAGCAGCACGACGGCGTGGTGGAAGTAGCGGGATTCCAACAGGGCTTCGCTAAGCGCTGCGGGAGGAGGGAGATGTGTCACGGGAGGGAGAGGGAGGCGCCAGTCCTTAGGTATGATTGCTCCTCCTTTTCCCCACTATATATAGGGCCAAGGGAGAGGGGGAGGGCGCAGCCTTGCCCCTTCCTCCAAGGAAGGGTGCGGCCAAGGGTGGGGAGGAGTCCATCCTCCCCAAGGCACCTCGAAGGTGCCTTCCCCCTTTAGGACTCTCCCCTTTTTCTCTTCTCTTGGCGCATGGGCCTCTTGGGGCTGGTGCCCTTGGCCCATGTAGGCCAAGGCGCACCCCCTACAGCCCATGTGCCCCCCCGGGGCAGGTGGCCCCACCCGGTGGACCCCCGGGACCCTTCCGGTGGTCCCGGTACAATACTGATGACCCCGAAACTTGTCCCGATGGCCGAAATAGCACTTCCTATATATAATTCTTTACCTCCGGACCATTCCGGAACTCCTCGTGACGTCCGGGATCTCATCCGGGACTCCGAACAACTTTCGGGTTACCGCATACTAATATCTCTATAACCCTAGCGTCACCGAACCTTAAGTGTGTAGACCCTACGGGTTCGGGAGACATGCAGACATGACCGAGATGACTCTCCGGTCAATAACCAACAGCGGGATCTGGATACCCATGTTGGCTCCCACATGTTCCACGATGATCTCATCGGATGAACCACGATGTCAAGGACTTAATCAATCCCGTATACAATTCCCTTTGTCTATCGGTACGATACTTGCCCGAGATTCGATCGTCGGTATCCCGATACCTTGTTCAATCTCGTTACCGACAAGTCTCTTTACTCGTTCCGTAACACATCATCCCGTGATCAACTCCTTGATCACATTGTGCACATTATGATGATGTCCTACCGAGTGGGCCCAGAGATACCTCTCCGTTTACACGGAGTGACAAATCTCAGTCTCGATTCGTGCCAACCCAACAGACACTTTCGGAGATACCTGTAATGCACCTTTATAGCCACCCAGTTACGTTGTGACGTTTGGTACACCCAAAGCATTCCTACGGTATCCGGGAGTTGCACAATCTCATGGTCTAAGGAAAAGATACTTGACATTAGAAAAGCTTTAGCATACGAACTACGATCTTTGTTCTAGGCTTTGGATTGGGTCTTGTCCATCACATCATTCTTCTAATGATGTGATCCCGTTATCAATGACATCCAATGTCCATGGTTAGGAAACTGTAACCATCTATTGATCAACGAGCTAGTCAACTAGAGGCTTACTAGGGACTTGGTGTTGTCTATGTATCCACACATGTATCTAAGTTTCCTATCAATACAATTATAGCATGGATAATAAACGATTATCATGAACAAGGAAATATAATAATAACTAATTTATTATTGCCTCTAGGGCATATTTCCAACAGTCTCCCACTTGCACTAGAGTCAATAATCTAGTTCACATCGATATGTGATTAACACTCAAGGTCACATCCCCATGTGACTAACACCCAAAGAGTTTACTAGAGTCAATAATCTAGTTCACATTACCATGTGATTAACACTCGATGAGTTCTGGGTTTGATCATGTTATGCTTGTGAGAGATGTTATAGTCAACGGGTCTGAATCTTTCAGATCCGTGTGTGCTTTACAAATATCTATGTCATCTCCTAGATGCAGCTACCACGTTCTATTTGGAGCCATTCCAAATAACTGTTCTACTTGGAGCTATTCTAAATTGTTGCTCCATTATACGTATTCGGTATCTCTACTCAGAGCTATCCGGATAGGTGTTAAGCTTGCATCGACTTAACCCTTTACGATGAACCCCTTTACCACCTCCATAATCGAGAAAATTCCTTAGTCCACTAGTTACTAAGGATAACTTTGACCGCTGTCCCGTGATCCATTCTTGGATTACTCTTGTACCCCTTGACTGACTCATGGCAAGGCACACTTCAGGTGCGGTACACAGCATAGCATACTGTAGAGCCTATGTCTTAAGCATAGGGGACGACATTCGTTCCTTTCTCTCTATTCTGCCGTGGTCGAGCTTTAAGTCTTAACTTCATACCTTACAACTCAGGCAAGAACTCCTTCTTTGACTGATCCATCTTGAACACCTTCAAGATCATGTCAAGGTATGTGCTCATTTGAAAGTACCATTAAGCGTTTTGATCTATCCTTATAGATCTTGATGCTCAATGTTCAAGTAGCTTAATCCAGGCTTTCCATTGAAAAACATCTTTCAAATAACCCTATATGCTTTCTAGAAAATCATTTCTGATCATCAACATGTCAACAACATATACTCATCAGAAATTCTGTAGTGCTCCCACTCACTTCTTTGGAAATACAAGTTTCTCATGAACTTTGTATAAACCCAAAATCTTTGATCATCTCATCAAAGCGCACATTCCAACTCCGAGATGCTTACTCCAGTCCATGGAAGGATTGCTGGAGCTAGCATACCTTTTAGCATCCTTAGGATCGACAAAACCTTTCTGATTGTATCACATACAACCTTTCCTTAAGAAAGTTGGTAAGGAAACTCGTTTTGACATCTGCCAGATTTCATAAATGCAGCTTATGCTAACATGATTCCGAAGGACTTAAGCATCGCTACGGATGAGAAAATCTCATCGCAGTCAACTCCTTGAACTTGTGAAAAACTCTTCGCCACAAGTCGAGCTTCATAGATGGTGACATTACCATCCACGTCCGTCTTCTTCTTAAAAGATCCATTTATCTCAATGGCTTGCCGATCATTGGGCAAGTCCACCAAAGTCCATGCTTTGTTCTGATACATGGATCCTATCTCGGATTTCATGTCTTCTAAACATTTGTCGAAATATGGGCCCACCATCGCTTCTCCATAGCTCGTAGGTTCATTTTTGTCTAGCAACATGACCTTCAAGACAGGATTACTGTACCACTCTGAAGTAGTACGTATCCTTGTCACCCTACGAGGTTCGGTAGTGACTTGATCCGAAACTTCATGATCACTATCATAAGCTTCCACTTCAATTGGTGTAGGTGCCACAGGAACAACCTCCTATGCCCTGCTTCACACTTGTTAAAGTGACGGTTCAATAACCTCATCAAGTCTCCACCATCCTCCCACTCAATTCTTTCGAGAGTAACTTTTTCTCGAGAAAGGACCCGATTCTAGAAACAATCCCTTATTGCTTTCGGATCTGAGACAGGAGGTATACCCAACTGTTTTGGGTGTCCTATGAAGATGCATTTATCCGCTTTGGGTTCGAGCTTATCAGTCTGAAACTTTTCCACATAAGCGTCGCAGCCCCAAACTTTTAAGAAATGACATCTTAGGTTTCTCTAAACCATAGTTCATACGGTGTCATATCATCGGAATTACGTGGTGCCCTATTTAAAGTGAATGTGGTTGTCTCTAATGCCTAACCCATAAACTATTGTGGTAATTCGATAAGAGACATCATGGTATGCACCATATCCAATAGGGTGCAACTATGATGTTCGGACACACCATCCCACTATGGTGTTCCAGGCTGTATTAGTTGTGAAACAATTTCCACAATGTCTTAATTCTGTGCCAAACTCGTAATTCAGATATTCATTTCTATGATCATATCATAGATCTTTTATCCTCTTGTCACGACGATCTTTCAACTTCACCCTGAAATTACTTGAACCTTTCAATAATTCAGACTCGTGATTTATCAAGTAAATATACTCAACATCTACTCAAACCATCTGTGAAGTAAGAACATAACGATATCCACTACATGCCTCAGCACTCATTGGACTGCACACATCAAAATGTATTACTTCCAACAAGTTGCTTTCTGGTTCCATTTTACTGAAACCGAGGTTTTTAGTCATCTTGCCCATGTGGTATGATTTGCATGTCTCAAGTGATTCAAAATCAAGTGAGTTCAAACGGTCCATCTGCATGGAGTTTCTTCATGCATATACACCAATAGACATGGTTCGCATGTCTCAAACCTTTCAAAAACGAGTGAGCCCAAAGATCCATCAACATGGAGCTTCTTCATGCGTTTTATACCAATATGACTTACGTGGCAGTGCCACAAGTAGGTGGTACTATCATTACTATCTTTTGGCATGAACATGTGTATCACTACGATCGAGATTCAATAAACCATTCAATTTAGGTGCAAGACCATTGAAGGTATTATTCAAATAAACAAAGTAACCGTTATTCTCCTTAAATGAATAACCGTATTGCGATAGACATAATCCAATCATGTCTATGTTCAACGCAAACACCAAATAACAATTATTTAGGTTTAACACCAATCTCTTTGGTAGAGGGAGCGTGCGATGCTTGATCATATCAAGCTTGGAAAAACTTCCAACACATATCGTCAACTCACCTTTAGCTAGTCTCCGTTTATTCCGTAGCCTTTTGTTTCGAGTTACTAACACTTAGCAACCGAACCGGTATCTAATACCCTGGTGCTACTAGGAGTACTAGTAAAGTACACATTAACACAATGTATATCCAATATACTTCTATCGAACTTGCCAGCCTTCTCATCTACCAAGTATCTAGGGTAATTCTGCTCCAGTGGTTGTTCCCCTTATTACAGAAGCACTTAGTCTCGGGTTTGGGTTTAACCTTGGGTTTCTTCACTAGAGCAGCAGCTGATTTGTCGTTTCATGAAGTATCCCTTCTTGCCCTTGCCCTTCTTGAAACTAGTGGTTTCACCAACCATCAACAATTGATGCTCCTTCTTGATTTCTACTTTTGTGGTGTCAAAACTCGTGAATATCTCAAGGATCATCATATATGTCCCTGATATATTATAGTTCATCACGAAGTTCTAGCATCTTGGTGGCAATGACTTTCGGAGAAACATCACTATCTCATCTGGAAGATCAACTCCCACTCGATTCAAATGATTGTTGTACTCAGACAATCTGAGCACAGGCTCAACAATTGAGCTTTTCTCCCTTAGTTTGTAGGTTAAGAAAATCGTCGGAGGTCTTATACCTCTTGACGTGGGCACGAGCCAGAAATCCCAATTTCAGCCCTCAAAACATCTCATATGTTTCACGACGTTTCAAAAATGTCTTTGGTGCCTCAATTCCAAACCGTTTAACTGAACTATCACGTAGTTATCAAAATTTGTATGTCAGATGTTCGCAACATCCACATACAACGTTCGAGGTTCAGCACACTGAGCGGTGCATTAAGGACATAAGCCTTCTATGAAGCAATGAGGACAATCCTCAGTTTACGGACCTAGTCCGCATAATTGCTACTATCAACTTTCAACTAATTTTTCTCTAGGAACATATCTAAACATTAGAACTATAGCGTGAGCTACGACATAATTTGCAAAATCCTTTTGACTAAGTTCAGGATAATTAAGTTCATCTTATGAACTCCCACTCAGATAGACATCCCTCTAGTCATCTAAGTGATTACATGATCCGAGTTAACTAGGCCGTGTCCGATCATCACGTGAGACGGACTAGCCAACGTCGGTGAACATCTTCATGTTGATCGTATCTTCTATACGACTCATGCTCGACCTTTCGGTCTCCGTGTTCCGAGGCCATGTCTGTACATGCTAGGCTCGTCAAGTTAACCCTAAGTGTATTGCATGTGTAAATCTGTCTTACACCCGTTGTATGTGAACGTAAGGATCTATCACACCCGATCATCACGTGGTGCTTCGAAACGACGAACTGTAGCAACGGTGCACAGTTAGGGGAGAACACTTCTTGAAATTTTAAAGAGGGATCATCTTATTTACTACCGTCGTTCTAAGCAAATAAGATGTAAAAACATGATAAACATCACATGCAATCAAATAATAGTGACATGATATGGCCAATATCATATAGCTCCTTTGATCTCCATCTTGGGGCTCCATGATCATCATTGTCACCGACATGACACCATGATCTCCATCATCATGATCTCCATCATCGTGTCTTCATGAAGTTGTCTCGTCAACTATTACTTCTACTTCTATGGCTACCGTTAGCAATAAAGTAAAGTAATTACATGACATTTAAGTTGACACGCAGGTCATAAATAAATAAAGACAACTCCTATGGCTCCTGCCGGTTGTCATACTCATCGACATGCAAGTCGTGATTCCTATTACAAGAACATGATCAATCTCATACATCACATATCATTCATCACATTCTTCTTGGCCATATCACATCACATAGCATACCCTGCAAAAACAAGTTAAACGTCCTCTAATTGTTGTTTGCATGTTTTACGTGGCTGCTATGGGTTTCTAGCAAGAACATTTCTTACCTACGCAAAGACCACAACGTGATATGCCAATTGCTATTTACCCTTCATAAGGACCCTGTTCATCAAATCCGATCCGACTAAAGTGGGAGAGACAGACACCCGCCAGCCACCTTATGCAACTAGTGCATGTTTGTCGGTGGAACCGGTCTCACGTAAGCGTACGTGTAAGGTTGGTCCGGGCCGCTTCATCCCACGATGCCGCCGAATCAAGATAAGACTAGTAACGGCAAGCATATTGAACAATATCGACGCCCACAACTACTTTGTGTTCTACTCGTGCATAGTAACTACGCATAAACCTAGCTTTGATACCACTGTTGGGGAACGTAGCAGAAATTCAAAATTTTCCTACGTATCACCAAGATCTATCTATGGAGAAACCAGCAACGAGGGGAAGGAGAGTGCATCTACATACCCTTGTAGATCGCTAAGCGGAAGCATTCAAGAGAACGGGGTTGATGGAGTCGTACTCGTCGTGATCACCGATGATCCTAGTGCCGAACGGACGACACCTCCGCGTTCAACACACGTACGGAACGGAGACGTCTCCCATGCCTTGATCCAGCAAGGAGGAGGGAGAGGTTGATGGAGATCCAGCAGCACGACGGCGTGGTGAAAGTAGCGGGATTCCAACAGGGCTTCGCTAAGCGTCGCGGGAGGAGGGAGATGTGTCACGGGAGGGAGAGGGAGGCGCCAGGCCTTAGGTATGATTGCTCCTCCTTTTCCCCACTATATATAGGGCCAAGGGAGAGGGGGAGGGCGCAGCCTTGCCCCTTCCTCCAAGGAAGGGTGCGGCCAAGGGTGGGGAGGAGTCCATCCTCCCCAAGGCACCTCGGAGGTGCCTTCCCCCTTTAGGACTCTCCCCTTTTTCTCTTCTCTTGGCGCATGGGCCTCTTGGGGCTGGTGCCCTTGGCCCATGTAGGCCAAGGCGCACCCCCTACAGCCCATGTGCCCCCCTGGGGCAGGTGGCCCCACCCGGTGGAACCCCGGGACCCTTCCGGTGGTCCCGGTACAATACCGATGACCCCGAAACTTGTCCCGATGGCCGAAATAGCACTTCCTATATATAATTCTTTACCTCTGGACCATTCCGGAACTCCTCGTGACGTCCGGGATCTCATCCGGGACTCCGAACAACTTTCGGGTTACCGCATACTAATATCTCTATAACCCTAGCGTCACCGAACCTTAAGTGTGTAGACCCTACGGGTTCGGGAGACATGCAGACATGACCGAGATGACTCTCCGATCAATAACCAACAGCGGGATCTGGATACCCATGTTGGCTCCCACATGTTCCACGATGATCTCATCGGATGAACCACGATGTCAAGGACTTAATCAATCCCGTATACAATTCCCTTTGTCTATCGGTACGATACTTGCCCGAGATTCGATCGTCGGTATCCCGATACCTTGTTCAATCTCGTTACCGACAAGTCTCTTTACTCGTTCCGTAACACATCATCCCGTGATCAACTCCTTGATCACATTGTGCACATTATGATGATGTCCTACCGAGTGGGCCCAGAGATACCTCTCCGTTTACACGGAGTGACAAATCCCAGTCTCGATTCGTGCCAACCCAACAGACACTTTCGGAGATACCTGTAATGCACCTTTATAGCCACCCAGTTACGTTGTGACGTTTGGTACACCCAAAGCATTCCTACGGTATCCGGGAGTTGCACAATCTCATGGTCTAAGGAAAAGATACTTGACATTAGAAAAGCTTTAGCATACGAACTACGATCTTTGTGCTAGGCTTTGGATTGGGTCTTGTCCATCACATCATTCTTCTAATGATGTGATCCCGTTATCAATGACATCCAATGTCCATGGTTAGGAAACCGTAACCATCTATTGATCAACGAGCTAGTCAACTAGAGACTTACTAGAGACTTGGTGTTGTCTATGTATCCACACATGTATCTAAGTTTCCTATCAATACAATTATAGCATGGATAATAAACGATTATCATGAACAAGGAAATATAATAATAACTAATTTATTATTGCCTCTAGGGCATATTTCCAACAGACACATCGTAGACGAAGGCACGCACCGGTGTTGCCAGCACCGGGCATGCGTAGACGGACGAAAATGAAGTTGACAAAGCGCCGCACAAGGCTTGCCAGACCCGGGGACACGTCGTGGACGAATGCACGCGGCGGTGTTGCCAGCACCTGGCACGTGGAGACTGGGACCTGCACGAGCTGTACGCCATGTCGAAGAAGTCGGAGAGGCCAGCAGAGAAGAACTCGACGACGATTGCGGCGTCCATCGGCGCGGGGCCGATGTCACCAACGGTGGTCGGAGTAGACGAAGTGGTCGGGGTAGATGACGGCGACGTTGGCGATGGGCTGGTGCTTGGACGAAGATGAAGGGGGGTGGACGGGCGGCGGCGGCTACGAAGGTAGCGGCGGCAGCGGCCAAAGAAGAGCGGTGGCGGCGGCCTGACGGCGGCGGCGGCGGCTAGGTCAGGAGTGCGGCGGTGATGCTCGAAGTAGGCGAAGAACCCTGACAGCCGGCGAAGACTGGCGCGGATGGTGGCGTTCCCGCGCCAAGGGAGGCGACGCGACGCATACCACGGGAAGTCGATGCGCGGCGACGGTGGTGGACCGCGGGCCGCGGCGCTACGGCCCGAAGGGGCGACGCAGCGGCGGCCGGCAGGTCAAGGCGACGGCGGAAGACCTCGGCTAGGCGGCAGGGACCGCGGGCCGCGACGCGACAGCCCGAAGGGGCGGCGCAGTGGAGAAGCGCGGGTCGGTGCAACCGTGGGGACGGCCTCGGGACGGCGGCGTGGACTGCGTGCCATGCTCGCTACGGCCCGACGGAGCGACGCAGCAGCGGCGCAAGGGTCGGTGCTGCCACGGGGACGACCTGGAGCGGACGACCTCGGGGCGGCGGTGGACCGTGGGCCGCGCCACTACGCCCTGAAGGGGCAACGCAGCAGTGACGCGGGTCGGTGCAGTCGGGAGAAGAACCACGGGGCGGCGGCGCTGCGACCCGACGGGGCGACGCAGCGGCAGCCCGTTGCTCGATCGGTAGAGGGGCGCGCTGAACTCGGGACGGTCTTCACGGGGCCTGCGGAGGCACGCACCACCGACGAGCCAGGTCGGTCGCACGGCGTAGATGAGGCGGATCGCGGCGGCGGGCGGGTGATCAATCCGATCGCGCGCGAGGTCGGGGACGCCGCTCGGTGGAGACGGGGTGGCGGCGGAGTCCGAAATGAAGCCGGCGACAGCGGGCGGCAGGGCGGCTATGATTGGCCGCCGAATGGCGCGAGGCCGCCGGGTCGGGGTGATGCAGGAGTCCCGGTCGGAGCAGGGCGGTGACGGCCGGCGTAGATCGGCGGGCGGCCGGCGCGCGAACGGCGGGCGTGAAGGGCCGCCGCATGATGCGAGGCCGCCGGGTCGGGGCGACTAGCGGGCGGACGCGCGGACGACGGCCATGAGGGGCCGCCTGTCGCGCGAGGTCGCCGGGTCGGTGAAGAGGCCGGCCAGTCGTGCCGGTGTCGGAGTAGAGGCGCATGGGGTCGACGACGACGGCGGGTGACACAAACTGGATCATATAGACCGGAAAACCAAAAAGTAGACGCCGATCAAAGCGACCGGCGAGAGAGAGAAAACCCAGATCAAAGGATCGGGAAAAAGACTCTCTAGGGCAGCCGGTCAACACGACCGGCGGACGAACCCTAGGTACGGGCGGCGCGGCCCCCGGCGGCGGTCATGGAGGCCGACCGCCCCGGGGGCGGCGCGGAGGTGCGGAAGCGTCGGCGGCCAGGGTTTAAGATCGACTTGCGATAGATACCAAGTTAGAAGGGAGAGAGGGGATTGGTGGAATAGTCGTTGTATTGTTTGAGCCTCGTGGGCATATATATAGAAGTACATAATCTACTTGGAGTACAAGGCAAGCCAGAATATTTCCTAGTCTGATCTATGTTTCCTAATACAATCACGTTACTGAACAATATTTGATGTAATTCGGGGTTTAAACTTAGTCTGGAGTTTATGGTTGGCTGGTGATGTGGTTATGATTCTGGTCAGCATTCCTTGTTGTAGGTTTGCTTTGCTTTTGGCTTTTGTCTGTTGGAGATCCGTCATGAGCTCTTTGTAAGATACATTCTTGCTAACAGTTTGTATTAGGCATGAACTAAATGGTTACCATAATAGAAATCAGAGGGAGTGGCTCCTCTTGCATTCAAAAAAAGGTGCTACGATCACCTCTGAGAAGTGGGTCATACCAACTAAATGGAATTGGTTGACATTCGTCACCTCCCCAGTCCCCACGAGGCCTCTTTGAGGCGTTGCCATCTGTTACCTCCTTGCCCTTGGAGAAGTTGCCGGCAACAACATTGCCGAGGAACAACTTCTCGGCAGAGCACTACAGTGAAGAACTTTTGCATATCACACATGGAACAGAGGTACAATGGTGACGATCTTCACTGCATGCTATCATATAGAAGGGGACAACTGGTACTAGGATCGGAACTACAATGTGTAGAATCAACCCTCATACCTACCATCACCCGCATACACAAACTGCACAACAATGAAGATGGAACTGGTCTATAATGAAATCAAACTGATGCTCCATGAAATGTAACTCATCTAGAATGTTGAACTGTTGTACTACCAGGACCGGTCTACCACGAAATCTAACTAATCTACCATGAAATCTAACTGATCTACCATGAAATCAAATTGATCTAACACGAAATCAAACTGGTCTACCAGGAAATCTAACTGATCTACCATGAAATCAAATTGACATAATGCCGAATCGATCTGATCTTCCCTAAATCGAAACCTACATTAAAGCCTAAATGCACACCCGAATTGATAGCCATATATATCGAGCCCTATCAAACAATAAATCGAATCCTCAAAGTCTAAATCGATGCCTATATCGATCCCTAAATTGACCAGAGAAGGGCTTACCGCCATTGACGAAGGGCTGGCGAAGGGGTGATGAAGCCAGTGATCGCTGTCTATATTTACCGCCGTCGGTGTTCTCGTCTAGATCCTTTTGCCACTGACGCTTGCCGCGCTGCCAGTTAGAGAGGGTGACAACGCGAACGAGGGAGAGTAAGGAGTGAGAGAAGGGTGAGGGGATTTATGGTGTCGCTTCGCAAAACAACACGATGTCTCCTGTGAGTCTCCATGTGTGCATCCGCGTGCCCGCTCGGGCCTGATTCGTTGGAAATGATCAATTCGGCCATTCCTCCACGTCAGTCTTAGAGTTGCTTTGAGTATCCTGATGTACACGCCCAGTCGCACCCTCAGCTAACCAGACGGCCTAAAGTTGCATCCCCAAGAGCTCGCTGCATGTTATGGAGGATAACAGACACACCCAATCACCGATAGTCTGGAGAAGCTCCTATAGGACGCCTCCGGTTGTCCAATAGATGAGCGTTTGCACACGTGCAAACAAATTGGATCGGCCCAAAACGCTGTTGCGCTTGTACGTACTGTAGCAACCCAACACCGTAGAATCTCGTTTACTATAGCGAACCCAAATTTTGGTCGGTTTTTATTTCAAACATTTTTTGAAATATGACTTTTTGTACAACATGAACAATTTTCGGAATTTCTGATTTTTTAATACAATTAACTTTTTGTAATATACGTTGAAGAATTTTTAAATACACATTAAACATTTTTGTAATATGCGTTGAACATTTTTATAATGCATGGTGGACTTTTTGTAATACATGATGAATATTTTAAAAATATAGTGAACATTTTCATAAAAATACCCTGAAACAATTTTCAAATATACATTGAACTCTTTCTTAACATATGATGAACATTTTTATAATGCATGGTGAATTTTTTAATATACGATGAGCAATTTCTTAATATGCGATGAATGTTTTTTTGATACACAATGAACTTTTTCGTATAATAGAAAAAAAATAAAAGAAAGAATGGAAGAAAACCCATACCTTGAAAAATAGAAAAAAACTGAAACAATAAAAAACCAGAAATAAAATCCCCCAAAAAGTAACAGAAAAAATGACCTTAAGAAAAAAACATAATGCTAGCGAATGAAACAACCATATGAGAAAATGAGGAACTGGGTCGGCCCATGGCGCCTTGCTCCGGGCGTCGCCCCATCCATTTACCACCGCAGAATTCAATGGGGGTGGGTGGAGATCCCGAAATCACTAATTGAGGAGTACTCCTTCCAAAGATCACTTCCACCTCCCCAGGTTGCGACAAGTGGCGTGCTACATGTGCGTCACTTGTAGCAACCTGTGAGTTTTCCTTTTTTTCATAGATTCGTTTATTCAAAATGATTTATCTCTTAAACCGTGCGTCCAAATCTCGAACCATTTTCACTGTTGGATTCCTCACGTTGAGATCTTCAAAACTAGGTCACATGTTGATAGATTTTGATGAACTTTTTTCATTAAAAAACCAGACAAAAAGCTGGACAAGAAACCAGACCGAGAGCATGTTTTTTCTCTTTCCGAAAGCCGCGCATCTCGCGAAAGCAAAATTGTGCCCCTCGTGGAAGAAGAAAAAATTATGTTTTCTTTTCCTAGATGCGTGGCCATGCCTCTCGTGAAAGTAAAACTATGCCTCTCGCGGAAGAAAAAATACGTTTTTTTTTCATTTCCGAAAGGCACGGCCGTGCGTGTCGTGGAAGCAATACCATGCCTCTCGTGGAAGTAAAACCGTGCCTCTCGTGAAAAAAAAGAAAACATGTTTTTTTTCTTTCCAAGAGGCGTGCCTCTCGCGAAAGTAAAACCATGCCTTTTGCGGAAGCAAAACCTTGCCTCTCGTGGAAGAGAAAAAAAAGAAAATATTTTTTGTTTCCGAGAGGCACGACCGTGTCTCCCGCAGAAGTAAAACCATGCCTCTCACGGAAGTAAAATCGTGCCTCTCGCGAAAATACAAATAAAACATGTTTTTCGCGTAAAAAACAATTTCAAAAAAAAGTTGTCCAAAAGCTAAGGAAGACCGGTGAAAAACCAAAAAGCTGGAAAAAACCCTGAAAAAAATCCATCTACAAAGCCAAAAACGCGGGTGAAAAAAAAACAAAATCTGGAGAAAGCACCCATAAGAGACACGTGGCAGAGGCTGAGAGCACGCCAAGTGGCACGCTATCAACCCATCCCCAAGTGACCCAAGGCCGGGAACGAGCGCTCTTTAGTTAGTTGCTCCCTGGAGATCTTATCTGACGCATTTCACGTAAAATTGTCGAGATTTCGCATAGGCTGGCGATCAAAGCGGTGAGTTGGGCCATCCCGTTAACGTGTTCGTCGAATTGTCGAGCCTTCAATTGAATTTGAAAACAGTTCCATAATTTGAAAAACAATTTGCAAATACGATAATAGTTTATGAATTTGAAAAAAAAACGCAAAATTGAAAAAAAATCGGGGGTTTGAGGAAAAGTTCATCGAATTTGAAAAAAAATCATCGAATTTTTAAAAACTTCATTGAATTTGAAATAAATTAATCGATTTTAAAAAAAAATCCATTGTTTAAAAAAATGTTTGTCGAATTTGAAAAAATAGCATGATATTCGAAGAAAGTTCGTGAATTTGAATAAAAATTCATCATTTTTTGTAAAAAATCACGAATTTAAATAAAATTTCATTGAATCAGGGAGAAGAAATAAAAGGAAAAAAGAGGAGAAGAAAAAAGGAAAAAGAAAGAATGGAAAAAAGAAAAAGAAAACAAGGAAGAATGAGAAAACGCAATAAGTACTCCGCGCGGGCTGGGTGGCGGGGTGGTTGTTTCAACAAACTTGATGCATGGAGTCACTGGTTTGCACTTTTTGCGTTGTAAAAAGCAGAAGAAGGTGTGTCCGTTTGCAAATTGCACAGTAACGAGCGCCTGAAGCCCAAATAGAAAATGCCATGTGGGTGGGGGAGACTCTTCCTTAGGTTAACACCAATGGGCTGACCCAAACGGACATAAAATGTGTCTTTTTTTGTCTATTTGGGTGGTCACGTGGACAACAAAAATCCATTTGTGTCCGCCGACTTGCCAGTGCGACTTATGCGTCGACCAACATCGTTTTTCAAAATAAAAAATATAAATTGCCACCAAAAGTCAGTTCATTAAATTAATTGAACTAAAAAACATAACTTAAAAAACCTAGATCTAATGCTCGTCGTCCTTGTACTCATCCTCGTTGCTGACGAGGTCGATGAAGATTGAGGCAATTATGGGTATGGCCACGCCGGTGCAGTGGCCACGACCGCCGATGAGTGGAGCAACAGTGGCAGGTCAGACCAGTGTGCGAGCTCGGCCAGCTCGGAGGCCTTGAAGGCATGGTGGTCCTCGGCCTCCTCCTCCTTCACCACGAGCGGCTCATGCGGTGGCGCTGGAGCACATGCGCGCGCACGAGCGGCGAAGCACTGGTCGTGCTCGTCGTCGAACCACGTATCCTAGTGGGGAGAGTCGTCGGCAAACCTCGAGTCATGGCGGAGATCATCGGGCAGTAGATCATGATGGCGGTGGATCTCCACCGAGCCCGCGACTGGAGGCTAGAACGACCGGCACTGAAACCATTTCTGGGCTCAAATGCCAGCTGTTGGGTGGTTGTACATCCGGCTAGGGGCACTGAGATGACCGCCTCCTAGTACCTCTGACACGTCGCGATTGGAACGTATGCGTACATATGGTCGCGCACAGGCGGCGCAGCCCCCGTCAATGTCACGATGAAGGGTGTCGCACGGCGCCGCCCCGAGGAGGAGTCAGCCTCATCATTGTGCTGCCACTTCCATAACATTGCGCCGGCGGTGGACGGTGGACTAGGGTTTTGCATGTCACCGACCCCCCCCCCCCTAAAAAACACATACTTGCGGCATTTAGAAGGACCCGAATGTCACGTGGGCCTGAGCGGACGAACGGCATGTCCGTCTCCTGTAAGTGTGACCCCCCCCCCCCCCCCCCCCCCACCCACACACACACTTGTGGCATTTAGAAGGACCCGGATGTCGTGTGGGCCCGAGCGGACGAACGGCGTGTCCGTGTCCGTCTCCTGTCAGTGTGACGCAAAACCATGGTTGTGGACCCAAACGAACGCAACAGTGTGTCTGTAGGCACGCTTGAGCTTGGGTGATATCTGTGTTTCTAAAGCAGATATATATGCCTGTGTTGTCTATGAAAATACATGTGTTTTCTGAATTCCAAGAGAAAACCATCAAAGATGAGAACAGAAGCACTCTATTTATCTGTGCTGTTATATAGCGCGTTACTTCCTCCCCGTACGAAAGTACAGGGTGTAGTTCAGATATAACAAAACCAAAAATACTACTGACACCTCAGAGTACTCCAAACAAGTAAACCTAGGTAAACAAAGCAGTTCCACAAAGTTAATAGTAATGATACACTTGGAGATGACTCATATTTCAGTTGTCGGCACAGTAGATTGTTCTTTCCCTCTGCTCTTCCCCGGAGATAATAACCTATCCAGGAGTCGATTCCACCACTGCACCAAAAGAGTGATTCTAAGATTTCCCATTTTCACTTCTAACACAATGTCTTTTGTTAGCAACATCGGCTTCTTCATCCCCATCACCACCACCATCATCATCATCATCATCATCATTGACCTCCTCATCTAAATACTTGTCAAGATCTCCATTTGCAGCCCCTTCAGGTGCATCATCATCATCGGCAGCTCCAGCTTCTCCTCGTTTCCTCGGTGGGATCACATGAAAGAATGCCGTCTTCCAGTCCTTTGTTTCCACAAACTTTTGCATTATCTCGAACACTTGGTTGACTGTAAGAACCTACATGATCAACATGCACAGAGAGTCAATAATCTTAGATTCTCAGTACAGCTCTCCAAAGTCCTCCAAAACCAAGGCTAATACATTCTCGAACAGGTTGACTGTAAGAACCTACATGATCAACAATTGAAAACTTGCTGTAGTAGTTTAAAATAAGCAGCAGCATAATTATACGCTATCCAGTTTCTGCACTAAAATGGGAAAACAGTACTCTCTAGAAAATCAGCAAAAACATGTGTGGTATAAAAAAATGCTCTTCAGGTTCTTTTAACATGTTAGAAATGCTGATATGATTCCGAAGCTGTCCATATTATTTGAAATAAGACATCATGACAACATCTAGGCATCTTAGCCACAAAGGCATACCCGAGGTATATTTTGAAATACAAACACAATAACAAATTTAATGCCACAGAGGCAACAAAGTATATGATATTAACTGCACAAGCTAACATTTTGTAACGAAAAAATTGAGGAGCATGCATATGTGTACCTGAGAACTTGACATCTTTAAATAATTTCCAATGGGGAGCTTGGCAGACTGAATGCCCTGATCAACTGCCTTCTTCTGTGTTATGCCTTTCCATCTGTTCCGATCCACTAGACCACCAATGATATATATTTTTGACATGTCGAGATCATCAAGGACAGTCTCAGCATCCGCTGTCAGATACACAAGATTTTCTTTACAGTCTGCAAATGCTTCAAGATAAGACTTGGCCTCTTTTTCTATGATCCACTTATCAAAGCCAGGTATCCTTTGAACCTGGGTCCCCATTTCTCCGCTGCAACCTGTCAACCAGAGATGGGCCGGGGTTGCTGATCTTCCGTTCACTGCATAGCAATACATAATCTATAACTTGCATTAGTTCACGGTTCGGATGTTTACTCAGACAAAACATTCATGAAGGTGGAAAGATCTTGGTAGACATAGGCAGTTAGATATACCTAAGCACACACTATCGGAAATGACACTTATTTTTATTTGCTTGGCAGATGCTGATACTAGTGCATTTTACATTGCTCTAGATGTTTGAGATAGACAGAATTGGGTATATTACATCCATGATCAACATTTGATAGATAGCAACACTACACAAATTGATAAGTTCTTAGAGGAAAAATAGCGATATGTTCAAGATGCAAACCGAGAAATAGACCATGTCGCAAATTATCTTTCATATGCATTCACAACTAAGCCAATTATTACGATCGCATCTCCTTCAGGTAGATGTAATCATCCTACTAATCAAAATTATAATGAAAGGGACTACTCGTGCTTTCCATACAACAACGAAGTAGCTTTCTGAACATTGAACAAATACAACATAGCGTCTAATGTTAATCTAACTACCACTTCCAGTTCACCAGTTACAGCAACAAGGCCAGAGACTCTCCCCGTGAACTAGCTAGTACATACGAGCTAGTTTAAATCATCAAGAATCGCATAATCCCCTTTCAATTACCTCTTACTACGAGTCTCTGAATCATCAATGTTACTTACTGTGAGCACAAAACATAGCGAGAACGGCAACAAAAAGGACAAGGGGAATTCACCTGCTGCGTGAGGCTGTGAATCTCGTTGGGCCGCATGAGGTCGGCGAACTCGAGGTCGAGCACCACCTTTTGCCCACCCTCGGCGGCGCGCCGGAGCCTCTCGGCGCGCGCGCCCCGCTCCTCCACGCGCTTTCCCACCCGCTCGAGCCGCGTCTCCCTGCGCGCCGCCAGCATCGCCTCGCGCGCCTCCTGCGACGGAGCCGCGGCCAGAGACTCCTCCCACTCGCGCCTCCGCCGCTCTATGTCGGCGCGCCGGCGCTCCTTCTCCCCCGCCTTCCGCTCGGCCTTCCGCGCCGCCTGCCGCTCCTGCTTCAGCAGCTTCTTCTTCGCGCTCTTAGACAGCTGAGGATGGTTGCCGTCTCCCACGACCGCGGCCTGCTCGCTCTCCGTGCCGTCAGCCATCTCAACGCGCCGCCGCCGCCGCCGCCGCCGCCGAGGGAGTAGTCCTGGGTTCGGAGAGGGGTTTGGGTTTCTCCGTGGAATCCGGTGGAGGGTAGGCACAAATCAGTATGTACCGTAAACCAACGCTCTTTGACGTACTTCCCGAAAATACGCCTCCTAACGAGGCTAACGTATTCAACCGGCGACTCGTCGCAGAAGCTAACGCCTCCTATCGCCATGCAGCGGAGACCGGACAGCCCAACGGCTCCTCCCGTTGTGCAGCAACGACCCCCGCTCTCTCCTCCTGCACGTTAGGCAACTGACCTCCGTTTCGCCGGCGCCACTCGCTCCCGGATCCTCGGTATAAAAGGCCACTGCCACCATCGGTAGATCTCACACCAACACCACTACACTACACGCTAGTGCCCTTGCTGATCGTTCTTCAGCGCACGCCAATGGCCAGCCTCGTCGTCCTCGCTGCTGCTGCTTGCTGCTGCATTCTCCTAGCGGCCTCGGTGTCGCCGGCGTCGTCGGAGCCCGCGGTGTACAGCGTCGGCGACGGGAGGGGGTGGGCGGTGCCGGCCGGCAACGGCACCGAGACGTACAACCACTGGGCCAAGAAGAACCGCTTCCAAGTAGGCGACGTCCTGGGTAAGCAGTTACCGTCGCATCCAGAATTCCAGATCCAACCCCATGCATAGCGCTCTTATTGATTATCGCAAAGCGTGCATTCTTGGTTGATTAATTTGGTACACGACTCACTTCGCGTTCTTGATTCATGGCGGCCGGCCGGCGTGCAGATTTCAAGTACGCGGCCAAGGACTCGGTGCTGCTGGTGAACCACGACGACTACAAGATGTGCAGCACGGTGACCCCACTGACCCGGTTCGCGGACGGCGACACCAAGTTCAAGTTCGACCGGACGGGCTTCTTCTTCTTCGTCAGCGGCGTGCCGGGGCACTGCGAGGCGGGCCAGCGGATGATCGCCAGCGTCGTCGGGCACTCCACGCTGGCCGCCGCTCCGGCCAAACCGCCCTCCGTCGGCGTCAGCGGCCGCGCGCCCAGCCACAGCCCCAGCCCCAGTCCCAGCAGGGCGGTCTCTGCCCCGGAGTCCCCGTCGTACGGGTCCAGTTCTGGTGGATCCACCCCGACGACCGGTTTCGGACCCAGCCCGTCGACCGAGCCCAGTGGCGCGTCCAGGGGAGCGCTCTCCATTGTCACAGGGCTTGTCGCCGGTGTCATCACCATGATCGCGTTGGCGTGATCTTACTTAGAAGAGGTTTAATGTAGGCTATCGATCGTTAGGTCTGTGTCATCGATGTAGGGATTAGTGTTAGTCTCGAGATCTATAGGTAATGGTTAGGGAGGAACATCTCTTATGGAGTCTTAGGTGAATTACTCGGGCGAGACCTTGGTGTCATGTAGTCCATTCGATCCAGTCAAATAAAATGGAAATAAATTTCGCCTTGTGATGGATGCTCGTTTACCGTCGCCGTTTTCCTGTCGATCAGCAATCGGTAGGAGGTCTTCTCACGGTGCATTTTGCAAATCGAAATGGTCTCTGTCGAGCTAGTCACCCATAAATTCGGTGTGGTCGACTGCTTCCAAGAAGTCAGAGTATATTCCAGCATTTCCACTATTCTCGTGATGAGCCACCATCTTGTAGGGATGGTAGTTGCTCTTAGAATGTTTTGTGTTAGTTATTTTGTTCCATGTGTAGACTTACCGACATGAACTTGTTCATTCAGAAGCTATAGCAAATGCCCAGTCCCTCCCGAAACGACATAACTAAGAACCAACATACCAACGTAGAGCCAAAATCACGAAGGAAGATAGACTACTCACCTTTTTTTCAGGAGCCCTCAAAAAGAAAAACATCAAAATTAAGCGTGTTTGACCTGGAGCAATTTAAGAACGAGTGGTCGACCGAGAAGTTGATCCCGGATGCGCATGAGTGAGGATGAAAGTGCACAGCAAAAACTATTGTTTTTTTTAAGTTGTTGGTCTAGATCCCAGACGAACGGGCAGTAACCAGTGGGTTTGGTCAGGGTGTTACACCTGTGGGATGTCATGTCTCCCCGTAACCTTCTTCCTTTCTTGTCACCGGCGTTCTCTCTTTCCATCGACATATCCGCGCGTCACCTCAACGACCCGTTGGTCAGCATCAGGTGAATCACTGGCTCCCGTCACCCATGGACGGTGTCGATGCTGCACCACCTCATTGTCTCTCCCTACCCTTGCCGCCCTGGTCTTCCCTCTAATCCCCCCTCTCTGGCGCTGGTGATCCACACCTAACCCCTTCAAGTTTCGTCCTTGCCCTTCACCTGTGTCGGGCGTTGTCAGCGGCTCGGGTTCAGTGTTTCGCCCTCCGTCCACCACCACCTACGCCTCACAACGATCGCTCCGCCACCGCGTCGTCACCGGCTCAGGCTGACTGCTTCGTCATCCGCCCACCACCTTCTACCGCCTGGCCGCCGTTGCTCCAACTTCTTGGCCCGAACCTAGGAAAAGGCACAGTGTGCACGGAAGGTGCGCGTTTGCTCGCTTTCCACGCATTACTTCGAGGATGCCAACAAAAAGGCATGTGGTCCATCGACTCCACCACCTAGCCCCAAACAGGACGCAACTACTAGGCGGGCCCGGCAGAAGCAGTGACGGAGACAGGGAGTGCGAGCAAGCCCCCTCAAGGATTGTTGCTAATTTAACTTATGAGAACAAGGAGAAAATAGTCACTATTTGTTGCTAAAAATCTTTTTCCAATAGTTTGGTCCTTCCAGCCTCTTTTGATAGCACTTGGCCCCCCTAACCCAGTTTTTCTGGCTCCGCCAATGCCCCCATCCCCGCGGGGGTTTCCAGTATATTTATCCATAGTTAGTCTTGACTTCTCTGAAATAGTAATAGTTATGTAGGGTGTGTTTGGTTGCTTTCGCTGCTAGGCCTGGCTCAGAGGGGGAAAACGAGCCAGGCTGAACAGGGCCTGGGTAAGCAAAAACATGATCAAAAACATAGATGACCAGTTGATTGGTTGCCAGCATTAGAGGTCTTGTCATCGAGATGTAATTTTCACCCGACGTTTGGTTGCATACATGCATATGATTATAGAAGTTAACAACAAAACTTAACAGCCATCAGGTTGGGCTTGACATTTCGTCAAACACTATGAGCGCGCCGGAGCTTCCACTGCCCATCGTGCCCACCGCGAGCTCCTAGCGATCGTGGACGCGCCTGCCTCGCCCCCGTGGCCGTGGCCGCGCCCGGCTCGCCGATGTGGCCGTGGACGATCCCGGCTCCCCGCAGTCGTGGACGAGCTTCAGCTGGCCGTTGTTGACGAGATCGCCATGGAGGTGAAGGAAATATGCCCTAGAGGCAATAATAAAGTTACTATTTATTTCCTTATATCATGATAAATGTTTATTATTCATGCTAGAATTGTATTACCGGAAACTTAGTACATGTATGAATACATAGAAAAACAGAGTGTCCCTAGTATGCCTCTACTTGACTAGCTCGTTAATCAAAGATAGTTATGTTTCCTGACCATAGACAATGTGTTGTCATTTGATAGACGGGATCACATCATTAGGAGAATGATGTGATGGACATGACCCATCCGTTAGCTTAGCATTATGATCGTGTTAGTTTCATTGCTACTGCTTTCTTCATGACTTATACAAGTTCCTCAGACTACGAGATTATGCAACTCCGGAATACCGGAGGAACACTTTGTGTGCTACCAAATATCACAACGTAAGTGGGTGATTATAAAGGTGCTCTACAGGTGTCTCTGAAGGTGTTTGTTGAGTTGGCATAGATCGAGATTAGGATTTGTCACTCCGTGTTTCGGAGAGGTATCTCTGGGCCCTCTCGGTAATACTCATCACTATAAGCCTTGCAAGCATTATGACTAATGAGTTAGTTGCGGGATGAAATATTACGGAACGAGTAAAGAGACTTGCCGGTAACGAGATTGAACTAGGTATGATGATACCGACGATCGAATCTCGGGCAAGTAACATACCGATGACAAAGGGAACAACGTATATTGTTATGCGGTTTGACCGATAAAGATCTTCTTAGAATATGTAGGAACCAATATGAGCATCCAGGTTACGCTATTGGTTATTGATCGGAGATGTGTCTCGTTCATGTCTACATAGTTCTCGAACCCGTAGGGTCCGCACGCTTAACGTTCGATGACGATTGGTATTATGAGTTTATGTGATATGTTGTACCGAAGATTGTTGGAGTCCCGGATATGATCACGGACATGACGAGGAGTCTCGAAATGGTCGAGACATAAAGATTGATATATTGGACGACTATATTCGGACACCGGAAGTGTTCCGGAGAAGTTTTGGATAAAACCGGAGTGCCGGAGGGTTACGCGAACCCCCCGGGGAACTAATGGGCCTCGATGGGCCCTAGTGGAGAGAGTGGGGGGCCTGCCAGGGTAGGCCCCCCGCCCGCTCCCCCTGAGTCCAAATAGGACAAGGAAGGGGGGTGGCGCCCCCCTTGCCTTCCCTCTCTCCCTCTCCTTCCTTCCCCCTCCCTTCCCCAAGTTGGAAACCTACTAGGAATAGGATTCCTAGTAGGAATCCTACTTGGGGCGCGCCCTACAAGGGTCGGCCGGCCTCCCCCTTGCTCCTTTATATACGGGGGCAACGGGGCACCCTAGAACACAAGTTGACAATTGTTTTAGCCGTGTGCGGTGCCCCCTCCATAGTTACACACCTCGGTCATATCGTCATAGTGCTTAGGTGAAGCCCTGCGCTGGTAACTTCATCATCACCGTCACCACCCCGTCGTGCTGACGAAACTCTCCCTCGGCCTCAACTAGATCAAGAGTACGAGGGACGTCTCCGAGCTGAGCATGTGCTGAACGCGGAGGTGCCGTACGTTCAGTGCTTGGATCGGTTGGATCGCGAAGACGTTCGACTACATCAACCGCGTTAACTAAACACCTCCACTTTTGGTCTACGAGGGTACGTGGACACACTCTCCCCTCTCGTTGCTATGCATCACATAGATAGATCTTGCGTGATCGTAGGAAATTTTTGAAATTACTGCGTTCCCCAACAGTGGCATCCGAGCCAGGTCTATACGTAGATGTTATATGCATGAGTTGAACAGAAAGAGTTGCGGGCGATAATAGTCATACTGCTTACCAACATGTTATACTTTGATTCGACGGTATTGTTGGATGAAGCGGCTCGGACCGACATTACGCGTACGCTTACGCGAGACTGGTTCTACCGACGTGCTTTGCACATAGGTGGTTGGTGAGTGTCTGTTTCTCCAACTTTAGTTGAATCGAGTGTGGCTACGCCCGGTCCTTGTTGAAGGTTAAAACTGCACACTAGACGAAAAATCGTTGTGGTTTTGATGCGTATGTAAGAATGGTTCTTGCTAGAAGCCCGTAGCAGCCACGTAAAACTTGCAACAATAAAGTAGAGGACGTCTAACTTGTTTTTGCAGGGCATGTTGTGATGTGATATGGTCAAGACATGATGTGTTGTATGAGATGATCATGTTTTGTTAAAGTTATCGACAACTGACATGAGCCTTATGGTTGTCTCTTTATTGCATAAGATGCAAGCGCTATATAATTGCTTTACTTTATCGCTATGCGATAGCAATAGTTGCAAAAGCAGTAGTTGGCGAGACGACCATGTGATGACACGTAGATAAAGATCGAGATGATGGAGATCATGGTGTCATGCCGGTGACGATGGAGATCATGATGGTACTTTGGAGATGGAGATCAAAGGCATAAGATGATGATGGTCATATCATGTCACATATTTTGATTGCATGTGATGTTTATCTTTTATATTCTTATTTTGCTTAGTTCACTGGTAGCATTATAAGATGATCCCTTACTAAAATTTCAAGGTATAAGTGTTCTCCCTGAATATGCACCGTTGCGACAGTTCTTCGTGCCGAGACACCACGTGATGATCGGGTGTGATAAGTTCTACGTTCACATACAACGGGTGCAAGCCAGTTTTGCACACGCGGAATACTCGGGTTAAACTTGACGAGCCTAGCATATGCAGATATGGCCTCGGAACACTGGAGACCGAAAGGTCAAGCGTGAATCATATAGTAGATATGATCAACATAGTGATGTTCACCATTGAAAACTACTCCATCTCACGTGATGATCGGACATGGTTTAGTTGATTTGGATCACATGATCATTTAGATGACTAGAGGGATGTCTATCTAAGTGGGAGTCCTTAAGTAATATGATTAATTGAACTTTAATTTATCATGAACTTAGTCATGATAGTATTTTGCAAATTATGTTGTAGATCAATAGCTCGCATTATAGCTTCCCTATGTTTTATATGTTCCTAGAGAAAACTATGTTGAAAGATTATAGTAGCAATGATGCGGACAGGGTCCGTAATCTGAGGTTTATCCTCATTGCTGCACAGAAGAATTATGTCCTTGATGCACCGCTAGGTGACAGACCTATTGCAGGAGTAGATGCAGACATTATGAACGTTTGTCTAGCTCAATATGATGACTACTTGATAGTTTAGTGCACCATGCTTTACAGTTTAGAATCGGGACTTCGAAGACGTTTTGAACGTCATGGAATATATGAGATGTTCCAGGAGTTGAAGTTAATATTTCAAGCAAATGCCCGGGTTGAGAGATATGAAGTCTCCAACAAGTTCTATAACTAAAAGATGGAGGAGAATAGCTCAAGCAGTGAGCATGTGCTCAGATTGTCTGGGTACTACAATCGCTTGAATCAAGTGGGAGTTAATCTTCCAGATAAGACAGTGATTGACAGAGTTCTCTAGTCACCATCACCAAGTTACTGGAACTTCGTGATGAACTATAGTATGCAAGGGATGACTAAAACGATTCCCGAGCTCTTCGTGATGCTGAAATGAACGAAGGTAGAAATCAAGAAAAAACATCAAGTGTTGATGATTAAACAAGATCACTAGTTTCAAGAAAAGGGCAAAGGGAAAGAAAGGAAACTTCAAGAAGATTGGCAAGCAAGTTGTCACTCCCGTGAAGAAGCCCAAAGCTGGACCTAAGCCTGAAACTAAGTGCTTCTACTACAAAGGAAATGGTCACTGGAAGCGGAGTTACCCCAAATATTTGGTGGATAAGAAGGATGACAAAGTGAACAAAGGTATATTTGATATATAGGTTATTGATTGATGACCCACAAGTGTAGGGGATCTATCGTAGTCCTTTCGATAAGTAAGAGTGTTGAACCCAACGAGGAGCAAAAGGAAATGACAAGCGGTTTTCAGTAAGGTATTCTCTGCAAGCACTGAAATTGTAGGTAACAGATAGTTTTGTGATAAGATAATTTATAATGGGTAACAAGCAATGAAAGTAAATAAAATGCAGCAAGGTGGCCCAATCCTTTTTGTAGCAAAGGACAAGCCTGGACAAGTTCTTATATAGAGAAAAGCGCTCCCAAGTACACATGGGAATTATCGTCAAGCTAGTTTTCATCACGTTCATATGATTCGCGTTTGTTACTTTGATAATTTGATATGTGGGTGGACCGGTGCTTGGGTACTGCCCTTTCTTGGACAAGCAACCCACTTATGATTAACCCCTATTGCAAGCATCCGCAATTACAAAAGAAGTATTAAGGTAAACCTAACCATAGCATGAAACATATGGATCCAAATCAGCCCCTTACGAAGCAACTTATAAACTAGGGTTTAAGCTTCTCTCACTCTAGCAACCCATCATCTACTTATTACTTCCCAATGCCTTCCTCTAGGCCCAAAGAATGGTGAAGTGTCATGTAGTCGACGTTCACATAACACCACTAGAGAAGAGACAACATACATCTCATCAAAATATCGAATGAATACCAAATTCACATGACTACTAATAGCAAGACTTCACCCATGTCCTCAGGAACAAACGTAACTACTCACAAAGCATATTCATGTTCATAATCAGAGGAGTATTAATATGCATTAAGGATCTGAACATATGATCTTCCACCAAATAAACCAACTAGCATCAACTACAAGGAGTAATCGACAGTACTAGCAACCCACAGCTACCAATCTGAGGTTTTGGTACAAAGATTGGATACAAGAGATGAACTAGGGTTTGAGAGGAGATGGTGTTGGTGAAGATTTTAATGGAGATTGACCCCCTCCAGATGAGAGGATCATTGGTGATGATGATGGTGATGATTCCCCCCTCCCGGAGGGAAGTTTCCCCGGCAGAACAGCTCCGCCGGAGCCCTAGATTGGTTCTGCCAAGGTTCCGCCTCGTGGCGGTGGAGTTTCGTCCCGTAAGCTTGCTTATGATTTTTTTCCAGGGTAAAAGACTTCATATAGCAGAAGATGGCCACCGGAGGGCTGCCAGGTGGCCCACGAGGCAGGGGGCGCGCCCAGGGGGGTAGGGCGCGCCCCCACTCTCGTGGATGGTGGGTGGCCCCCCTCAGGTATTTCTTCCGCTAAATATTTTTATTTATTCCCAAAATGACTTTCATGGAGTTTCAGGACTTTTGGAGCTGTGCAGAATAGGTCTCCAATATTTGCTCCTTTTCCAGCCCAGAATCCCAGCTGCCGACATTCTCCCTCTTCATGTAAACCTTGTAAAATAAGAGAGAATAGCCATAAGTATTATGACATAACGTGTAATAACAGTCTATAATGCAATAAATATCGATATAAAAGCATGATGCAAAATGGACGTATCAACTCCCCCAAGCTTAGACCTCGCTTGTCCTCAAGCGGAAGCCGATATCAAAAAATATGTCCACATGTTTACAGATAGAGGTGTCGATGAAAATAAAATACGGACATGAGCGCATCATGATCATTCTTATAACAGCAACATATATATATATATACACATTGTCATATGATTTCTTATGCTCAAGTAACAATCTATTCACAATGTCAAGTATGATTCGGAAACTTCATTGAGAACTAACAAACTATAACCTCAGTCACTGAAGCAATTGCAATTTATCATAACATAAGAAAGAGTCACATAAGAGCTTTTCAGCAAGTCCACATACTCAACTATCATTTAGTATTTCACAATTGCTAACAGTCATGCAATACTTGTGGTTATGGAGTTTTAATCGGACACAGAGAAAGATAGGGGCTTATAGTGTTGCCTCTCAACCTTTTACCTCAAGGATAATGTCGACAATAATAGTTCATGCTAACTTACTTCCAATTGGATATATATATATATATATCAGGATCTTTCCAACACGGGGTGCTTGCCAAAGGATAAAATATAAAAAGGAAAGGTGAAGATCACCTTGACTCTTGCATAATTTAAAAGATAGGCCCTTCGCAGAGGGAAGTAGAGGTTGTAATGTGCTTTTATGGTTGGATGCATGAAATCTTAATGCCAAAGAACGTCACTTTATATTTCCACTTGTGATATGAACCTTTATTATGCAGTCTGTCGCTTTTATTACTTCCATATCACAAGATCGTATAAAGCTTACTTTCTCCACACTAATAAGTCATACATATTTAGAGAGCAATTTTTATTGCATGCAACATGACAACTTACTTGAAGGATCTTACTCAATCCATAGGTAGATATGGTGGACTCTCATGGCAAAACTGGGTTTAAGGATATTTGGAAGCACAAGTAGTATCTCTACTTGGTGCAAGGAATTTGGCTAGCATGAGGGGGACAGGCAAGCTCAACATGTTTGAATGATCCATGACAATATGCTTTAACTGAGATGTGAGAAAACATAACCCATTACATTGTCTTCCTTGTCCAACATCAACTCTTTAGCATGTCATACTTTAATGAGTGCTCACAATCATGAAAGATGTCCAAGATAGTACATTTATATGTGAGAACCTCTCTTTCTTTATTACTTCCTATTAATTGCAACGATGACCAAAACTACGTTTGCCAACTCTCAACAATTTTTAATCATCATACTCTCTATATGTGAAGTCATTACTATCCACAAGATTAATATGATCTCTTTTATTTATTTTATTCTTTTATACACTTAAGATCATAGCAAGATAGCAAAGCCCTTGACTCAACACTAATCTTTATTATATATAGCTCATGGACCCGATTACATAGAGGTATCACAAAGCAAAACTCAAAACTAATTCATACCAAAACTTTATTCTACTAGATCAAGATATTACCAAAAGGATCGAACTAAGTAAAATGGTAAAGGTAGGAGTGTGATGGTGATACGATATCGGGGCACCTCCCCCAAGCTTGGCAGTTGCCTAGGGGAGTGCCCATACCCATGTGTTTATGTCCTCGGAGGTGGTGAAGAAGGTGGTGATGATGATGGATAGTCGCACATCGAGCGTAGGAGCTCTTCCAATTTGCGAATAATGCCCTTGAGTGCAATGATATGATCCTTCAACAAAATATTTTCCTGTGTGAGATACTTGTTTTGTATGCGAGCTAACTCAATCATCTTGAAAGCTTCAATCTCAGTTGGGGTAAAGAGGTTAGGAGGAGGTTGAAGGATGTTTTCTTCTTCTGCCGCTGGAGCTTGATCCTCCATGGCCTTCTTGATCCCATCATCCTTGTTGATGTCCCCAGGTTCTTCTATCTTCAGCTCTATCTTCAATAACCAAGCATCCTTGTCTTCATTGTTGGAGGAGGGTGACATCATGATGCTCTAGATCTGTCAGAAAAACAGCTCAAAACAAAGACAGAGGATATTTGCGTGATATGGTGGTCAAAACCTTTAGGAGATTATATAATGAATTTTTACCAACCGAAAGAAGTATCGTGCAAGAAAACGGAGTCCGGAGAGCACACGAGGTGCCCACGAGGCAGGGGGGGCACGCCCAGGGGGTAGGGTGCGCCCTCCACCTTCGTGGATGCCTCGTGTCCTTCCCGGACTACTTCTTATTTTCCTATTTACTTAAATATTCCAAAACGGAGAAAAATTGCTATGAGAACTGTTTTAGAGTCGGTTTACTTACCGTACCACATACCTATTCCTTTTTGGAGTCTGAAATGTTCTGGAAAGTGTCTCTTATGTATTCCTCCGGGGTTACGGTTCCAATAACATTAGTTTCAACATTTATAGGATTACCTGACATATAATGTTTGATTCTTTGACCGTTCACCACCTTTGGATTTGTGCCTTCGAAGTTGTTGATTTTTATGGCACCGGAACGATAGACCTCCTCGATAATGTAAGGGCCTTCCCATTTAGAGAGAAGTTTTCCTGCAAAAAGTCTTAGACGAGAGTTGAATAGCAACACATAATCACCTACGTTCAATTCACGCTTTTGTATCCTTTTGTCGTGCCACCTTTTAACTTTTTCTTTAAACAGTTTGGCATTCTCATAGGCTTGGGTTCTCCATTCATCAAGTGAGCTAATCAAATAACCTCTTCTCACCGGCAAGTTTGAAATCATAATTGAGCTCTTTAATGGCCCAATATGCCTTATGTTCCAGTTCGAGAGGTAAGTGACATGCTTTTCCATAAACCATTTTATACGGAGACATACCCATAGGATTCTTATATGCGGTTCTATAGGCCCATAATGCATCATCAAGTTTCTTGGACCAATTCTTTCTAGATCTATTAACAGTCTTTTGCAAAATTAATTTGAGCTCTCTGTTACTCAATTCTACTTGGCCACTAGACTGTGGGTGATATGGAGATGCAATTCTATGATTAACGTCATACTTAGCAAGCATTTTACGAAAAGCACCATGAATGAAATGTGAACCACCATCAGTCATTAAGTATCTAGGGACTCCAAACCTCGGAAAAATAACTTCTTTAAGCATCTTAATAGAGGTGTTATGATTAGCACTACTAGTTGGAATAGCTTCTACCCACTTAGTAACATAATCAACAACAACTAAAATATGTGTATACCCATTAGAGGCAGGAAACGGTCCCGTATAATCAAAGCCCCCAAACATCAAATGGTTCAACAACAAGAGAATAATTCATAGGAATTTCTTGACGTCTACTAATATTACCAATTCTTTGACATTCATCACAAGACAAGACAAACTTACGAGCATCTTTGAAGAGAGTAGGCCAGTAAAACCCGGATTGCAATACCTTATGTGCAGTTCTATCTCCAGCATGGTGTCCTCCATATGCCTTGGAGTGACACTTGCGTAGGATCTGTTCCTGTTCATGCTCAGGTACACAACGTCTAATAACACCATCTACTCCTTCTTTATAAAGGTGTGGGTCATCCCAGAAGTAATGTCTTAAATCATAGAAGAACTTTTTCTTTTGCTGGTATGTGAAACTAGGTGGTATGAATTTAGCAACAATGTAATTAGCATAATCAACATACCATGGAGCAGTATGAGAAGCATTTATGATAGCTAATTGTTCATCAGGAAAGCTATCATTAATAGGTAGTGGGTCTTCAAGAACATTCTCTAACCTAGACAAGTTGTCTGCAACGGGGTTCTCAGCTCCCTTTCTATCAATAATATGCAAATCAAATTCTTGTAGCAAGAGAATCCATCTAATAAGTCTAGGTTTAGCATCTTTCTTTTCCATAAGATATTTAATAGCAGCATGATCAGTGTGAACAGTTACTTTAGAATCTACAATATAAGGTCTGAACTTATCACAAGCAAATACAACTGCTAATAATTCTTTTTCAGTAGTAGCATAATTTCTTTGAGCACTGTCTAGAGTTTTACTAGCATATTGAATAACATTTAATTTCTTATCAACTCTTTGTCCTAGAACAACACCTACAACATAATCGCTAGCATCACACATAATTTCAAAGGGTAAATTTCAATCAGGTGGCGGAACAATAGGTGCAGAAATCAAAGCTTTCTTAAGTATTTCAAATGCTTCTATAAAATCATCATCAAAGACAAAAGGAATATCTTTTTGCAATAGATTAGTCAGAGGCCTAGAAATTTTAGAGAAGTCCTTAATGAACCTCCTACAAAAACCGACATGACCAAGGAAACTTATTATACCTTTAATGTCCTTGGGACATGGCATCTTTTCAATAGCATCAACCTTAGCTTTATCAACTTCAGTACCTCTTTCAGAAATTTTATGCCCCAAGACAATACCTTCATTAACCATAAAGTGGCACTTTTCCCAATTCAAGATGAGACTAGTATCTTCACATCTCTGCAAAACTCGATCAAGGTTGCTCAAGCAATCATCAAAAGAGGATCCATAAACGAAGAAATCATCCATGAATACCTCACAAATCTTTTCACAAAAGTCAGAGAATATAGCCATCATACATCTTTGAAAGGTAGCAGGTGCATTACATAAACTAAAAGGCATACGTCTATAAGCAAAAGTACCGAAAGGGCAAGTAAAAGTGGTCTTTTCTTGATCCTCAACTGACACAGGTATTTGAGAGAAACCAGAGTAACCATCTAGAAAGCAAAAATGTGTATGTTTGGATAGTCTTTCTAGCATTTGATCAATAAAAGGTAAAGGGTAATGATCTTTTTTAGTAGCTTTTTTTAATTTGCGGAAATCAATTACCATCCTATAACCTGTAATAATTCTTTGGGGGATCAATTCATCTTTATCATTAGGAACGACGGTAATACCTCCCTTCGTAGGGACACAATGGACAGGACTTACCCACTGACTATCAGCAACGAGATAAATTATACCGGCCTCAAGGAGCTTTAGTATTTCCTTTCTTACCACTTCTTTCATCTTAGGATTTAACCGTCGTTGGTGATCAATAATTGGTTTGGCGTCTTCTTCCAATTTTATTTTGTGTTGGCATAGAGTGGGACTAATGCCCTTAAGATCATTAAGAGTATATCCAATAGCAGCATGGTGCTTCTTCCAAGTTTTCAATAATCTTTCTTCTTCCTGCTCTGAAAGGTTAGCACTAATAATAACAGGATATATCTTCTTTTCATCAAGATAAGCATATTTAAGAGTATGAGGTAATGGTTTAAGCTCAAACACGGGATCACCCTTGGGTGGTGGAGGATCCCCTAGGATTTCAACTGGCAAGTTGTGTTTCAAAATAGGACCCTGTTGAAAGAATACTTTATCTATTTCCCTTCTTTCATTCATAAACATATCATTTTCATGATGTAGCAAATATTGGTCTAAAGGATCAGTAGGAGGCACGGCAATAGAAGCAAGACCAATAATTTCATCCTTACTAGGCAATTATTTATCATGGGGTTATCTACGAAATTTAGCAAAATTAAAGTCATGAGACATATCTCCCAAGCCAATAGTAACAACATCCTTTTCACAATCAATCTTAGCATTAACGGTATTCAAGAAGGGTCTACCAAATATGATGGGACAAAAGTCATCTTGTGGGGAACCAAGAACAAGAAAATCAGCAGGATATTTAACTTTCCCACACAAGACTTCAACATCTCTAACAATCCCAATTGTTGAAATAGTATCTCTATTGGCAAGCTTAATTGTAACATCAATTTATTCTACCTCAGCAGGTGCAATATCATGCATAATTTCTTCATATAAGGAATAAGGTATTGCACTAGCACTAGCACCCATATCACATAAGCCATGATAACAATGATCCCCTATTTTAACAGAAATAACAGGCAACAGGTCTATGTTTCTTAGCATCGGGTCTAGCAATTCTAGTAGCTTGATCACAGAAATAAATAACATGCCCATCAATATTATCAGCCAAGAGATCTTTAACCATAGCAATACTAGGTTCAAGTTTAATTTGCTTAGGAGGTGTATATGTTCTAGTATTACTCTTACGAACCACGGTTGAAGCTTTAGCATGATCCTTTATCCTAACAGGGAAAGGTGGTTTCTCAATATAAGTAGTAGGAACAATAGGATCATTATAAGTGATAGTCTTTTCTTCAACTGTAATAGGTGCAACTACTTTTACTTCAGTGGGAGGATTATATTTAAACCACTTCTCCTTAGGGAGATAAACGTGAGTAGCAAATGATTCACAGAAAGAAGCTACTATCTCAGCGTCAAGTCCATATTTAGTGCTAAATCCACGAAAAGCATTGGTATCCATAAAAAATTTAACACAATCAAACTTAGGTGTCATACCTGACTCCTTACCATCGTCGGAATCCCAATATTCAGAGTTGTGTTTAATTCTTTCCAATAAATCCCATTTTAATTCAATAGTCTTCATCATAAAATACCCAGCACAAGAAGTATCAAGCATGGTGCGATTGTTGAGAGAAAGCTGAGCATAAAAGTTTTGAATAATCATTTCTCTTGAGAGCTCATGATTGGGGCATGAATATAACATTGACTTAAGCCTCCCCCAAGCTTGAGCGATGCTTTCTCCTTCACGAGGCCAAAAATTATATATGTAATTGCGATCACGATGAACAAGATGCATAGGATAAAACTTCTGGTGAAATTCCAATTTCAATTGTTTATAGTCCCAGGATCCCATATCATCACATAGCCTATACCATGTCAATGCATCTCCCTTCAAAGATAAAGGTAAGACCTTCTTCTTAATAACATCATCGGGCATACCGGCAAGCTTAAATAATCCACAAACTTCATCCACATAGATAAGGTGTAAATCGGGATGCAATGTTCCATCTCCTGCAGAGGGATTAGCTAGCAGTTTCTCTACCATACCCGAAGGAATTTCAAAGTAAACATTTTCAGTAGGTTCAGTAGGTTGAGGAGCAACTCTTTGCTCTACTAGTCGGGGTGAAGATACCCCGAACAAGCCCCTCAAAGGATTAGTTTCCATAGTAACAAGTGGTAGTAAATTTCAGCACACTATATAAATGTTTCCTTACCAAGTTCCACTTACCAAAGGCGCTTCACTCCCCGGTAACAGCGCCAGAAAAGAGTCTTGATGACCCACAAGTGTAGGGGATTTATCGTAGTCCTTTTGATAAGTAAGAGTCTCAAACCCAACGAGGAGCAGAAGGAAATGACAAGCGGTTTTCAGTAAGGTATTCTCTGCAAGCACTGAAATTGTAGGTAACAGATAGTTTTGTGATAAGATAATTTGTAACGGGTAACAAGCAATGAAAGTAAATAAAATGCAGCAAGGTGGCCCAATCCTTTTTGTAGCAAAGGACAAGCCTGGACAAGTTCTTATATAGAGAAAAGCGCTCCCGAGGACACATGGAAATTATTGTCAAGCTAGTTTCATCACATTCATATGATTCGCGTTCGTTACTTTGATAATTTGATATGTGGGTGGACCGGTGCTTGGGTACTGCCCTTTCTTGGAAAAGCATCCCACTTATGATTAACCCCTATTGCAAGCATCCGCAACTACAAAAGAAGTATTAAGGTAAACCTAACCATAACATGAAACATATGGATCCAAATCAGCCCCTTACGAAGCAACTTATAAACTAGGGTTTAAGCTTCTCTCACTCTAGCAACCCATCATCTACTTATTACTTCCCAATGCCTTCCTCTAGGCCCAAATAATGGTGAAGTGTCATGTAGTCGACATTCACATAACACCACTAGAGGAGAGACAACATACATCTCATCAAAATATCAAACGAATACCAAATTCACATGACTACTAATAGCAAGACTTCACCCATGTCCTCAGGAACAAATGTAACTACTCACAAAGCATATTCATGTTCATAATCAGAGGAGTATTAATATGATTAAGGATCTGAACATATGATCTTCCACCAAATAAACCAACTAGCATCAACTACAAGGAGTAATCAACACTACTAGCAACCCACAGGTACCAATATGAGGTTTTGGTACAAAGATTGGATACAAGAGATGAACTAGGGCTTGAGAGGAGATGGTGTTGGTGAAGATGTTGATGGAGATTGACCCCCTCTCTATGAGAGGATCGTTGGTGATGACGATGGTGATGATTTCCCCCTCCCGGAGGGAAGTTTCCCCGACAGAACAGCTCCGCCGGAGCCCTAGATTGGTTCCGCCAAGGTTCCGCCTCGTGGCGGCGGAGTTTCGTCCCGTAAGCTTGCTTATGATTTTTTTCCAGGGTAAAAGACTTCATATAGCAGAAGATGGCCACCGGAGGGCTGCCAGGTGGCCCACGAGGCAGGGGGGTGCGCCCAGGGGGGTAGGGCGCGCCCCCACCCTCGTGGATGGTGGGTGGCCCCCCTCAGGTATTTCTTCTGCTGAATATTTTTTATTTATTCCCAAAATGCCTTTCGTGGAGTTTCATGACTTTTGGAGCTATGCAGAATAGGTCTCCAATATTTTCTCCTTTTCCAGCCCAGAATCCCAGCTGCCAGCATTCTCCCTCTTCATGTAAACTTTGTAAAATAAGAGAGAATAACCATAAGTATTGTGACATAACGTGTAATAACAGTCCATAATGCAATAATATCGATATAAAAGCATGATGCAAAATGGACGTATCATTGATGTGTACCTTACTAGTGTTCATAGTAGCCCCTGGGTATTTGATACTTGTTCGGTTGCTAAGATTAGTAACTCGAAACAGGAGTTACAGAATAAACAGAGACTAGTTGAGGGAGAAGTGACGATGTGTGTTGGAAGTGGTTCCAAGATTGATATGATCATCATCGCACACTCCTTATACTTTCGGGATTAGTGTTGAACCTAAATAAATGTCATTTGGTGTTTGCGTTGAGCATGAATATGATTAGATCATGTTTATTGCAATATGGTTATTCATTTAAGACAGAGAATAATTGTTATTCTGTTTACATGAATAAAACCTTCTATAGTCATACACCCAATGTTGATGGTTTATTGAATCTCGGTCAAAGTAATACACATATTCATAATATTGATGCCAAAAGATGCAAAGTTGATAATGATAGTGCAACTTATTTGTGGCACTGCCGTCTGGGTCATATCAGCGTAAAGCGCATGAAGAAACTCCATAAAGATGGACTTTTGGAATCACTTGATTATGAATCATTTGATACTTGTGAACCATGCCTTATGGGCAAGATGACTAAAACTACGTTCTCCGGAAAAATGGAACGAGCTAATAACTTACTGGAAATAATACATACCGATGTATGCGGTCCGATGAGTGTTGATGCTCATGGCGGGTATTGTTATTTTCTGACCTTCACATATGATTTGAGCAGATATGGGTATATCTACTTAATGAAACACAAGTCTGAAACATTTGAAAAGTTCAAAGAATTTCAGAGTGAAGTGGAGAATCATCATAACAAGAAAATAAAGTTTCTGCGATCTGATCGTGGAGGAGAATATTTGAGTTACGAGTTTGGCCTTCATTTAAGACAATGTGGAATAGTTTCACAACTCACGCCACCTGGAACACAACAGCGTTATGGTGTGTCCGAACGTCGTAACCACACTTTATTGGATATGGTGCGATCTATTATGTCTCTTATAGATTTACCACTATTGTTTTGGGGTTATGCATTAGAGACAGTCGCATTCACTTTAAATAGGGCACCATCGAAATCCGCTGAGACGACGCCTTATGAACTGTGGTTTGGTAAGAAACGAAAGTTGTCGTTTCTTAAAGTTTGGGGCTGCGATGCTTATGTAAAAAAGTTTCAACCTGATAAGCTCGAACCCAAACCGGAGAAGTGCGTCTTCATAGGATACCCAAAAGGAAACTGTTGGGTACACCTTCTATCACAAATCCGAAAGCAAGATATTCGTTGCTAAGAATGGATCCTTTCTAGAGAAGGAGTTTCTCTTAAAAGAAGTGAGTGGGAGGAAAGTAGAACTTGATGAGGTAATTGTACCTTCTCCCGAATTGGAAAGTAGTTCATCACATAATCCAGTTCCAGTGATTCCTACACCAATTAGTGAGGAAGCTAATGATGATGATCATGAAACTTCAGATCAAGTTACTACCGAACCTCGTAGGTCAACTAGAGTACAGTCCGCACCAGAATGGTACGGTAATCCTATTCTGGAAGTCATGTTACTAGACCATGATGAACCTATGAACTATGAGGAAGCGATGATGAGCCCAGATTCCACGAAATGGCTTGAGGCCATGAAATCTGAGATGGGATCCATGTATGAGAACGAAGTGTGTACTTTGGTGGACTTGCCCGATGATCGGCAAGCCATAGAAAATAAATGGATCTTCAAGAGGAAGATGGACGCTAATGGTAGTGTTACTATCTACAAAGCTCGACTTGTTGCAAAAGGTTTTCGACAAACTCAAGGTGTTGACTACAATGAGATTTTCTCAACTGTAGCGATGCTTAAGTCTGTCCGAATCATGTTAGCAATTGCCGCATTTTATGATTATGAAATTTGGCAGATGGATGTCAAAACTGCATTCCTGAATGGATTTCTGGAAGAAGAGTTGTATATGATGCAACCAGAAGGTTTTGTCGATCCAAAGGGTGCTAACAATGTGTGCAAGCTCCAATGATCCATTTATGGACTGGTGCAAGCCTCTCAGAGTTGGAATAAACGCTTTGATAGCGTGATCAAAGAATATGGTTTATACAGACTTTTGGTGAAGCCTGTATTTACAAGAAAGTGAGTGGGAGCACTACAGCCTTTCTGATAAGTATATGTGAATGACATATTATTGATCGAAAATGATGTAGAATTTTCTAGAGAGCATAAAGGAGAGTTTGAAAGGAGTTTTTCAAAGAAAGACCTCGGTGAAGTTGCTTATATATTGGGCATCAAGATCTATAGAGATAGATCAAGACACTTGATAAGATTTTTCAATGAATACATACCTTGACAAGTTTTTGAAAGAGTTCAAAATGGATCAGTCAAAGAAGGAGTTCTTGTCTGTATTACAAGGTGTAAAATTGAGTAAGACTCAAAGCTCGACCACGACAGAAGATAGAAAGAGAATGAAAGTCATTCCCTATGCTTCAGCCATAGGTTCTATAAAGTATGCTATGCTGTGTACCAGACCTATTGTGTACCTTGTCATGAGTTTGACAAGGGGGTACAATAGTAATCTAGAAGTAGATCACTGGACAGCGGTCAAAGTTATCCTTAGTGAGGACTAAGGAAATGTTTCTTGGTTATGTGGTGATAAAGAGTTCACCGTAAAGAGTTACGTCGATGCAAGCTGATACGTCCATTTTGCATCATGCTTTTATATAAATATTTATTGTATTATGGGCTGTTATTACACATTATATCTCAATACTTATGGCTATTCTCTCTTATTTTACAAGGTTTACCATGAAGAGGGGGAATGCCGGCAGCTGGAATTCTGGCTGGAAAACGAGCAAACGATGGAAACCTATTCTGCACAACTCCAAAAGTCCTAAAACTCCACGAAACATCTTTTTGGAATTAATAAGAATTATTGAGCGAAAGAAATACACCCGGGGGCCCACATCATGTCCAGGAGATAGGAGGGCCCCCTGGCGGAGTTTCGTCCCGTAAGCTTGCCCATGATTTTTTCCAGGGTAAAAGCTCTGATATAGCAGAAGATGGACACCGAAGGCCCACCAGGGGGCCCAGGAGATAGGGGGTGCGCCCTATAGGTTCATCTCTTGTATCCAATCTTGTATCAAAACCACAAATTGGTACCTGTGGGTTGCTAGTAGTGTTGATTACTCCTTGTAGTTCATGCTAATTGGTTTACTTGGTGGAAGATCATATGTTCAGATCCTTTATGCATATTATTACTCCTCTGATTATGAACATGAATATGCTTTGTGAGTAGTTACATTTGTTCTCGAGGACATGGGTGAAGTCTTGCTATTAGTAGTCATGTGAATTTGGTATTCGTTCGATATGTTGATGAGATGTATGTTGTCTTTTCCTCTAGTGGTGTTATGTGAACGTCGACTACATGACACTTCACCATTATTTGGGCCTAGAGGAAGGCATGGGGAAGTAATAAGTAGATGATGGGTTGCTAGAGTGACAGAAGCTTAAACCCTAGTTTATGCTTTGCTTCGTTAGGGGCTGATATGGATCCATATGTTTAATGCTGACCTTAATACTTCTTTTGTAGTTGCGGACGCTTGCAATAGGGGTTAATCATAAGTGGGATGCTTGTCCAAGTAAGGGCAGTACCCAAGCACCGGTCCACCCACATATCAAATTATCAAAGTACCGAACGCGAATCATATGAACGTGATGAAAACTAGCTTGACGATAATTCCCATGTGTCCTCGGGAGCTCCTTTCTCATTATTAGAAATTGTCCAGGCTTATCCTTTTCTACATAAAGGATTGGGCTACCTTGCTGCACTTTATTTACTTTATTTACTTGTTACTCGTCAATATTTATCTTATCACAAAACTATCTATTACCTATTATTTCAGTGCTTGCAGAGAAAACCTTACCGAAAACTGCTTATCATTTCCTTCTGCTCCTCGTTGGGTTCGACACTCTTACTTATCGAAAGGACTACGATTGATCCCCTACACTTGTGGGTCATCAAGACTCTTTTCTGGCACCGTTGCCTGGGAGTGTAGCGCTTTTTGTGAGTAGAACTTGGTAAGGAAACATTTATATAGTGTGCTGAAATTTTCTGTTACTTGTCACTATGGAAACTAATCCTTTGAGGGGCCTGTTTGGGGTATCTTCACCTCAATCAGAAGAGCAAAGAGTTGCTCCTCAACCTACTGAACTTTATGAAAATATTTACTTTGATATTCCTTCGGGTATGATAGAGAAACTGCTAGCTAATCCATTTGCAGGAGATGGAACATTGCATCCCGATTTACACCTTATCTTTGTGGATGAAGTTTGTGGATTATTTAAGCTTGCAGGTATTCCCGATGATGTTTTCAAAAGGAAGGTCTTCCCTTTATCTTTGAAGGGTGATGCATTTACATGGTATATGCTATGTGATGATACGAGATCTTGGAATTATAAGCGATTGAAGTTGGAATTTCACTAGAAGTTCTATCCTATGCATCTTGTTCATCGTGATCGTAATTACATATATAATTTCTGGCCTCACGAAGGAGAAAGCATTGCTCAAGCTTGGGGGAGGCTTAAGTCAATGTTATATTCATGCCCCAATCATGAGCTCTCTTGGGAAATGATTATTCAGAACTTTTATGCTCGGCTTTCTCTTGATAATCGCAACCTGCTCGATACTTCCCGTGCTAGTTCTTATATGCTGAAGACTATTGATTTCAAATGGGACTTATTGGAAAGAATTAAACGCAACTCTGAAGATTGGGGTTCCGACGATGGTAAGGAGTCAGGTATGACACCTAAGTTCGATTGTGTTAAATCTTTTATGGATACCGATGCTTTTCGTGGATTTAGCGCTAAGTATGGACTTGACTCTGAGATAGTAGCTTCTTTCTGTGAATCTTTTGCTACTCACGTTGATCTCCCTAAAGAGAAGTGGTTTAAATATAATCCTCCTGTTGAAGTGAAAGTAGTTGCACCTATTATAGTCGAAGAAAAGACTATTACCTATAGTGATCCTATTGTTCCTACTACTTATGTTGAAAAACCTCCTTTTCCTGTTAGGATAAAGGATCATGCTAAAGCTTCGACTGTTGTTCGTAAGAGTAATATTAGGACTTATACACCTCCTGAGCAAATTAATGTTGAACCTAGTATTGCTATGGTTAAAGATCTCTTGGATGATGATTTAGATGGGCATGTTATTTATTTCTGTGGTGAGACTGCTAATATTGCTAGGCCAGATACTAAGACACGTAGACCTGTCGTTGGCATGCCTGTCATTTCTGTTAAAGTAGGAGATCATTTTTATCATGGCTTATGTGATATGGGTGCTAGTGCTAGTGCAATACCTTATACTTTATATCAAGAAATTATGCATGATATTGCACCCGTTGAATTAGAAGACATTGATGTTACTATTAAGCATGCGAATAGGGATACCATTAAACCCTTTGGGATTGTTAGAGATGTTGAAGTTTTGTGTGGGAAGGTTAAATACCCTGCTGATTTTCTTGTTCTTGGTTCCCCACAAGATGATTTTTGTCCCATTATTTTTGGTAGACCCTTCTTGAATACAGCTAGTGCTAAGATTAATTGTTAAAATAATATTGTCACTCTTGGCATAGATGGTATGTCTCATGAGTTTAATTTTGCTAAGTTTGGTAGACAACCTTGTGATAGGGAACCACCTAGTAAGGATGAGATTATTGGTCTTGCTTCCATTGCTGTTCCTCCAACTGATCCGTTAGAACAATATTTGCTAGACCATGAAAACGATATGTTTATGAAGGAAAGAGAGGAAATAGATGAAGTGTTCCTTAAACAGGAACCTATGCTGAAACATAACCTTCCCATTGAAATTCTTGGGGATCCCCCTCCACCCAAGGGTGATCCCGTGGTTGAACTTCAACCATTACCTGATAATCTTAAGTATGCTTATCTTGATGAAAAAGAAATATATCCTGTTATTATTAGTGTTAACCTTTCAGAAAAAGAAGAAGACAGATTATTGAAAACTCTAAAGAAGCATCGAGCAGCTATTGGATATACTCTGGATGATCTTAAGGGCATTAGTCCCACATTATGCCAACACAAAATTACAGTGGAGAAAGATGCCAAACCAATTAGAGTTCCTCAAAGACGATTAAATCCCAAGATGAAGGAAGTGGTAAGAAAGGAGATACTAAAGCTCCTTGAGGCAGGTATTATTTATCCCGTTGCTGATAGTGAATGGGTAAGCCCTGTCCATTGTGTTCCTAAAAAGGGAGGTATTACCGTTGTTCCTAATGATAAAGATGAATTGATCTCGCAAAGAATTATTATAGGTTATAGGATGGTAATTGATTTCCGTAAGTTAAATAAAGCTACTAAGAAAGATCATTACCCTTTACCTTTTATTGATCAAATGCTAGAAAGACTATCCAAACACACACATTTCTGCTTTCTAGATGGTTATTCCGGTTTCTCTCAGATACCTGTGTCAGCGAAGGATCAATCTAAAATTACTTTTACTTGCCCTTTTGGTACTTTTGCTTATAGACATATGCCTTTTGGTTTATGTAATGAACCTGCTACCTTTCAAAGATGCATGATGGCTATATTCTCTGATTTTGTGAAAAGATTTGTGAGGTATTCATGGATGATTTCTCAGTTTATGGATCCTCTTTTGATGATTGTTTGAGCAACCTTGATCGAGTTTTGTAGAGATACGAAGACACTAGTCTCGTCCTGAATTGGGAAAAGTGTCACTTTATGGTTAATGAAGGCATTGTCTTGGGGCATAAGATCTCCGAGAGAGGTATTGAAGTTGATAAAGCCAAAGTTGATGCTATTGAAAAGACGCCATGTCCCAAGGACATAAAAGGTATAAGAAGTTTCCTTGGTCATGCCTATTTTTATAGGAGGTTGATTAAGGACTTTTCTAAAATCTCTAGGCCTCTGACTAATTTATTGCAAAAAGATATTCCTTTTGTCTTTGATGATGATTGTGTAGAAGCATTTGAAATACTTAAGAAAGCTTTGATCACTACACCTATTGTTCAGCCACCTGATTGGAATTTACCTTTTGAAATTATGTGTGATGCTAGTGATTATGCTGTAGGTGATGTTCTAGGGCAAAGAGTCGATAAGAAATTTAATGTTATCCAGTATGCTAGTAAGACTCTTGATACTGCCCAAAGAAATTATGCTACTACTGAAAAAGAGTTCTTAGAGCATCTCCAACAGCCGCGCAAAGCGCCGCGCACAAAAAACCTGTTTGCCACGCGCGCTTCAGCATGTTTAGCGCGGCCGCCAGCGCTGGCTCCAGCAGCCGCGCTATAATGCAGGGCGCACGCGCTGCTCCAGCAGAGCGCAAAAATACAGCGCACGCGACTCGCCGGACATTAACATATATGATATTTTGGACATAAAATGAGTTTGAAACATTCATCAAAATGCAATGAACATGTGAAATTTGACACAAACAAGTTGATGATGAATAAAAGTTCATGCCCACAAGTTCAAAATCATGCCCACAAGTTCATCCAACCAAGTTCAAATGCAAACTAAAGTTCAAGACATGACACATCAATCTTCATCTTCCTCATCTTCGTCTTCATCTTCCAAAGACGACTCTTCCTCCTCCGAAGATGAATCTTCCTCCCTCTCCTCATCACGCACCGCATCACGTGAAGCTCCGACGGTGTTGGCAAGATCTTCAACGGCATCTCCATGGGAATGTGTGTGAGAAGGCACATCGAAAGACATTCCACCCATGGCGGCCGGAGGTGCACCCATGCCTCCCATGAGAGAAGCAAAACTCACGCCTCCCATGGCGGCCATAGCGTCGGAGGGTGCTCCAAAGCCACCCATGCCTCCCATGGCCGCCGGAGGTGCACCCATGCCTCCCATGGCGGCCGGAGGTGCACCCATGCCTCCCATGGCGGCCGGAGGTGCACCCATGCCTCCCATGGCGGCCGGATGTGCACCCATGCCTCCCATGGCGCCGAGGCCACCGCCACCCATGGCGCCGAGGCCACCGCCACCCATGGCGCCGAGGCCACCGCCACCCATGGCGCCGAAGCCACCGCCACCCATGGCGCCAAGGCCACCGCCACCCATTGCACGAACCATGGCTCTTTTTTGGATCAAGACTTCTTGTTAGGCAAGATTGACATGCTCCTTTTGCGCCGCATTGAGGTTAGATGTGTCCAAGAAGAACGAGTGCTTCTCCCATTCCAACAACTTAGCTCGCTCCTCATTGCTCACTTTCCTCTCCTCCAAAGCCACCTTCCTCTCCTCGGCCGCCACCCTTCTCTCCTCGGCCACCAACCTCCTCTCCTCGGCCACGACATCTTGGTTCCTTGCCATTTTCCTCACCTCATTGGCTTCGACCCTTGCCTTCACAATAGCTTCCATAGCATTTTTGAGCTCATCATCTCCTTTCCTCTTCTTCTTTTCGGTTTTGTCTTTCTTGCACCCATCCGGTCGTTTTGGCTTCGAGTATGAAACCGAGTTGGGTGTGGGGCTTCTCTTGCCGTCATCACTTGATGCATCCTCCTCCTCATCATCATCATTCATCTCAATTGCTCGCTTCCGTTTGTTGCTCAAATGCAAATCCTCCAAACCATCACGCTTCTTCCATTTCTCATCATCCTTTAACACTTCATAGCAACGAGGCAAGGTAAAGATCCCGCCTTTCTTGATCTTCCCCTTCTTGGTTGTCCTTGTCTCTTCTTTGAACAAGTTTTGTGCAATGTTGTACTACAAGAAAAACAAAACAAGTTAGCACTTCGGTCACCAAAAACAAGTATGATGAACATATATGAGATGCCACTTACTCGATCTTCCTCATTTGTGCCACTTGGGTTAATCTTGTCCACTGACTTTTGTGCGGCCGCCCACTTTTGACAATCCGAGTTGATTGTCGACCATCGAGACCGAGGTGATCTCTCGGAGCGGTCAATTCCACTAACGCTGTGAGCATCAAAGTGTTATTTCATTCACCCCCAATACACGTCTCTACTTTGATCACCTCCAATGGATGGATCCCTCAACACTTGCAAATAAGTATAGCATAGTAACTTGTCATCATTGGTGGAGTAATTGCCCGCTCTTCCTTCTGGCGCCTCGACAATTCCCTCACCCTCCTCGTCCACCTCAAACTCATGGTCTTCGAAATGGATATCATTGGTTTGAGACTAATGCGAATTGTTGGACCCAACACCCATAGTGGACATGTATGCATCATCGTTGAGACTACAAAGTTTTTTGAACAATGCAAATAAGCTATCTATATGTGATGATGCATTGAAAAAATAAGAAAAAAAGAAAACTTGGAATTTTTTCACCTTGGGGGCATTTCGTCGAACACGTGGTGCGCGTCGGCGGCCGGCTCAACAAGTGAGCTCGCCGGCGCTTCGGTAGCCGCCGCGGCCGTCGAACACCCTGCAAGCTTCTTTCCCCTCACCTTCATGCTGTCGGAGCCGTCCGCCACCTTGTTTTTCTTCGCGGATGTTTTGCCCTTCTTCGTCCGTGCCGCATTGGGGACCTTCTTCGATGGTGCAGTGGCGGCACGGGACGACACCGGCGCGACGCCACCCGGTGCCGTGGTCATCCGCGGTGGCAAGAAGAAGCTGCGTGCGAGGCCGATGCTCGGCGGAGCTCCGGCGGTGGCGCCGCCAACGCTTCCCACGCTAGGGTTTCCGGCGGCGGCGGCGGCGGCGGCCGGGGGGGGGAGGGTCACGGCTGTACAACGGGGTGAGCGGGGTGCCGGTGTGCGCGTCCATGGGTGGGTGGCAGGGCGCCGGTGCCGGCGCGTGCGGGGCGTAGGAGGAGGAGAGGAGAGAGTGCGGCGCGAGCGCTCGAGTGTGTCGTGTGCTGTAGCGGGCGCCCGAAATACACTGCGCGGATAAGTGTTTTCGACCGCGCGCCCAACTCGTTATAGCGCGCGCGCCGTTTTTGCACGCCCGCTGGAGCGACCCGGCGCGTTGCGCGCGCGCTAAAACGGCCTAATTTGCAGCGCAGCGCTAGTTTAGCGCGGCTGTTGGAGATGCTCTTAGTAGTTGTGTTTGCATGTGATGAGTTTAGACCTTACATTGTTGATTCCAAAGTTACTATTCACACTGATCATGCTGCTATTAAATATCTTGTGGAAAAGAAAGATGCTAAGCCTAGACTCATTAGATGGGTTCTCTTGCTCCAAAAATTTGATTTGCATATTATTGATAGAAAGGGAGCTGAGAACCCCGTTGCCGATAACTTGTCTAGGTTAGAGAATGTTCTTGATGACCCATTGCCTATTAATTAATGATAGCTTTCCTGATGAACAATTAGCGGTCGTTAATGCTTCTCGTACTGCTCCTTGGTATGCTGATTATGCTAATTACATTGTTGCTAAATTTATACCGCCTAGTTTCACATACCAGCAAAAGAAAAAGTTCTTTTATGATTTAAGACATTACTTCTGGGATGACCCACATCTTTATAAAGAAGGAGTAGATGGTGTTATTAGACGTTGTGTGCCTGAGCATGAACAGGAACAGATCCTACGCAAGTGTCACTCTGAATTCAATTGAGGACACCACGCTGGAGATAGAACTGCACACAAGGTACTACAATCTGGTTTTTATTGGCCTACTCTCTTCAAAGATGCTCGTAAGTTTGCCTTATCTTGTGATGAATGTCAAAGAATAGGTAACATTAGTAGACGTCAAGAAATGCCTATGAATTATTCTCTTGTTATTGAACCGTTTGATGTTTGGGGCTTTGATTATATGGGACCTTTTCCTGCCTCTAATGGTTATACACATATTTTAGTTGCTGTTGATTACGTTACTAAGTGGGTAGAAGCTATTCCAACTAGTAGTGCTGATCATAACACCTCTATTAAAAAGCTTAAAGAAGTTTTTTTTTGAGGTTTGGAGTCCCTAGATATCTTATGACTGATGGTGGTTCACATTTTATTCATGGTGCTTTCCGTAAGATGCTTGCTAAATATGATGTCAATCATAGAATCGCATCTCCTTATCATCCGCAGTCTAGTGGTCAAGTAGAGTTGAGCAATAGAGAGCTCAAATTAATTTTGCAAAAGACTGTGAATAGATCTAGAAAGAATTGGTCCAAAAAACTTGATGATGCATTATGGGCCTATAGAAATGCATACAAAAATCCTATGGGTATGTCTCCATATAAGATGGTTTATGGAAAAGCGTGTCATTTACCTCTTAAACTTGAACATAAGGCATATTGGGCTATTAAAGAGCTCAATTATGACTTCAAACTTGCCGGTGAGAAGAGGTTATTTGATATTAGCTCACTTGATGAATGGAGAACCCAGGCGTATGAGAATGCCAAGCTATTCAAAGAAAAAGTCAAACACTGGCATGACAAAATGATACAAAAGCGTGAGTTTAACGTAGCAGATTATGTGTTATTATTCAACTCTCGTTTAAGATTTTTTGCAGGAAAACTTCTCTCTAAATGGGAAGGTCCTTACGTTATCGAGGAGGTCTATCGTTCTGGCGCCATAAAAATCAACAACTTCGAAGGCACGAGCCAAAGGGTGGTAAACGGTCAAAGAATTAAACATTATATTTCAGGTAATCCTATCAATGTTGAAACTAATATTATTGAAACTGTAACCCCTGACGAATACATAAAGGACACTTTCCAGAACGTTCCAGACTCCGAAAAGGTATAGGTATGTGGTACGATAAGTAAACCGACTCCAAAACAACTCCAATGGCAATTTTTATCAGTTTTGGAATATTTAAGAATTTTAGGAAGAAAGAAGTAGTCCGAAAGGGATACGAGGCTCCCACGAGAGTGGAGGGCGTCCCCCCCTAATGGGCGCGCCCCCTTGTCTCATGGGCACCTCGTGTGCCTCCCGGACTCCGTTTTCTTGCATATTATGTATTTTGGTTGGTAAAAATTCATTATATATACTCCCGAAGGTTTTGACCACCGTATCATGCAAATATCCTCTGTTTTCGTTTCGAGCTGTTTCCGTTGCAGATCTAGAGTACAATGACTTCACCCTCCTCCAACAACAAAGACAAGGATGCTTGGCTATTGAAGATAGAGCTGAAAAGAAAAGAACTAGAAGAGATCAACAAGGATGAAGGGATCAATAAGGCCATGGAGATTCAAGCTCCGGCGGCGAAAGAAGAAGACATCCCTCAACCTTTACCTAACCTTTTCACTCCCACAGAGGTTGAAGCTTTCAAGATGATTGAGTTAGCTCGCATACAGAACAAGTATCTTACACAGGAGAATATTCTGTTGAAGGATCATATCGCCAGACTCAAGGGCATTACCCGCAAGTTGGAGGAGCTTTTTACGCTCGATGTGCGATTATCCACCGTCATCATCACCACCTCCATCACCTCAGAGGACATAATCACATGGGTATGGGCACTCCCCTTGGCAACTGCCAAGCTTGGGGGAGGTGCCTCGGTATCATATCACCATCACACTCCTATCTTTACCGCTTTATTTAGTTCGATCCTTTTAGTAGTATCTTGATCTAGTAGATTAAAGTTTTGATATCAAGTAGTTTGAGTTTTGCTTTGTGATCTCTTTTTGTAATCGAGTCCGTGAGCTATCTATAATAAAGATTAGTGTTGAGTCAAGGGCTTTGCTATGTTGCTATGATCTTGAGAAAGTAGAAAGAATAAAAAAGTTCATATTGATCTTATGGATAGTGATAACTTCACACATAGAAAGTATGAGGCATAAAAATTGTTGAGAGTTGATGAATGTAGTTTTGGTCATCGTTGCAATTAATAGGAAGTGATAAGGAAAGAGGGGTTCACATACAACTATATTATCTTGGACATCTTTTTATAATTGGGAGCACTCATTAGGTATGACATGCTAAAAGAGTTGACGTTGGACAAGGAAGACAACGTAATGGTTTATGTTTTCCGACATCTCAGTTAAAGTATATTGTCATCGACCTTCCAAACATGTTGAGCTTGCCTTTCCCCCTCATGCTAGCCAAATTCCTTGCACCAAGTAGAGATACTACTTGTGCTTCCAAATATCCTTAAACCCAGTTTTGCCATGAGAGTCCACCATACCTACCTATGGATTGAGTATGATCCTTCAAGTAAGTTGTCATGTTGCAAGCAATAAAAATTGCTATCTAAATATGTATGACTTATTAGTGCAGAGAAAATAAGCTTTGTACGATCTTGTTGTGGAAGTAATAAAAGCGACGGACTGCATAATAAAGGTCCACATACAAGGGGCAATATAAAGTGATGTTATTTTGCATTAAGATTTTGTGCATCAACCCTAAACACACATGACAACCTCTGCTTCCCTCTGCGAAGGGCCTATCTTTTACTTTATGTTTTTTTTACTTTATGCTTGCGTCAAGGTGATCCTCACCTTTCCCCTTTTTCATTTTATCCTTTGGCAAGCTCCTCGTGTTTGAAAGATCATGATATATATATCCAATTGGATGTAAGCTAGTATGGTCTATTATTGTTGACATCACCTAAAGGTGAATACGTTGGGAGGCAACACAATAAGCCCCTATCTTTCTCAGTGTCCGGCTGAAACTCCGTAACCACAAGTACTGCATGAGTGTTAGCAATTGTAGAAGACTACGAGATAGTTGAGTATGTGAGTTTGCTGAAAAGCTCTATTGTTGACTCTTTCTGATGTTACGACAAATTGCAATTGACTGAGATTATAGTTTATTAGTTCCCAATGAAGTTTTTGAACCATACTTGACATTGTGAATTGATTGTTACTTGAGCATAAGAAATCATATGATAAAATCTATATATGTTGCTGTTATAAGAATGATCATGATGCCCTCATGTCCGTATTTTATTTTTATCAACACCTCTATCTCTAAACATGTGGACATATTTTTCGATTTCGGCTTCCGCTTGAGGACAAGCGAGGTCTAAGCTTGGGGGAGTTGATACGTCCATTTTGCATCATGCTTTTATATCAATATTTATTGCATTATGGGCTGTTATTACACATTATATCTCAATACTTATGGCTACTCTTTCTTATTTTACAAGGTTTACCATGAAGAGGGGGAATGCCGGCAGCTGGAATTCTGGCTCGAAAAGGAGCAAACGATGAAAACCTGTTCTGCACAACTCCAAAAGTCCTGAAACTCCATGAAACATCTTTTTGGAATTAATAAGAATTATTGAGCGAAAGAAATACACCAGGGGGCCCACACCCTGTCCAGGAGACAGGAGGCCCCCCCTATAGGGCGCGCCCCTATCTCCTGGGCCCCCTGGTGGGCCTCCGGTGTCCATCTTATGCTATATCAGAGCTTTTACCCTGGAAAAAAAATCATGGGCAAGCTTACGGGATGAAACTCCGCCGCCACGGGGCGGAACCTTGGCGGAACCAATCTAGGGCTCTGGCAGAGCTGTTTTGCCGGGGACACTTCCCTCCGGGAGGGGGAAATCATCACCAACGTCATCACCAACAATCCTCTCATTCGGAGGGGGTCAATCTCCATCAACATCTTCACCAGCACCATCTCCTCTCAAAACCCTAGTTCATCTCTTGTATCCAATCTTGTATAAAAACCACAAATTGGTACCTGTGGGTTGCTAGTAGTGTTGATTACTCCTTGTAGTTGATGCTAATTGGTTTACTTGGTGGAAGATCATATGTTCAGATCCTTTATGCATATTATTACTCCTCTGATTATGAACATGAACATGCTTTGTGAGTAGTTACGTTTGTTCCTGAGGACATGGGTGAAGTCTTGCTATTAGTAGTCATGTGAATTTGGTATTCGTTCGATATTTTGATGAGATGTATGTTGTATTTTCCTCTAGTGGTGTTATGTGAACGTCGACTACATGACACTTCACCATTATTTGGGCCTAGAGGAAGGCATGGGGAAGTAATAAGTAGATGATGGGTTGCTAGAGTGACAGAAGCTTAAACCCTAGTTTATGCTTTGCTTCGTTAGGGGCTGATATGGATCCATATGTTTAATGATGTGGTTAGGTTTACCTTAATACTTCTTTTGTAGTTGCGGACGCTTGCAATAGGGGTTAATCATAAGTGGGATGCTTGTCCAAGTAAGGGCAGTACCCAAGTACCGGTCCACCCACATATCAAATTATCAAAGTACCGAACGCGAATCATATGAATGTGATGAAAACTAGCTTGACAATAATTCCCATGTGTCCTCGTGAGCTCCTTTCTCATTATTAGATATTGTCCAGGCTTATCCTTTGCTACATAAAGGATTGGGCCACCCTGCTGCACTTTATTTACTTTATTTACTTGTTACTCGTTACTATTTATCTTATCACAAAACTATCTATTACCTATTATTTCAGTGCTTGCAGAGAAAACCTTACCGAAAACCGCTTATCATTTCCTTCTGCTCCTCGTTGGGTTTGACACTCTTACTTATCGAAAGGACTACGATTGATCCCCTACACTTGTGGGTCATCACAAGCTTTTACGCCGATCCAGATGACTCTAAGTCTCAATTTGGATACATATTGAAAGTGGGAACAATTAGCTAGAGTAGCTCCGTGCAGAGCATTGTAGACATAGAATATTTGCAAAATACATATGGCTCTGAATTTAGCAGACCCGTTGACTATACTTCTCTCACAAGCAAAACATGATCACACCTTAGTACTCTTTTGGTATTAATCACATAGTGATGTGAACTAGATTATTGACTCTAGTAAACCCTTTGGGTGTTGGTCACATGGCGATGTGAACTATTGGTGAAATCACATGGCGATGTGAACAAGATTATTGACTCTAGTGCAAGTGGGAGACTGAAGGAAATATGCCCTAGAGGCAATAATAAAGTTATTATTTATTTCCTTATATCATGATAAATGTTTATTATTCATGCTAGAATTCTATTAACTGGAAACTTAGTACATGTGTGAATACATAGACAAAACAGAGTGTCCCTAGTATGCCTCTACTTGACTAGCTCGTTAATCAAAGATGGTTATGTTTCCTGACCATAGACATGTGTTGTCATTTGATAAATGGGATCACATCATTAGGAGAATGATGTGATGGACATGACCCATCTGTTAGCTTAGCATTATGATCGTGTTAGTTTCATTGCTACTGCTTTCTTCATGACTTATACAAGTTCCTCAGACTATGAGATTATGCAACTCCCGAATACCGGAAGAACACCTTGTTTGCTACCAAACATCACAACGTAAATGGGTGATTATAAAGGTCAGGTGTCTCCGAAGGTGTTTGTTTGGTTGGCATAGATCGAGATTAGGATTTGTCTCTCCGTGTTTCGGGGAGGTATCTCTGGGCCCTCTCGGTAATACTCATCACTATAAGCCTTGCAAGCATTGTGACTAATGAGTTAGTTGTGGGGTGAAGTATTACGGAATGAGTAAAGAGACTTGCCAGTAACGAGATTGAACTAGGTATGATGATACCGACGATCGAATCTCGGGCAAGTAACATACCGATGACAAAGGGAACAACGTATATTGTTATGCGGTTTGACCGATAAAGATCTTCTTAGAATATGTAGGAACCAATATGAGCATCCAGGTTCCGCTATTGGTTATTGACCGTAGACGTGTCTCGGTCATGTCTACATAGTTCTCGAACCCGTAGGGTCCGCACGCTTAACGTTCGATGATGATTGGTATTATGAGTTTTGTGATATGTTGTACCGAAGATTGTTCGGAGTCCCGGATATGATCACGAACATGGCAAGGAGTGTCAAAATGGTCGAGACATACAGATTGATATATTGGATGACTATATTCGGATACCGAAAGTGTTCCGGAGAAGTTTCGGATAAAACTGGAGTGCCGGAGGGTTACCGGAACCCCCCGGGGAACTAATGGGCCTCGATGGGCCCTAGTGGAGAGAGAGAGGGGCCGGCCAGGGCAGGCCGCGCGCCTCCTCCCCCTGAGTCTAAATAGGACAAGGAAGGGGGGCGGCGCCCCCCTTGCCTTCCCTCTCTCCCTCTCCTTCCTTCCCCCTCCCTTCCCCAAGTTGGAAACCTACTAGGAATAGGACTCCTAGTAGGAAACCTACTTGGGGAGCGCCCTACAGGGGTCGGTCGGCCTCCCCCTTGCTCCTTTATATACGGGGGCAAGGGGGCACCCTAGAACACACAAGTTGACAATTGTTTTAGTGGTGTGCGGTGCCCCCCTCCACAGTTACACACCTTAGTCATATCATCATAGTGCTTAGCCGAAGCCCTGCGCCAGTAACTTCATCATCATCATCACCACGCCGTCGTGCTGACGAAACTCTCCCTCGGCCTCAACTGGATCAAGAGTACGAGGGATGTCTCTGAGCTGAACGTGTGCTGGACGTGGAGGCGCCGTACGTTCGGTGCTTGGATCGGTTGGATCGCGAAGACGTTCTACTACATCAACCGCGTTAACTAAGCGCTTCCACTTTCAGTCTACGAGGGTACGTGGACAGACTCTCCACTCTCGTTGCTATGCATCACCTAGATAGATCTTGCGTGAATTTTTGAAGTTAATGCGTTCCCCAACAGGAGGTCCTCGCCGCGCGCGTGTCCCAGGTGCTGAAGCTCGACGACATCACCGACCATCCCAACCTCTTCTCTGTCGGGGTCCTTCTACAATCACATGCTGCAGCCGCAGCCGCGTGCCGAGCTGCTCCTGCCAGGCGCCGAGCAGCACCACCTCCTCCCTCCGCGCCCCCTGCAGCACTTCCTTCCCCCGCAGGGTGCACCGATCCAGCAGCACCTCCTTCCGCCTCTGCCCCGTAGGCGCTCTCGTCTCCCCCAGTACCACGTGGAGCCGCCGCTCCTGCGCCCCCAGCCTCCAGTTCACCAATCGCCAAGGAGGTGTTGTGCTGAGGCTGTGCAGTGCATGGCCTAGCGCTCTGGCCCTAAGCCGGTGGTGGGCCATGGAGCTGACCCCGGAGGACACTACAAAAAAAGACACATCCGTGAGATTTTGGGCCGAACGAAATTTTTTTCTGTCATACATATGACACTTCTATGACAATAATTGTGACAAACTCTGGTATCATCATAGATGTGGTGGGCTCCTACTTCTATGACAAAAAATCATGACAGAAAATGGGCTTTTTGTCCTGGGCGGGCCGGAGACGCAGCTGCATGACATTCTTTGGGCCGTCCATGACGGAAAAAACTGTGGTAGAAGCGAGGGGGAGGAAAATTTCGGGGAGTTGCCGGTTACGGTGGGAGGTCAGGGGCGGAGCGATGCGCATTTCTCTCATGCGGACGCGCGTGTGTGCGAGGCGTTGGCTCTAACTGAAGCCGAGCAAGGCGTTGGGCTCTAACTGAACCCGAGCGATTGCACTGCAGGCTACGCGTTACTGAACCCGAGCGATCGATCGATGGCTGTTAACTGAACCCGATGGAGCGATTCCTTCGCTACTGCTGCTAACTGAAGTCGATCGATGCTGCCTCTGGGATGAACAGTGAGCATTGCGGGGGGGGGGGGGGGGGGGGTGGATGAACAATGAGCGGTGGCGTTGCCTCTGGATGAACAGGAACCCATGGTGTGGAGGGCTGGATGAACAGTAGATGGTGGAGGGGTGGCCGTGGAGGGGTGGTTGAACAAGACCCCGTGGTGTGGAGGGCTGGATGAACAGTAGATGGTGGAGGGATGGTCGTGGAGGGGTGGTTGAATAGTAGCCGGTGGAGTAGCGCGCGGTGGAGGCTGGATGAACAGGAGCCCGTGGAGGCTGGAGGAGGTCGACGGTAGCCCATGGAGGCTGGTGGAGGTCGACGGTGGAGATGAACAGTATCCCGTGGAGTCCTGTTTTGCGGTACGCCACACCCCTCCCCCCCCCCCCCCCGTTTCGACCGTAGCGCTCCAACACAAGTCCATTTCGTCCGTTTTGCGGTACGCCACACCCCTCCCGATCAACAGGACCCCCGTTTCGACCATAGGAGGTCCGTTTCCTCCATTTTGTGGTACGCCACACCCCTCCCGATCAATAGGACCCCCGTTTCGATCGTAGGAGGTCTGTTTCCTCCGTTTTGCGGTACGCCAGGCCCCTCCCGATCAACAGGACCCCGTTTCGAACGTGGCCGGTCGAACACAAGGCTGTTTCCTCCGTTGTGCGGTACGCCAGGCCTCGTTTCCATCGCCTATTCCGTCCAAGCCCTCCCGATGAACACGACCATGCATTCCGTTCCGACCCAGCCGGTTGGCTCCCCATGAACACGATGACGATGTTGTTTCTCCGTTCCGACCCAGCCATGTACGTATGCGCGAGTAGGCGTTTGAGACCCTGCCCGTATGTACGTACGTGGCCGTATTTTCTTTCTTGCACCCTCGCCGCTATACGTACGTGCACGTGCTACGTGCACGCCTCTACTACGACACGTGCGCGCCTCTACATCTACGACACGTGCGCGCCTCTACATCGACCAGTATGTACGTACACATTCGCGACCAGAATGACAACGCTACGTACGCTTCGACCAGGTGGGTCCCGACTGTCAGGCACTTCCTTGCGTGCGAAGATGTAGCTGGTGGGTCCCAGCAGTCAGGGGGGCGAATCATTTTTTTTGCCCGGACGCACTTCCTTGCGTGCGAAGATGTAGCTGGTGGGTCCCAGCAGTCAGGTGGGCGAATCTTTTGTTTTTGCCCGGACGCACTTCCTTGCGTGAGAAGGTGTCGCTGGTGGGTCCCAGCTGTCATGGGGGCGAATCGTTTTGTTTTTTTGCCCGGACGCACTCCCTTGCGTGCGAAGATGTAGCTGGTGGGTCCTAGCAGTTAGGGAGAAATGTTTTTTTGCGAAATACAGTGGCCCGTCTGGTGGGTCCCAGCTGTCAGGTGGAGGAATTATTATTTTCCATGTAATAAGGAGGTACTTCCTTGCTGCAGCCATGGACCCAGCTGTCAGCCTCTCCACGTACAGTGCACGTCCGATGGAAGTCGTTCCTTGACCATGTTGACCACGCTGCGCTGAGAGCACCAGGGCGGTAGACGACGGCGAGGCCTAGGAAGGGGACGATGGGGAGACGGGGAAGACGCGGCAGTGGAAGCCCGCGCGGAGAGGAGTACGAGGGTTCACTGGTTCGGCTGCGGTGTGAGGCTGCCGTCGCCGCAGGGCCTGGCCAGTGGTGGGAATAGTAGGGGCGGTGAGGCCTCCGCGGCAGCATAGCCGGCCACGGGAGGCAGGAGCATGCGGCACGACCGGCGCTGCTTTGGGCGGCTGGAGCAAGAAGACCAGAGGTTGAAGAAGCATTACGGCCGTTGGATGGACATCGTACGGTCACTGGAGCTAAAATCATTCATATTGACTAAAGTTGAGAAAGGCCCCCATCCCAGTCAACTTAGTAGGACCACAAGTCAGCCTCCCACCATGGTGGGTCCTAGCTAGCAAGGGGAGTATTAATTTTTTGTGTGTAATAAGGAGGCACTTCCGGTGGGTCCGAGCTGACAGCGCGGGAATGTTTTTTCACGAAATACGCTGGCCCGTCCGGTGGGTCCCAGCAGTCAGGGGGGAAACGTTTTTTTCACGAAATAAGGTGGCCCGTCCGGTGGGTCCCTGCTGTTAGGTGGAGGAATAATTATTTTGCGCGTAATAAGGAGGCACTTCCTTGCGGCCGCCTGGACCCAGCTGTCAGCCTCTCCACGTACAGTACTCTTCCGATGGAAGTCGGTCGTTGACCACGTTGACCACGCCGCGCCGAGAGCACCAGGGCGGTGGTTTGGACAACAGCGAGGCCTAGGAAGGGGACGACGCGGAGCCGGGGAAGACGCAGCAGTGGTAGCCCGCGCGGAGAGGAGTACAAGGGTTCACTGGTCCGGCTGCGGCGTGAGGCTGCGTCGCCGCAGAATAACAAGGGGTGTGGGTGAGTAGAGGGATACCCTAGGCCAGCGGTGGGAGTAGTAGGGGGCGGTGAGGCCTCCGCGGCATCACAGTCGGCCATGAGAGGCAGGAGCACGCGGCACGACTGGCGCTGCTTTGGGCGGCTGGAGCAAGAAGACCAGAGGTTGAAGAAGCACTATGGCCGTTGGATGGACATCGTATGGTCACTGGAGCTAGAATCGTTCATATTGACTAAGTTGACAAAGCCCTCCGTCCCCGTCAACTTAGTTGGCCCACAAGTCATCCTCCCACTATGGTGGGTCCCATCTAGCAGGGTGGGTATTCATTTTTTTGTGCGTAATAAGGAGGCACTTCCTTGTGTGCGAAGATATAGCTGGTGGGTCCGACATGTCTGCGGGGGAACATTTTTTCGTGAAATAAAGAGGCCCTTCCGGTGGGTCCCAGCTGTCAGGTGGAGGAATCATTATTTTGCACGTACAGTCCACGGCCGATGGATGTCGTTCGTTGACCACATTGACCAGGCCGCGCCGAGAGCACCATGGCGATGGACGACGGCGAGGCCTAGGAAGGGAACGACACGGAGCCAGGGAAGACTCGGCAATGGTTGCCCACGCAGTGGGGAGTACGAGGGTTTACTGGTCCGGCTGCCGTCGCCGGAAAATAACAGGAGGTGTGGGTGAGTAGAGGAATGGCCTGGCCAGCAATGAAGTAGGGTGGGGCGGTGCGGCCTGTGCGGCAGCACAGCCGGCCACGGGAGGCGGGAGCAGGCAGTCCCACCAGAGCTAGTTTGGGTGGCTGGAGCAAGAAGATCAGATATTGAAGAAGCACCACGGCCGTTGGATTAACATCCAACGGTCACTGCTGCTAGAATCGTTTGTGGACTAAGTTGACAAAGCCAAAGTACACGTCAACCTAGTAGACCCACAAGTCAGCCTCCAAATCTGTCCCAAACAGCATACAGCCCGAAATTTCTAGCCGGATTCAAATTAATTTTAAATCTAAATATACCTTAATTTAAATTCAATGAAATTTTACCCGCACAAAAGCAATGAAATTTAAAATATCAAAATCCGAAAGAAAACAGTATTTGGGAACTAATTGCCTATTTGTTGTATTTTTTCATTTTACAGCCCGTTTATTATTACTTATTTCCCATTTCTTATTACTTATAGCCCATTTCTTATTACTTATAGCCCATTTTCTGGGCAAAATGCATCCCCCCTCGTCTTGAAAGATTTTCGGCCCAGTAGGGCATAGAAAAGCAAGTAGGCCTATGTTGGTTATTCTGCAAAAAAACAAAATAGCTGGCTAGCCATTTTTCAGAAAGGAAAAAAACAAATTGGGCTGGTCATGTGCTAAACATATGAAATAAAAGCCTGAGCTAGACGGGCCACGGGTCCCGCACAACCCAATTGATACCCTTCTCCTTCCCGAAAAAACAAAATTACTGCGCGCGCTACTGGGTCCCTACTGTAATCCTCACCATGTACAGTCATCTCCTTATTCCTCTCGGTTGTTGACCATGTTGACAACACCGGAGGGCGGCACCGAGGCGAGCGCGGAGGACGATGGTGAGGCCTCGGACGGGAACGAATAGGAGCCAGGGAAGATCACAGCTAGCCGTGGGAGGCGGGAGCAGGCGGTCCCGCCGGCGCTGGTTTGGCTTTGGCGGCTCGAGGAAGAAGAGACTGAAGAAACACGACAAACGTTGAATGTCAATCGAACGGTCAAGGTTGGCATAATCGTTTTTTGACTAAGCGGACACCAAGTAGCATACCTTTTATATATAGGAAGAAAACTGCGAGGAAAATGCATTCGTCTGTCGTCGTCCTCACAGGGAATGTTCGCCACATAAGTGACTAGCACCCTTGGTTTTCAACCGAGAGGTCCTGGGTTCGAGTCCGAGGAACTATCAATTTTGTCCTCCTTCCTTCCTTGCAAAAAAAGGAAAAGAAAATCAAAGACTTGGGAAGGCATACAGAACAAGCTAGTGTACCAGTAAAGAGACATTGCCGAGTTTTAGAAAAAAGAAAGACGTGCTCCTGTAGCTGGTTCAAATCCAAACCTAGACTATGACTATATATGGTGCTATGCTACTCTGCAAGTAATGAAACTGACATATCCAATGTTCGCTTCTCCTCTTCTCTACTTACTCTGCCTAGCATCAGAAGCTCTGGCCGCAGCAACCATGTCCGCTGGCTGCTCGTCCACCTACTCTTCAGCAGGCAACAACCAGATATGCGCCAAGTCGCCACCCGTACCATCGCATGTGGGTCTCATCACACCCCCGCTGGCACGCGCACCGCAGCCGATTGCTCATCGCGACCCGCTGCCGTTGGTGTGGTGCCACTGCTGCAAATCACGCAGAGTCATCCGTCGCGTCTCAACCACAATCCGCAACCCTGGCCGAGTCTTCTAGAAATGCCCGAATCATGGGGTAATAATATGTTTAAGTGTTGTTCTGCTGCTTTCAGTTGCTGATTTTTTAATAGTTTGGTTGATGATCTTCCAATTTGATTCGTGCAGAAAAGGGAAGATTCGTGTGATTTGTATTTCTGGGAAGTTGCTGATGTGGGGGAATGCAAGTATGCTGATTATTGGTTAGCCGAGGAATCCCAATACCAGCAGGTTGGGGTGTTGGACAAGTAACTGAAGGAACGACAGAAGAGGAAGATGCAGAGCAGAAGGTTAAAGACGCAGTTCCTCTGATCATGGCCAAGCAACAGCTGCTGAACGGCCTTGACAACAATGAGGAGATGAAAGAGCTTGTGAAGATAATGGGAAAAATCGATGTGCTCTGTAGGATGATTGTCTCTTTATTTGCAGTGTATGTGGCACTCGTGATGTATTCTGTGGCTACGACATGAGCACTTTGCTGAAACTAGTAACGAATGAAACCTGTGTAGCAGGCTGGGCGTAGTGTTGTGAACATCTAATGATTTCTATTAACGGAAATCAGAGGGTATCCCCTTTTGCTCATATAAATAAATAGATAGCAGAGGCCCTGTCGGGTCAGCTTTGTTCTCATTCGAAGACGTCGAGCAAATTGTAGTCCAAGAGCAAACTATGTCATGAAATTCAAGTTTCACAACCAAATATGAGTACAACTAAACAACAATGTCATCATGTTTTAGTTGTCATACAATCACCAAACACAAATCGGCATACATAACAAGTGATGTTCTCATAGCAAAATACTAAACAACATGTTCATCAGGTTTCAGTTGTCATAGCAAACACAATTTCACATAGTAGATAAAAAAACGTCTTCTGACAGGCAAATACGACAAAAGCAATGTAATCATCATCCGCAGCAGCAGCGTCAACATCTTCGCCATGTGTATCAGTCTGAATCGTAATTCCCCACGGTGTCATCTTCTTCTTCGTCCTCAACATCCTCGAACATTGGCTTCTTCTTGATCAACTCTTGTATGTCCACAGCACGACAGGCAATCTTTTCGCCGGCGTCATTGACGTGATGGTTCTCAAAGATTTTAGGAACATCTGTGTTATCTTGTACATCAGGAGCAGTGTAAGCATCATCTTGTTGTGCAACTTCATTAAACGAATTCCTCTGCTCAAACCTTTGCAATACTCTCCAGTCATCGCTACGTGCAAATGTGTCTTCCAAAAAAAATATCTGTGTTGCTTGATTTGCCAAAATAAAAGGCTCGTTGGTCTGGTACGCCGCCTTGACATTGATGGATTTGAAATAATCATCAGCTCTGGGTTTTACGATCCTGGAAAACAGGTTATACCAATGACAGCACAACAGAACCACACACCGATGATCCTCGAAACTGGAGATATACTGCAACTGAATGATGTCTGTTATGTTAGCATACATTTCAGTTGTCTCTTTGTCATACGTATCCGTGCTCATGATGGCACTGTTTTGTGTCTTCCTGCCTTCGTCTCGTGCAAGGGTGTTGTAGCGCACATCTCCAACAACACAAGATTCATAATGTCTTACCCGAGTATCAGAACCCATTGCTAGTGAGTAAAGGGCATCATCAACTGCCTGCCCATCCTCCCGCATCTTCTTAACCTATGGTTAGAAAATAGACAAGCTGATCATCTTATGTACTCAATATATTAAAAAACTGACAGTGCACTTCAAAAGCTTACATGGTTCTTGAACCATTTCACAAATCCTGCCATAACCAGTTTGTCAATGTTTCTTGGATTTTGCGGCAGTAACTCATCTTTGTACATGCTGCACAACATAGTGATCGCGTCAAACATCTAAATATATAAGAATGTGCTGCAAGTTTAGTAGATTACGATGTATAAGCTGCAGTACTGCACTTACTTGATATAAGGTAGTATCTCAGGACAGTTATTCAACACATACCAAACCATTTTGTCCAAATCTTTAGGTTTGTCCTCTTGTCGACTCTTCCCTGTAACTCAAACAGAATAATCGAAAACATTGAGCCCAGGATTGTCTTCACCCACCTCTTTGCTAAGCTGATCAGCTGTTTCGATGT